>VXAV01001861.1:359292-389660 GCA_013399715.1 Alectura lathami
ATTCATGACTATTAAGAATTAAATTGTGCATATCTTACACATGCAGAAGATCCATGTACTTTGCCTTGCTTTCCTCTTCTGGTCAAACATTAGTGCCCTGTTACCCAGGCATTACTCACGTGAGTATTTGAGGCCGGAAATGAGAAGTTCTTAAACCTTCCCTCAGAGGAGATTGGTATAAACATTAGTACTGGTAAAATACTTAACAACCATTCCTATTTAAGATATCATGTTCCATGTAATGTATTCAATCCACTGACAAAAAAAAAAAAAAAAAAAAAATATAAATAAAAAAAATTTAAAACACTTATAAANATTAATACAAATTTTAACACTTCTTGAAACTAGTGGATATTTGAGTTCTGCTGTCTTCTGGAAGGTGAGAAGCAAAACTTAAGGGCTACTATGTTTTTGCTGCAAATGCCCTAAGATTTCCCTGATGAAATTATGTTCTCACTTAGATCTTGGGCTCTATGAGCAGAAAAATGATCCTGATGCTAGGTACTAATATGTCCTATGCACATGTGTAATTCTTTGCTATTACATAACGTGTTAGCATTGCCAGTTAAATATGGTACACGGTGAAGTGTGTCCAAACTGCTGCCAAATGAGGCTGAATAGACTCAGCAGCATCACACTGTACAAAACATGCTGTGCTGTGCCTGTGAAAGATTTTCTCCTCTGAGACAAACTTTCCGCATTCATTACAGTATCCCTTGCAAAGCCGTTAGCCAAGGCTAGGCTTGTGTTTTTCACTCATACCATATTTGATTTACATCAGTCGAAGGAAACAGTAATGTGCAACAGTGACTCTGGAATTTAAACAGAAACCCACAAGGGATCTCCATACTGCAGGCCAACTTCCAAATACGGGAGGAGAGAAGCAGCCCTAGTAGCCTGGGAAGCTATCTGCAAGGGAGAAAGGAGTTGGGTGTGCAAGAGCCTCCTGGAGTTTGTTCAGGAAGGTAACTGCTGTGTGCTTTAGGCAGAATAAGGGAATGAAATAGGAATAGCAGGCCAGCAGGAGGAACATTAACTGTCTGGGACCTGAGCGACAGAGGTGCAGCTGTTACTTTTGATTCCATTTTTCATTATGAAATAGTGCACTTACCCAAACTGAACCTGGATCCATAGCAATCTGTTGGCTTGCTGATCTACCAGGACGACTCGTGTGAATAATGCCTGTGAGGAGATTAGTGAGACTTACTACCAAGTCTGAATGAAATTCTGCCAGAACAGACTCTGCGAGCAGAACTACATACACCAGTATTTAGGCACCATATTCTACAGAACTTCATCCAAAGGCTTAACAGGAGCCCTTAATATACACTTAACATAAGGAGGAACTTGGGGGGGGGAACAAAACAAGAACAACAAGCCAGGAAAGTAGCCAATGATAAGGTTCTAACTTCCAAGTGATAGTTTCACTTGTGTTTGGCTGTTGCAGGTTTTGCAAGCTTCTGTAAGTAACAGTAGGTGCACATCAGCCAGGTACATAGAGAAGCCGCAGCCTGCAGGCCAAAGGAGTACTGAGCCAGCGAGGGCAAATCTGACAGAGAAGAGGCCTTCAAAGTGGCTCACATTTGCTGTGAGCCACTATGTAAAGAATACTTTGTAGGTGGTACCCTTATTTGCTGCACTATAGACAAGGTTTAAGAGCTTTTGATGGGTTAAGGATAAATGCGACTTGGAGAAACAATCAGGGAAAATGAAGCCAATATTTTATAAATTCAAACACCATCAGAAAAACCCGCTTATGGAGGTGGGATTTTTATGGAGAAAAACAAATTGTATGCCGCTTGCTCATGCTTATCATGAAAGAGCTGATATGCTAGAAGAATAGCTCAGGCAAGAAGAGCTGTGGAAAAGATATGGATGCTTATTTTCCTGGAGACTGTGTTAAGATGAAGGTGGAGGTAAAAGATTTTTCTTTAAAACTGCCTGAAGGAAACATCCTGTGTTCTGTTAGCAAAGGAGACTTGATGGCACTGTTTCAAACTTAGGAAACTGGCTTAGCTGCCTGAAAAATTGAACATCAGTTTCTTTGGGGTGGTATATGTGAGTAAATTATTACGTGTCATTAGGGAAAAGCAGCAACATTCCTCTCTCCAGATTACAAATTATTTACTGTGTGCCTTCATGCCTTTCCTCTACCACTGCCTCCAAAGTAACAGTACCATGTGGTAATGGGAAGGACTCCTAAATTTCAGGTCACAACTCTCAAATTAGAATTGTATTGTTAAATTTGAGTCATGGTGATTCAGCTAACATGCTGTCAGTAGAAGATTTAGTAGGAGTGGTACTAAATTACACCATTAGCTTTCAGAGCTGTCCTAAATAGGAAATGTTGCAACTTTGATAAAGTTGTTTCTGTCTAACTGCAGAAATTTTGTACTTCATTCTGTAACACAGAATCGCTTTGGCTGCTGTTCGGAAGTTGTGTTTTACCTCCTTAAAAGCTTAAATCCTAATGCCTGATTTGGTTCCACTTCTCACCTTCCATCCTTTCCATGATCATGGAGTCCAAAAATCAGTCTGCAAAGGTGTAAAAGACTCCCTTGCAGTACGTGCCTAAATTGATCAGTCCTTACTTGACAATTATGAAATAAATATGCACTATTCATAGCTGTAAGTGACAATGTTAGGGTTTCTGAGTGTCAAGTAGCTTAGCTTCACCAGAGATACATTTTCAGTATAGTTTCCCACAACATGTTGCTGATTCCAGAAGTTTATATGGAACAAAGTTCAAAAGTTCAAAATCTATTTGAAAAAAATCAGAACAGAAAATCCCATCAGGATCTAGTAAACACAGAGACAACATTTCTGTCTCTGGAAGATCCTCAGCTTTAGACAGCTGGACATAATGTACTTTGGGAGTTGTTTTATTGTTGCCTGCTTTAGTACTTTTTCAAAGTCATCTACTGTTGGCTGCTGTCAGAGCTGTGATAACGTGCTAGATGGCTCCAATGGTCTGACGCTGTCTTTATGCTGGTCTTGTAAAATGATTCAAATCAAGGAAGAAGGACCAAAAATGGTGTCAAGATTACAAGAAACCTTCCATGAAGATATGAAAATAGCTTATCTGCTGTTGCTGTTTCCTCTTTTCTGTGTGACGGAGCTTTTCTCCTGCTAGAATTGGCTTGTCTGTGCTACAGCAAAGATACGTATTCTATAAATACAGCACTGTTTGTATTTCAAAAATAGCAATAACATGAGAGAAAACAGAACACATTCTGCATCATCATGGCCTGACCCTGTGGACAGCCGCAGACACAGTGATCCCAGAGGTACAACTGCACGTCAAGTCACATGGTCACAGGGCAGAAACTGCCTGCTGAGCAAACCTCTGACTGCCACGCAAATCATGGCTTGTCAAAGAAATGGCATCACACAGTGGCATTTTTATTATATCACATGTATTATAGGTGCCCCTTTGTGTTCTCCTGTGCACCTTACGTACATGCTTATGGCGCTCTGTGAGATACAATCTCATGTATCTTCCTTTGTGTAAGCTCGGAGTATTCTTGTGGCATTTCTCTTCCAAAAAGAAGCCTGGAAACAGCCTCCCATGGTTTCACGCAAACCTGCTTTATTTCCAGTTTCTAGCCGTCTCTAACATAGCCTAAAAACTCCATGTGTATTTAATTAGGTTTGCATTTCTCTTGGAGACTGGGAGAGAGGGCAGAGAGAAAATAATGCAATAGAAACCCGGGGAAAATTAGATCTGAAGATGAGGTAAAGGAAACAGACACTGAACAAGGGACTTAGATGGGAAGAAAAATTGTTTTTTGAAAATCATAGGAGCATTCTACCAACAGGGCTGCTTAGCGTGTCCGAGAGCTTTCATGAAGCAAGAAGATTTTATTTTTTCCATGAACTGACAGTGAGCATAGACTTCCTTTTAGCGAGGGAGACATGCTTTCTGTATTTTGAGTTCGAAGTAAATAGTAGAGGAGAGGTCGAATGTGGGTTTAAGTTGCAGCAAAACATTTTAAGAAGCCCCTCCACGTCTGAGATGGTACTGTTTATGCATCCACAGCCCAGGTACCCTTGGGAGGTCAACTTCCTTCAGCTCCTGTAGGAAACCCGTGCTTCTGTGGCTTTCAGGAAGAGTTAAAAATAATATCACTAAGTGTATTTCCAACTGTGACTATCAGCAGCAAAGGCCCTGTGCTACACTAGGCCCTGTGCTATGCTTGCTGATGTCAGTAGAGCTCTGTGCAGGCTGCGTGCTTCTGAGAGTGAGTTGCGGTACTTGATGGCTACAAAGTGCATCAGCTCAGCACAATTGCTTTCCATCTCCTTCAGCCCAAAGAACTCTGGGGATAACAGAGCAGCCTTCACTGCTGGGCACTGGAGCCTAGTTCTCCTTGTAGCTGTCTAGTTGCAATTTAGAGGATCAACATCAGTTCAAGATCTGAAGTGCAGAGAATCATGGTTGATAGGAGTTGTATGGCTCAAACCCTAAAAGCAAGTAGCTTTCGAGTGGTTATGGAAAAGCCCTGCAGAACTCCTCCCTGGCTTGTCTGGAAAATGCAGACTGCAGTAGCCAAGGAACCCTTTTTGCTTCCACGTCAAATGTCTACTGCCTAGAAGAGATGGAAATGTTAATGGCCATGTTATGGCTAGAGGTAAGCCTGCCAGTGCAGGAACAGATGACATGCGTGTGGGGTTTCCAACATGAAATGTGAAGTACACATTAGGATGTCCAGTGAGCTGATCAGCTCTTGAACACAGCAGATAATACAGTCTTTGGATTTTAGGACAGGCTTTACTTAATAAAATATATATCACATTCAGCACCAGCAGATGAGTGAAGATGAGAAGAAAGGAACAAGAAGAAGATGACAACATTCATTTGGCAAGAGTCATTTAGGAAAGATTCTGCTCTGAGACAAGCTCGGACAAGAAGAAAGTAATCCTAAGGGTAGCCATTATGATAAAAAATATATATTTTTTTTTCTACTGAGAACAAAATAATTTAAAAATACATCCAAATGAATTACATTTGAAGAGATGATAGTGGGCTACGATCAGCTTTGAGCCTGCAGTAAAACATGTTAAATACTCTGTAGTTACAGCTTCTTACTTTCGCTACGTTTGAATGTATGGATGCTGTAGGAGCACTCTAGGGAAATAAACATGCAGCTGATGGTCCTGCAGACTGGAAGAGCTGTGCTCCAAACTCAGTATGAAACTGTCCTGCTCTGCTCAGAATCAAAGGAGGTTTGTCTCTTCCTACCGCACTGTTTCCTCATCTGCTCTCTGGAGGCTGCATTTCAAGTAGGCCAATGCACGGGAAACAAGGTAGCACTACTCCCAGCCTGCAGAATTGAACCCATGGCCACTGGCACTTGAGGAATGTATTTTCTTGCCGTTGGGACAGTCAGAAGATTGCCTTTGCACTGGGAAGAGGTTATCTGGCACCACCGTTAATGCCACTGCAAACCTTTCCATATCTATAGAATGCTCCAGAGCTTCATGAAAATCTCATGTTTCTCTTCTTTCTTATTCCCAGCTAGAACCCTGCAGCTGCACTGTGTTCAGACTTTATTATTCTAGCACCAGAAAAAGATATTTTTATTTAATATAAGAAATAGAAAATACTTCCTGTTTATCTTATTACGGGATAACAAATACACAGACTTTTTAACGAAGGTGGCGCTTGTCCTGTAGATCAGACCACCGATCTGCCAAGTCTAATCAGATTGTGGCCAGTCCTGAGAGCTTCAGAGGAAGGTCTAAAAAACTCTGCATAGGAATTCTCATCCAAGGGTGGTAGAAACTTTTTTTTTTCTGCGCTTTTAATGCAGCAGTGAATTTTTCCTGTTACTTGTCTTGCAGCCGGAAGCCTGAGAAAGCTGCTTTCTGCCATGAAATGATATGTACTGGGTCAGAATTTAGATGCAAGCATTCTGCTACATATGAAAATCCCCCTTGTGTTGTCCTTTTTTACAGGCAGGACGATTCACATATTGGCAAAATGACTCTCAGAAGTAGCTGGACTTACAAAACCGCGGAGCTTGCAAAATTCCCACTGTAGTCTATAAGAAATACAGATACTGAGACATTGATTACTAACACAATGATTTGACATTATCAACAGTAAAATCTCATTTTTTTTCTCCCAAAACCTACTATTCTTAAGTAACTGAAGGTATTGTTTAGCAGTAGTAAGAACACTGATCGGTCTAACGGTAGATTCACCTTTCTTTTTATGGATGTTCTGTTTTGTCTGGAAGTAATGGTATTACTTAAGTCTAAGTTATTTACAAGTTCATTCAGCTCTATGTATTTTTCAAAGGATGGCTTAGGTATTAACTAATGTCTAGCACTCTCTTCTGAGTTTGGCAGGGAATAAGTTCTTATTTTAGAGAAGAAGGAAGTGAGACTATTTTAAAAGCAAATATTTTTTCATTATTAAATAGTGCCTGGAAATAGCTAAGTAACAATTTTAGGCTAAATCTGTAGACAGCTCTTTTGGAGCTATTTGAGGGTACTGGTTCTCTCTGCTTTTATTTTGCATGATTTGACACTAACATAGTAATTATGCAGCAGAATGTTGATTGCCTTACTGTTCATGTACTCAGATGTGTTAAGAGGTGGGCACAGAGCTGGCTTCCCAGGTAAACGCGGTTATGGCTCTTACTAGGCAACAGTCAGTGGCCCTGGATACAGTGCTGGATTAGAACCTGAGTGCACAGTTGGTTCTCTTCTGCTGATCCTGGATGTCCTAGACTGATCCTTCTAATTTCTGTAACTCCAGGATGTACAGCTGAGAACCCATTCATTTCATTTCTTAGCTTTAGATGTTGGATTAGAGTTGTCAGATAGAGATGATGTGATTTTACTGATGTCTTGATGGTTTCTTTTCCTCCACACTCTTATTCTTGACATGTAGGCATACTTATAACTTACACAGGGATTTATTTGCTCTCTGTAAATTATACTATTGTAAGACTTCTGCACACCTCTTAGATGCTCATAGTAATTTTTGAACATGTGGGAGAATCCTTAATATTAGCTACTAGTTGTGTGTTCATAAAACAAACAGACAAACAAAACCAGATCTTATACCTCAGTCTTTTCTCTTTTTTCTTCGTAAGGTATGATTTGGCCCAAAATTCTTAAGAACTTACCCCAAGTTTGCAAAATCTTATCCAAGTCCTAAGTATGCAAGGAAATACCTGTGATGAAGTCCTGGTCTTCCTGAACAAAACTCCCACATATTTTAGCTGAGCAAGGAATTAACCTGAGAACTTCAAAGTACTTAAGTGACCTGAAAGAACTCTGGAAACTTTTTTCCCATTTTCCATTTGAGCATCACCAAAGCTTCTCAGTTTGAAGCAACTTGCAGAATGAATGCAGAAGACTTGTGTTTGTGTTCATATGCATTATTCTAAACTTATTCAGTCTAGACTTAAACTCTTGACAGTCCAGAGGTGCTCCTGGATATTGCAAAGGAAGCTTGTGAGAGCAGGAGGTGACCTTGGACTGTGTGCATAAACACTTTGAACATTACTTAATCTCTTTAAATCTAACTTCTTCTAGCAAATAAATTGCTTCTGCTACATTACTTCTAGGGACCAGCTCAGCTGTAGATGTTTGCACACATGAAGTAGTGATATGGTAAAAAATGATGCATAGTCTCTGCTAGCTCCCTGTTTTTGCAGTGAAGGGATCAGCAAACTGCAGAGAGGTTGGAGGGCATGAGGCACCTGTGCAAAGAGCCACAAAGGAATAGGTAGTCTGTGGGAGGCTTTATAACTGTGATGGAAGCCGGGGAATATCTGTTCAGTCATGAGTGTGGTTGAAGAGCTTTAATGTCTTCCAGAACATCTTCCAGTGTCTCCAGAGCTTTCAGGCAAACTGGTAGATGACAAGTAGATCACTTGTGCCTCTGAGACAGAATGGCTATGGTCTTTTGACATTCCAACATGTTTTTTGTTAACAACAGTCTGAAGAACTGTTACCAGTCTCCTGAGAAGCAAGCAGATTCTCTTGGTCATGTTTAAACCTCTCAGAGGAAGTCCTTCAGCTGGGCAGGAGGCAGTGCTGCCCATTTGCTAACAATTTACAGCATTGTCACGACATACAGAGTGGAGCTGTGAACTTCTCCTAGCAGATCATTGATCCCCTCTCTCCTAGCAATTCTAGGAATCCTTTACCCACTTGTGTTTGAAAGTGTCAAACACTACATTTCAATTAGCACTGTGCTTGCAAAGTGCTGTTGAAGTTTGAAAACAACAGGGACCAACATTTCTTTCTAAGGGACAGCCTTAGTAGGTGGGACAAACTCAATTTTCTGTTTGCTGAAGAGCTGAATTCTAAGGAACCAGCAGAAAGACAACAGATAGTTGTATGTAGTTACCAAGAGAAAGTCAGTAAAGCAGTATGAACTGTGGTATACTTACCTGTCATCTGCAGTGACACAAAGGCTTTGTCTTCATTTGGAGTTAGCCCTGCGGACACTGATGTGCCAGAAAGAGGACCGCCCCCGTTCTGGATAAGAGAGACAGCAAACTTGTGCTTTTCTCAGTTCTGGGGTGATCTCTGCTCATAGTATTTTGTGTTCTTTTTTTCTTGTGAGTTTACCTTGTGTAGGAACACTGGAGGCTGTAACTGTGGTTAATTCCTCCCACATAGCCAGAACAGAGTAGATAATGCCATAGATCTGCAGTGTTGCAAGAAGTGGGCTAGGACCTGAAGATGTTTGAAGAGCAAGCCCCAGAGTGTGCAGCTCCCTATGAATGAGATAGGAGTACTCACATCAAAGTATTTAAGTAACATAAGTATCATTTTTTTATTAACTGATAGTCTGAAACAATTCTTCACCTACATCTGTACTTCTTAGGCTACAGCTGTCTCCTGAACCTGACATGGTGCTGTTGAAGGGAGTTTAAAACAAAATACTAATGCAGACAACCTGTCTCATCATGCCCATAAGCTCCTGTGTCAGCCAGCTAAGCTTTCAAAGAGCTCCCCTGTGACAGCAGTGTTTTCGGACACTCAGTAGTGTTTCTTGTTTGAAGTCTGAGTGTTGTTAGTCATTCTTTTGAGAGGCATGGTTTTGTCCGCTTGTCATCTGATGAACAAAACTGCTTCCATTACCTCGGTTTAGGTAGTTTCTAAATCCCTGCTAACACAGCATTCAAAGTTACTGACTAAATTTGTTTGCATTTTTTTCTTAGTCTTACTATTACTACCAATAATTGAGTTCTCTAATTATTTAATGTCGTAATGAAAATGTCTAGTTTGGAGATAAAAGCGCAGAAATGGGACACTAATTCTAAAGTCCCAGGAAGTAGATAGAGTCAGAACTCTTAATTCTTAAGCTACATGATTTTCAAGGTTTGACTTATTTGTTGCTGTTCCCATTAAATATGCTAGTGTACTAATGTATTTTGTTTGTGTTGTCTAATCTTTATGAGTGGAAAACCTACACTGCCTAGGAAGAGATTCAGAATGTTGTTCTATTTACTGTCAGATATCTTTGGACTGTGGATAATATCTATAAATCTGGTGCAAAGTAGTCACTGGTACTGTGATTGCTTCTGAGACTTAATAATCTCAGAGACAGTGACTCCTAGAAAATACCCTATTTAGTCTGGGAAACGAGCTTTTTAGAACAGGATGCTGTAGTTCATAAATATAAACTCTTTCCACAAGAGCTCCTGGTTTTGGCTGGGACCTTGAAGGTTCTACTGTGCTACCGTGACTGAAAACTATCAAAGAAGATACATCACCATTTCCTTTTTAATTTAAAGCTGAGTGAGGGAGGAAAGCTGATGGCTACGCTTCTATAGAAACAATCAGTCAATTTTAGGATGGCTTTTGGAAATGTTTCTTCAAAGTGTCAAGTCATTTGTGTGTTTAAGACAGCACATACTTTTTAAAGTACTGTTTTAAAGTGCAGTTGGCTTTGGGAAGGGATTGTGAAGTGACTTTGAAATGCTCCATGTTTATACCTTGGTAGCTATCTCAAGCCCTATGTGTTTATAAATAAAATGCTCATTTTTATGCTGCAAGTCCTGTTTAGCAAGTGAAAACTAAGGAAAGCTTTCTTCCTGTTCATTATTCATTCATTCCTGGCAGGAAAGAGACCAGGTGTTGTAGCATGTGAACCTTTGTAGGGGCTGTAAGTTTGAAGTCTTGGAGGCTGTTCAGTAGCGGAATTAAACCCAGTTTCCTCTCACAGGGTGGCACACAATGTGCCAGTGCTATAGGAGTAAAAGCAGAAGATGCCAACTTCTCTTGCCAGTGTTAACAGAGTTTGGAATATTGTTGTGGAGAGAGGGGAGGGGAGGAGAGGAGAGGATGTGCTTGGGTTTTAACTGGCACTTTCAGGAGTAATAAAACTCTTAATATAGAGAGAATCAAGCGTCTTTTGCATGGGAAATTTGCTGTAGCCCAACAGGAACTTGAAGCTATCTGAAACAGAGCACCAACAATGAGGAGGCCACTGTAGTTTAGGTTTCATAGGACACTGAGTCATTATACATATTACTACAATTGTTTGAGCAACCACCAATTCTAGCAACATGTGCAGACAATTCACCAAATCTTTGTTCCAGGCGTCTTGCAAAATGAAGTGCATGCTTTTTGCAAGTTTCCTCTTCTTTGAGACCACCAGCTGTTGTAACAACATGATACGCTGTGGCTGCCAGTACTGTTGTATATTTCTAAACTGTGTGAATCCACACTCCCTAGCAGTCATGCACAAAATAAAAGGATTCAAAAATATTGTCTGATAAAGATTGCTATAAACCAAAATCAAATCCACTTTAACATCAGCTAAAGCTACAAGGGTTTGAATATCAAATGTATAGAAGTTCAGTGGAAAAAAAAGAGATATGGGATTTTGTAGGGTCAAAGCTTGCGTTCTCACTGCACAAAGTGATCTGTGAAAGTATTTTCCATAATCTAAAATAAGACATGCAGACCGGAAGCATAAGCTGTAGTTTTTCTGTGGGAAACTAGAGGAAGATTTAGAGTTTCGTTTGTCAGACCTTTTGCAATGTTTCTTTAGAAAGACCAGGATTTCTGGTTTTTGGTTTTTTTTTTTTTTTTTTTTTTCAGTCTGTGTCATGCAAGAAGAAAATTCACCGAAGTTTGATAGCTGCAGGGAGAGGAATCATTTCCCCCTCCATTTCGCTCAGCTGTCACTGGCTGTTTAACTGGCACATGTGCAACTGAACTCTCCTGCCCGTGAGAAAAGCCTTGGAGGAATAGCTGCTGGAGATATTAAAATTACAGTTTTTTCCCGTTTTCCTTTATCTGTTGACAGAAATCTAATGCTTGCATCCCTCTCAGGCTAATGTATTAAAGAAGCCTCCCCAGGGTTTCCTGTTGAGCTGATGTGCTCTGCTACATCACTGACCTATGACACAGAATTCTTTGTGAAACGGTAGTTGCTGATTTTTTCCGTACTATGTCAAAAACTTGTTCAGGGTCAGGAATAATCTGTCAAACAGCACAAATAGAATAGCCTGCGGTCCTGTTTAGAGAGCTCTGATGTCTTGATTCCTGTGTCTTTGCCAGAATCTGGAGCTGTAGTGCCTTATCAGTCATAGCTGTGGGTCAGAGTGGTTGCAATAAAGAGAAAGTAGGAGGTGGGGTAATGGGGCATCTGTTTACAGTTACTAGATAAATATGCCTGAGTCGGTAGAGGGATCAGAGGCCTTGAGGTTAACTCGGAAACTGATTCAACTTCACAAGGCTTGTCACCACAGAACCTGTCGGTAGGCCATAGGGCTTTCTATGGTGCTGAGACCTTGTACTGGCTCCCTTCGAGCGATGGGTATCGCACCCTTGCTGTGCATCAAGCTGAGCAGGTGTTGATGCGTTCATATTGCTTCTAATTGTAGAAAACAGCCTGTATGAGGGTTATGAGCTAAGCTCGTGCATTGGTGCAGTCTCTGCTTTGTTGTGCTGCAGCTTCTGAAATTTTAGCAGTTTCTTTCCATCTTTCCCACTGAATTGTATTGAGCTGAACTGTGGTCTGTTCATGATTTTCTTGATTCTTGCTGTTATACACTGATAGGAAATTTTCTTGAGCTACCATGTTCCTAATATACATAAATCCTTCTTCCCATTCTCGCTTTACCCTATCTTTGCGATATGCAATCTTTTGTGTCAAAACCAAAACATTTTCAATTGCCTTTCATATCAGATCTCATTAACTGAATGATTACATGTTGCTGTGGCTCTTTGGCTGGATGCATACATTTTAATTTACCTGCAGTATTCTCAGGGCAGGACCCTCATGATGTGATGCTCGTTTGGGATGCACATAAAATGGAAAACAGCAGTAGTGCTTAATGAGCACTGTCACCCAAAATATTGCAATTGCTTTCTAGTCTGTCTTATGTCTGAATTAGAACAGCAGTCTCTGTGTTAATCAGAATCACTGCCCTTAATATGTTCCCTGATATGTAGCTGTCATGGGTTTATAAATCATTTTGATTTAACAATTATAAGTTGATAGAAGTTTGAAAAGATGGGTGAGAACTGGAAGCACAGTACAAGTTGACTTCCTCAAGCTTCATTTGACTTGATGTTTTAGTACCATGATGGTTAGGGCAATAGGAATATCCTTTCATAAATATCATCCTACTGTATGTCCACCCCCAGCCCCCCCTGGAATCCTTTACAAAACTTTTGCAGGTAACTTGAGAACAGCCTGAGAGCAGAACTTGTAATGTGAGGACATGTGAGTAAATCCCACAGCAGCCACAAAAGGTGACTCCAGTGGTCATTATTATTGCCTTGTGAACAGCAGGAGGGAGAAGCACCACACAATGGTCGTTATGATGTCTCAGAGAATGATGCAAATGTTTTCCTGTCTTCTAGAAAGCAGAGCCTGCTGCTCCTGCTTGGAGATGTCTTCTGCGTTGTGACTGATTTCTTGAGGGTGCTCACTATCAGGGTGCCAGCGTTTCCTGCAGGTAGAATAAAAATCTCAGAGTCCAGGTCTTTGCCGTCTCTTTTCAGCTCTGCCACAAATGTCTGTTTATTATCAGACAAGTCAAAGCCTCCACGGCTGAAGCAGGTTTAATATTTACACATCTCAGAGCAATGAGTCACATCTTGGTTCTGTCCACTAAAGCACAGAGAGTGCATCATGAAATACAGAGTTATTTCCAGACAGGGCCCCTCTCTGAAAAATGTTAACAGGTGGAAACCCAAGTAGATAAATGAATGTCTGCTCTGCAAGAGAGGGTTATTTTTAGGTATATTTTACAGAAAGCATTTATAGCCAGAGTGCCCTGGACCTGTCCCTCCCCCATGTTTAAAGCAGAGCAGTCAACGTTCGGAGATTATTTGACTTACAGGCATGGCATTAACTTGATCATACAGCCTGAGAGAACTGGATCATGCACAGAGGACACCCAACACCACGTCCATGGGGTTTTGATGACGAGAGGTATACATAATGAAAACATTACTTGTCCTTGTGTGCTTACTGGTCACAATAAACTTAAAGCCATGTGAATGTGTGTATTTAGGTTTTTTTTGGCCTTATATAGGAGAAAATGTCTAAGGGGAAAAGGATTTTTCTCCCTCCACCCATTCTTTGCTTGGGGAAATATTGTTCATTCATTTCTTCTCAGAAATGTGTGCCTTTTTCCCTATGTCTATCTTTGTCTTTTACACTTGGAGAAACACACATATCCATGAAACTCCAGAATTTTTTATGTGGAAAACTGAGCCGGTAACTGGACAAGATGTCCCTGCCTGCTGGCTGGTGCTCAGAGCAAGAAGGAGACTGGGGTGTTCGGAGGGGTTCCCGTTGTCACAACGCGACTGGATGGGCAATGCCCCTCATGTTTCCCAGGGCCCAGCAGCTTTGGTTGTGGCTCATCAAAACGACCTCAATGCCTTTGACTCCATTGTCTGCTAAAGCTTTTGAGGCCCTCCGGTGCCCCTTGTGTGCATAGAATAGCTCTGTCCTACAAAGCATGACACATGCACAAAGTGTTCCTAAAAGAAAGGAGTCTAGCTTTGTCCAAGAACTGTTTTATGGGAAGGGCTGTATAAAACAAAGCCCTCGACAACAATGTAATGATGAGAAGCTGCATTATGCTATAAACAGTGTTTAAATTCAGGAATAAGGAGTTCAGCTGTGAATCACCTGAACCCTCCTTCCCACTTACTGAATATGTTACATTTTTTTTTTACAAAATTTTACACGAATACTACTATAAAAATCTGCTTTTATTCATGGATAGCATTGCATATCTGCAGCTGAACCACAGGAGGTTGTGCTCCCCACATTATTCTGGCTGTTGCATTTTGGTCAGGTTCCAGAAATGCCACTAATATTGCATACTTTAAGAGAACTGCTCTGTATGTTTTCACTTGTTGGTCTTCCCTGAACCCCTAGTCTGAATGCCAAATAGAGGCATGTTTTCGATGAGTATCTTTTCTCTAGAAACTGGGCTGAAAGCCACAGACTTCCTTCCAGTGAACCACCAAAGCTTCTTTTAATTTGATGACCTAAGTTGCTGTTGAATTTGGATGAACTCAGACAAGTTTATATGTGAAAGTGTCTTTCACTGCTAATCCTTTGAGCTATTCAGTCCTGTTAAATCCTCTTCTTTTTTGGGTTTAAAAAGGCTACATCTCTATCCAGACTCTTTCAATGTTGCTTTCAGGACCTAAAAACACTTCAAGGTTCTTCCTGAATTTAAAATCATATTGATAATGACTAAGAAATGCTTTTAGCAAAGATATTCACGACATCAGCCAGCTTACAGTATTCTTTTTATTGAGGTTTATATATGCTTGGTTAACTAAAATACGTGGCTTACATGTTTTAAAAGTTTTTTTTTTTTTTTCTATGAAAATATGTATGAAGCTCATAGTCAGGTTATCTGATGTCTTGCTTTAAAAAATTATCTGCCAATACAACATCACAGAATCTCCTTTAAAGAATGGAGTCAACATATCACAGCCCGATTTTCCAGGTATCTTAACTACAAATTGGAATATGGGATGGCAGCAAAGAGATGGAATGGCCGGCCTGAATTCAGAACAGTCAGTGCTTCATACAAGCAGTCTTTGGGGCAGGGATAGAAGGAAAATCTGTGTTGTGGTCACTGGTGTTCAGTACACTTTGACATTGCAGCCTTCTTTCCAAACCTAGGCACTTAGAGGGGTAACAGTTGCTGGGATATCACAGAACTGCCTCTGACTAAGCCACTTAAAGCTCTAAAGTTTTTAAACTTCTGGAAAATGCCTTCCCTATTTACAGAAAAAAAATATATATATTTTAAATTCTTATTTAGTCTCATGTTGAAACCCAGCCTTGGCTGGTTTTAAAACCTGAAGAAGTAAAACCAAAAAAGGGATAAGTGTGCAATCAATAATACAGTGGTCGCTAAATCTGGTAATTTCTACAGAGTTTCAGTAATACTTTGTATCTTCTGACAAAACACCGCTACCCTTTTTTATGGCAAGATTTTCCTTCTTTATTCCAAGCTTACAGCTTGAACCAAGATTGTGATCGTTAGCTCAGGTGAATTTTAAGAAGGATAGGGATTGTTTGTTGTTCTTGTTTTTAGTTTAGATCCAGCACAATACAAAACACAATATATGTTTCCATTAAATTTTCAGCAGAAAAAACTGCCGTCTTTTACTGAACAAATTGCAACTTCTAACTACTCAAGGAAGTTGTTCTTAGAACACTGTTTTAAGGTCATGGAGAGTCAAATGTTATTAATCATCCTGGGAAGTGGAGCTGTGCAAACCCAGAGAATCTGAAATTGTCTGAACTTGTCTGTGTAGGGAACTCTGTGCTTGCTCAATGTGAAATAAAAATGTCCACAGCTACTGTGAACAGTAGGAGGTGGAAAACACTGTTTTTTTTCTGCACTTTGGAAAGTGTTTTAACAGACACTTGTATAAGTGTGCATTCATCTGGTAAGGATGCACAGCATATTGTCTGCTCTTAACCCAATATTAAGTTACTGGCAAATATCTTCCTACCTCCTCCCATATATTAAAAAGGGATCAGGAAATGCTGTGCCCAAACCATGAGAGGCAATTCAGCAAACAGGATTTTGCATTTTTCTGTGGCAGAAGTCAAGGATTTAAAGAAATTACCCTTATCCTCTTGGGGACCCCTGAAGGAACTGCACTGCATGTGGACTTGCGTTAGTATTAACACTCTTCGCTGACAAGTGCCCCTCCTGTTACAGTCAGCAAAATCTGGTGCTTACTAGTCCAAAGGCTGCAATATGCTTTCCATCCTGAAGCAATCATCTGTGCAAGCTGTCGACTCTGTCTTGGAGACTGATGCTAAAAATTTTGACACGTTCCTCACTGTGAAACGAAATACTTCAAATAAAGGAGAAAAGCTCTGTTTAAGGCATACTAACAGATGAAAACCGACGTCTGTTTTTTCTTCCTGTGCCTTACACCAGAAGCTCTACCAAACCGCTTCCATTTACCACAAAGCCTGCCTTGTGCAGGGGAGGAAGGAGTGCCCCGCTCCCTGCGCCCAGGGGCTTCCCAGAGCCCCGTGCTGCCCTGGGAGCACCATGCCCAGCGCAGCCTGCCCTAGCGGAGCACGGGATTCGCTCCAGGAGCTCGCTGGCTGCAAGGGTGCTGCAGGACTCACTTGCCAGGAATGTTCCCCTTGGCAGGCAGCCTCCTCCTGGCACCAGGGCTGAATGATATCAGCTGTAATTGTTGCTATTTATGATTTTTCTTCTTGTTTATATGAATCATTGCTAAGACAGCTAGGTTATCCCAAATCTTTGAACAACTCTTACACTGGGAAGCCTGATGGTTGCTAGAGGATAACATGAATAGTTCTGAACTGAATCTCCATTTTTTTTTGGTCTGAGAGACAAGAGTACATTCTGCTGGAGCTTGGAGCTCCAAATCCAAGAACTGCTGCTCAGTATTAGGACTCCAGCGCTGACACTTGCAATGTGTCCTGTAAGAAATTTATTTAATGTCACTGTCCTGACTTGATTTTACTTAAACATTTTTTTTCTATTTTCCGTTAATTTTCTTTTTATTCAGTTGCTTTGAAGCTAGTGTAAGCAAGCAGGTCCATGTGTAAATAAGTATGCCAGCACTGAGAATAACAGCATCAGTATGCAGTGAGTCCGGCTGCACGTTAAGCCCCGAGCTTCTTTGTGGGTGGATGAAATACACAAATAAAAATGGTAACTCTGGTTGTGGCCTAAACTAATAAACAATTAAAAGCAGAGCAATCCATATCACTTTTTCTGAATAAGCAAATGCAAATATACCAAAGAGATATGAAATGCCCAGCGGCTCTGGTCTGGGTTTGCACTTCCAGAAACCCTGGGCATGCTCACAGGCCCTGGCATTCTGGAAAGTGTTGAGTAAAACAGCAATGCTTACACAGTAATTCTGGCATGTCCTGAAAGCAGGTGACTTCACTCTGCAATGAATGCAGAGTGTGAATGCAGGCTGCTTTGGGCAGAGAATCCCAAGCAGAAATACATTCGTCCGTTTTTTGTATGTCACTACTAAATGCAGGCCCAAAAAAACAAAAATCTGGAGAAGATGAAAGAACATTGTATGTGGGGTGTTCCTGTGTGGGGTTTATGGAAGCCTACTGTAGTAGCACAGACAAATAAATCTCCTCTTTGGCACTGTAGAAAAGCCTTCTGCAATACAGAATGGTTAGCAGAGACTTGTGTAAGCATTCCTTGACGGGTGCTTTAAATTCTGAACAAGGAGGTTGTATTTTTCCCACCTCTTGTGACAGACTGCAGGGTAAAATAGCAAACACCTCTTCTAGCGTTTGCACAGTATGTTTAGTGCCTCCACAGTTATGTTGCATAAGTAATACTGCTCATTTAAACTTACATAAGCACCAATACAACTGATGGCAGATTTTGAGTTCTGCATTGTTTTAAACTACTACTATGCATTAAATTCTAAATTTAGTTCTAAATGAAGTCAGAAGAAGCACCTACCCCAGATCACCCTTTATGATGACAAATTTACAAAATGTACCACTAGTGAAGTAAAATATAATGCCCTTTTAAAGTTCAGGGTCTGTGTAGTCAGAAGAGGGCAAATTCAAACATAGGCACAAACCGCAGCTGCAGCTCGCCCAGACTCTGTGCCTTTGCATCAGGTCACCCAGAGCTGCGTTGTTGGTCAGTGTAATCAACAGACCACAGATGTTAAACATCCAGAGACCCAACAGAGGAAGGCACCACAGTGATGTTATGCCATCAGAGATCATGCAGCTTGCCCAGAAATAGAAGGGTTAGTGCCTTGGAAACAATAGGCAGAAGGTTCAAGCTGATTAGGAACATCCTGCCAATGCCAGTGCCTTCCGTTGCCTTCAGACTGGCACTGTGTAAGAGCAGGCACAGTGCTTATCCTGCAGAGAAAGCAGGATGCTACGTAGTGCAAGGCATGAGAGAAGTGGAAACGTTTTGAGATAGGCTGTGTCAGTGACTCAGTCAGAGGAAAGGATAGGGTAAATTGTTCAGTGTCTCAAATATAGGACTGAACTCTGGGCAAGCCACTAAGACACTGAATACAAACCCTGAGGGAGCAAGCAGTCTGTATCAGCTACAAAGAGTGCGTCACTCTGTGTCCTTACGCCTGCAGCAAAGTCTTGGGCTCAGATGGCAAAAGATTTACAAGCTCATTTGTCTGCTGTGCTGACACAGTCACTGAAATACACAGAATTATTGTCATATCTTGTCCACTTTAGTGCAGACTCCAGTTAGTGCAGAACTCTAAAATAAGAGTGGAGAACGAATGAGATGCTTAACTATGATGCAGTTGTGGAGTCAAGAATCAAAGGACTGTGGTGTAATCTCACCTAGAAATTGTTGTGATACAGCTGGGAAATTGTCACTTGGAATCTGGAAGTTAAGAATTGGAGTGTTTCATTAACTTAAGGTACAGAAACAAGAACCAGTCTGTTAGGTTTGAGGACATTCTGAACACACTTGTATTTTAAAGAGTCACAGACGACAAACTTGCTTTTAGTTGTTCAAGTTCCTCTTAGAAAACAGAATGTAGCCAGGGGAAGGAACACAGGGAAGTAGTGGTTCCTTCAGTAAATACTACACCTAGATGTGATTTCTGTCTTTTCTAGTGCAGAAAAGACTTTTCCAGGATATAATTTTTCCCTAAAATCTACAGCGTATTAAATCACTATATATGTGAAATTTCAGCAGTTGTCTGGCCTGCCCAGGAGCATGAGTTTTTGTTTTGCCACTGTTAATCGCTTACAGCTAAACCTCTTCCTTCTTCAATTACTGAGATCTAGCAAAGTGGCAACGAACTAATAATAATTAGGTTTTGTTTTTGTTGTTGTTGTTGTTTTTTGTTGTTTGTTTGTTTTTGAAGCATTTTGTCCTCAGTTAACTTTCCTCTGCCCTGAAGACACTATTCAGCTGATTGCAAGGTCTTGGATGGGTGGCACTATGTGTGGTCTGTTCAGGAGCATCTTTTTCCTTCGTAATAACAGGCTTTCTGCTGCTTTAGACCTGGGATGTCCTCTGCTGATGACTGTGACAGTTTTGTCAAGCCAGGAATGCAGAGACTGGAGAGATGATTTTGCTTTAGCAATGTATTTCTCAAAAGCCATCTAAATGCCATAGTGCTGGGTGGCTTTCAAACACATATTTAAGCTTGTAAACTTGCACTTAACAAACTGATCTGTTCTGTCAGGGAGAGAGACCCTCAGACTTAGAAAGCCTGAGCTAGCGACAAACAAAATGTTGCTGCCTTGGGCTTTCTCACTTCTGCCTCTCATGTGCATGGTTCCTAGTGAATAGAGTATAACAGAACATGCTGTTCCTATTTCATTCTTTCTTTCTTTTTTCCTATATCTTTCGTTCTTTCNATTCAGTTTTCCTGAAGCTCATCTGTTCTCCATAAAACTCTGGCCATGTTCTCCTCCTAAACTTTGTGTGCATCATTTCTCTCTGCATAGTATCTCACAATGTCAAAACTGAACTCAGTGTGACTGCAACATCTGAAGATTATTCGTGTCAAAATATTAGGGGGTTAGAGTTGCACAGAGAAGGATGCAATTTGGAGCACTGCTGGAAAGCAAACTAAAAAGTTCCAAGTTGCATAGCACAGTCGTGGCTGACTTCTGTCTTGTATATAGCTCTTTTCATTTTGCTGTAAAATTAGTTGCGTCAGAAGGGCAAGTCTTGCAGTAGTTATTGCTGCTTGTTTCCATCTCAGAATGAATTAAATAGAAGGGATAAGAGAGCCAGCAGGGTACAGACCAGCCTAAATTTCTCAAGTCTCTGTTCAAAGCCATATTCAGGAACATCATTTTGACAAGCACTGCTGAAACTGCGTGTGTCTACTGCAGTGCTGTGGAGCTGGCTTCATTGTGTTGCTTTTTTTTTTTGTCAGAAATTGTATCTTTTTCTAATCGAATGCCATTGTAATAGCAGTGATAATGCCACTGAGCTGTAAGGGACGCTTGGTAAAGAGCATCTGCTGCGGGACTCTCCACAAGCCGGGTAGCACACATGCCTTTATGATCAGTCATGTCAGTATGAAGCAGTTTTAGCAAGCCCTCTATGTTTTGCTCTTTAGGAATTTATTTCTAAATAGCATTTAAATGACATCTTCTTGGTGGTTTGGAACCTTTCTACACTTCAAACTTTCAAACTACAGTCTAGCAGGTAGAAACAGCACCAGATACAGCATTTTTACAGAGTGGATTGCAAGGCACAGAATTCCAGCCTGGAACAGCTGGCAGTTAAATTACAGTGCATGCTAATCACCATATCATGGTGGAGGATTTACATGGACGGCAGCAAGTGCCAGCCAATTATAAAGTGAATGCATCACTATTTCTGTCCTTTCATCCAGAGCACTATCTGTGTAGTAATTTGCTTCTGCACACACTAAGCTGTAATTTCCTACTCCTCTGGAGGGAGATGCAATTACTAATAGGCAGAGGGATCCTGGGGGGAGAGATCTGTGTGTGCCTGGACTCTGTAAGCTGGCAAAAAAATAAAATAAAATAAAAAGAAAGACTGCACATAGTTCATCTTCAGGAGATATACTGTTAACTGGATTTAGAGACATTGGTTTTCCATTTGTGAGATGGCACAATAGTGACATCTAAGAAGTGACATTGTCTTCCAGATCCTCACAATCAAGTGCTCATTATCCACACAGACACTTGCTACTTGTAGAACAATCTCCGCTTCCATTTTGTGCAGGAAGAGAAGCATCAGCCAGCGAGTAAGTGTGTGTTGGCATACACACATGGGAGGTGTGCCTGTACACAGATGTCAAATCAGAGTAGGCGGATAACAGCAGGAAAGAAAACTAACAAAAAATAACTTACAGTGAAAGAGGGCTGTAGTTACCTTTTTTTTTTTTTCCTCATGATTTTGTTGTTCACTGATGGCTAAAGACTTTTGCTGTGTGAGATGTTAGCCATTGCAAAAGAGGGTCACCCCCTAGCTGTTGGCTGTTCTCAGGGTACCGGTGCATCTTTTCACCTGCAGAATGTAATGCTGTAATGCTGATTGTAGGAACAAGGCAACACTCTAATATTCAACTTTGATTTTATAGTTTGTCTGGTGATGGGCCACTGTGTTCTTCAGCCAGTCAGAAGTGTAATACTAATTCTGGATGACTGATGAGCACTGCTAACTCGTTTAGCTCAGTTTACAATGCCTTTACGCTGAGCCTTGCACTGCTGGGGCTTTCTAGGCACTGGTAGAAGTCCTTTTTGTTGCCACTGTGTGTGCAGACTGCTAGGCAGCAGCAGCACCCAGCTTCTGCTCCAGACCTTTACTGATCAGAGGGCTAGAGGAGAGGAAGTCTGAGAAGGAGAATATTTAAGTCTCTGGGAAACTTTCACTGGTTCGTTATATGGTCTATTAGTTAAAATTGTGTTTGTCTTTGTTCTGAACGTTTCGACACAGACTTCTGTTCTGAGGCTCTATAAGGTTGCTGAGGCAAAAAGTTGTGAGGAAATGACTAAGCCACATTGTGGCTAGTTGTTTGCTGTGGTTAAAAACAGTGCTGGGTGGTTTTGGATTTACAAACATATAGTGTAGCTGATGAGCCCCTTGTTGCTGGATCTCACCAGTCAAGGAGTTCGATAGGCCTTAATCTGCTGAAGGAAACAGCATGAAGGGATGTCCTGGAGATACATTGTATTTCCAAAACAGAATCATGTTTGACATTTCATTTGTCTGACCTTGCCTTCCCTTGCCTGCATTTTGAAATCTTTCTGTTCCAATGGGGACTCCCAGTAAAATCCACTCCCCGAATGTTGACTCTGTTACGTTTCTTTTAGACGTTGTGTTTTGGCTTATGCTGTCTCAGGCCTGGATCCACAAGAACAGCACAGGAGGAGGGGGAATGAATGTCCTTCAGCAGCTAAAAATGCTGGCCTCTTACTACTGAAAATTATGAGAATTTTTGTATTTAAGAAAAGAGTCACACCACGTTGACACAAGTTACTTGTTCATCTCAATGGTTCAGCTCATTTTGAATATGGATGTGTTGCAATGTCTAATTTAGGGAAAGAAAACATAACATTCACTTCTGTATAGAAACTGATTTATGAGCTAGTGGTACTATGGAGCCTGATTTGAGCTTCCAGAAGTGACCTCTGACTTCAAGGACTACTGACATTTGCTGACATAATTAATAAAATATGGCTGGCAAGCATAGATGGAGGTGAGGCAAAGGAGTGCTGTAAAATATACTTCAACTCAGCATTATGCCTCCGAGCTTCTAACCAGACTCTCCTTGAAGTTAAGTCCAGGGAGTCAATGTCATGTGTTTCCTGGGGATCTTCAGCAATCCCGGGAGATTGCGTCAGGGTTAGCTAAAGAATTCTCTTGCATTATTTACCAGTGACTCATTTGTAACCATCTGCCACTCCTCTTCCTTGACTAAATATTGGCAAATGTTGTTGCTGCAAAAACAACTCTCAGCTCTGCATCACAGCTCTCAGATACTGGCACTCTCGCCGTGCCAGAGTGAAGCAAAGAGCTTATCTGGAAGCTGTGGAAACCATCTGGGGCTTTCTTAAATAATGCCAGTCAGAGTAACCCTAAAGCTGTTCCATCAGATGATGGGAAAATTAGGACTTAGCTCAGGAAACAATAGAGGTCTGTCCCTCGGTCATTCCAGCTGTGCCAGAGGATCTGGTCTGTTTGTACCTTAGCTGAGAATTATCTTCTGACTTGAAGAAAAGAGCAAAGGCAGATAATGGTTCTGTGAAATCCATCGGGATTCACATATCTGGGGGAAGCTTTCAGGTGCTGTTGATATCTAGTGTTCTTGCTTTCTTCAGCAGAACGAGAAAGGAAAAAAAAAAAAAAGACCCCTCTTACATTTTACTTCCACGCTGTGACATGCAGTTGTATGAAATTTCCACGCTTTCACCTTCTCCTTCACCTTCATTGTAGAATTGTGAAATCATCTGTGACCAGATGCTGTGGTTTGTTTTAAAAGTGGCGTCTTGATATGTAACAGCAAACAGTCCATGTTTTCTAATTCTGTAAGTCAGTCTGTTTCTTAAAAAAATGAGAAGAATGTCTTTGCTGCATTCTTACCAATGATCCAAAATTATCACTTCATTGATTTGGCACTTAGCAGCATTCCCAAATAAGACATCACAAGATCCTTAATGACTGTGCTTTTGAGGCTTAGTAGTGGAGGGCTCCTTCTGCTTGTTTTCAAGGTAACCTTTCATGTTTGTTACATTTCCAGAACACTTTGAATACAGGCCAAAACCCACCAAAGACATTGATCCTGCCACATCTAACTTCAAAGGCTGTTTCAGTCACTGTCTCCTGAGCAAGTGAGGTTGTTTAAAGAGGGTAATTTGCCTAAGTGTCTTTCTTCCCTCTACACAGGTAGCTGGTCAGTGCATACCCAGTTCTGCGCAGTGTGGCGTGGCAGTACCCTGCTAAGTCTGGGCAGCTTAGGGTGGGTACTGGGAACAGCATGGTTAGACAGTGCACAGTGGCTTCACCTACCCTAAAATTCTCAGCTCCATTCTTTGCCTGGTCATGCTGAATGGCATGTCAATAGTGTGAAACGCTGCCTGCCCAATAAGAGGAAAAAACACATTGCTCTTTCATATGTTGATGAATTATTCTGGCAATGTCTGATTTCTGGTGATAGCTATTGGATCCTTGCAAGCTGGCTTTCAAAGAAGAGGAACCGGTGGAAATCTGCTACATCCTTCCTGCTGCACTGAAGCCTGGAATACAAGCCTTTCTTCTCAGACAGAAGCTGCTTGCACATGAAGGAGAAAGGTTCTTGAGAGACAGCAGCGGTATTGCTGTTAATATGTAGAGCTAGTTTATGGAAATCAGATTTCTGGTACAATTACTGGGTACTGTGAAAATTCTGAAAAACAGGCATGTTTGAAGACCGCATGCTGGCCAGCTACAGGTGAAAGAGTTGGGCTACTGACATGGTGTGTGGAAGACCCCACATAGAATCATGTTCTGTCTGACTTAGAGGCATGTGGGATGAAATCCTTAGTAAATATCTCTAATTCATATTCAAATATCAGAGCAGGGACTCAGATCACCTTGAAGCCTCGGGTTATTATAAAAATATTGAAAGGCTCTGCCTGCTTTCATTGCAAAGGGAAAATAACACTAACTTTTGGGGCTTGAAGAATTCCGTGGAACAGAATTGAGATACACCAGTCTAGTTCTGTGTTCTGGTTGTTGTGGTACAGCAGGTGAAAGTGAAATGCAAATCTTTGCAATGTTACAGCCACTCAGATCTGTCTTCTGCTTGCTTAGGTTTCCCTGTGGATGATCTTTGCATCACAAATATGGTTGTATGTGTATGAATATTTTGCACACTTCTGTATCCCCTCTCTTCTCTCCCCTCTCCCATCCTCCCATAAAATCATGGGATTTTCTTTGAGATTCATGAGATTTTTTTCATTTCTTTGTTTTAGTTGGTATAAGGAAATACCTGAGTTATGATTTACTTTTTTTTTTCTCTGCAACCATGAGGGATACAATTTTTCTTGAGAATGAAAGCTTAAATCCCCTGACTTTGGGAGCAGAGGCTTTAAGCAAAACACCAATTGTCACAGCAGTTCTAAGTTCTTTTAGTTTATCTTATCCCACTTCAGGATGAATAGCACTGCTTTTACCTAAACACACTATTTAATGGTGATTTACTTGGATCTAGAAACTCAAAGAAAACTGTTAGCTTGTTTGCAGTATAGGATTCTTGCTCATTAGGCTTCTAGGTTTAAACCAAGTGTTACTTGTAAATATGAGGGATGCTGAGGTGAGGGAAGACAAGAACGTTGCACGGTCAAGCCTCATACCTTTGCATTCAGCAAATGGTCAGGGAAAATGGGGGACTGATTTCACAGTTATTTTCTATACTTGACATAACAGCCCCAGGCAAGCAAAAAAGATTGCAGTTGATTTAACTGCTGCGCCCTGATCTTTCCTAGATGATAACAGATGTTTAGCTCTTTAGTGACACTGGGATAAAGTTCTCTTAGGAAGCACTCTGATTTTATTTGTCAGTATTAAGGAAGCAGAAGCACCTTCTGGACTCTGCACACAGATAGTAGAAAAAAAATCTTAGTGCTGCATACCATCTTCTGACATCAATGCTGTTCTGTAAGCATGCAGGCTTGCCTCATAGCTATGTCTCCAGGTTGTCATTATCCTCTTTCTAAATACACTGAGATCAATGCCGGCTGAAAAGAAGAACTGAAGGTAGCTTTCACAGGGGAGAATTGTTTTGATTCTCGGTATTTGCAAACAGTCATCAAGCAGTGTACTAAAAGCTTGTAGTCCCACATGGAAACAAACACTTGTAAAATGTAATTCCTCATTCCTTTTGCTTTTTATAGATTTTAGCTTGTTGTTGAATTTTGAAAAATATTGGTAATGGCTAACTCAGAGTATCAGAGTGTTCTTATATAAGCATCTGCCTTCACGACCAATATGACATTTCTTAATCTGTAAATGGCCCCTACTGATTCCAAACGGAGGCTCACCTCCATGCCCATTTCCTTTGTGGTGGCATTACCTGTTTTAATTAGACTAAATGCCTGAAGACTTTTATGTCCTCACACTTCGCTTATTTTCCTTCCAGAAATACAAGCAACCGTCTAGGTGCAGAATACATGACCATTGCAGTGTCGTTCACCTGGCTTGGTAGTGCAGCTTTTGCAGTAAATTCAGTTAAGGCATGAGCTTTATGCTGTGCTGCTGATAATAAATTCCCCGTGTAACAGAAGCTGTGCTTTCATGGGTTTTCACTTCTTCATTTTAATTAATCAGTATAAGTGCTAAAGAAAGAATGAAGTGGTCTGGGTCATTGCTAATACTATCTCCTGCTAAGTGCTGTGCAAGAAGGAAATGTGGGAAACAAGTTTTCTGGCTTTGCCAGGATGCACAAGACCTGCACTGTCACAGCACGTGTTTCGGAAGCACAGCTGGTGCCGTGGACACTGCTCCCTGTGGCAGTGGTTCAGCTCCGTTCGCCGCTTGTAGCAGAGGAAAGTTGCAATCGGTTTGGTGACGGGTTGCTAGTCCACATGAAGCTGACAGTGTTGGCTGTTTGCTCCTTGCAGGTTTTACTTGAGTGCAAGCGCTGTCTAATTAGATGTGGAGACATTTGTTGAATTAAATCTATTCACTGAGTCTATGCTCAGAGCTTGAATCTTTTAACAGATATTAATGCTTACTCATGGGACTGTAGCTGATGAGGCAGAAAGTTGTGCGTCTGGCACGGTCAAGGTCACGTCATGGATTCATGTCTGTGGGAAAGTGCAGAGCTGCTAGGCAGCTGCCCAGAATGTGCCTTGCTGCCACGTCTGCTCCTTTTGAAACCCCACGGACAAGGCACAGCAAAGAGCTAGAAGGCAATCACGGCACTGCAAATACATGGAAGGCAAACTCTGGCAGAAGTGGGAAAGTGCACGAGCTGGGGTCTGACTGAGTGGTGTGCTCTGAGCAATGAGAACTGACAGGTCGAAGGGAGAGAAGCCCCAGAGGGGCTCTTTGGAGACAGAGCGCTGTTGCTACAGCAGCTCAGCTCATCCTCAGCCTCAGCCACCTGATGGATCTGCAGCCTCGCCCTGAAACTATGACTTGCAGATGTTTGAAAAACATAACCTGCATAGGAAGTTCATACTTATGCATTTTGTAGTGTCTTGACTGTCCTGAATGAGCCCCCCATCTCATTGAAGGGTGTTTCTGTTTTATGACAATCTGGACTTTGGGGTGAGAAGCTGACCGATTCTGTCTCTGGAATGTGTACTTGGTGCCTGTGAGATTCGGTGGGAGCTGCTGGCTTTGAGGAGGGCAGACCTGAACATCTGGGATTGATGCTGAAAAACGTTTTTTAGCTCTTATGTTTTCTGCATTAGGAGAACATAATCTAGACAAACAAGACTCTTTAGTATGATTTTTATTTTTGGTAGAATAGCTGTTTGCAAAACTGATGTGCCACGTAAATACTATTTCTGGATTTGGCTCCAGCTGAGGGAAGACCTGCAGAGGAGGTGGACAAAGATGCCTAATGAGGAAGCTGACCTTTACTTACTCCCTTGATGGGTGCGCGCCTCGACACAAGAGAGACCCATAAGTAAAAGATTTTATAAACATTTAACTTAAACCATCCCAGGTATCACCAATGTGTTTGAATAAATATGTCTGGCCATTTCTTTCTGAGTAACAACTGCCACGGTGTTTGGTTCCCCCACACCCTGCCGCTGAAGCAATCGCAGGCTAATCTGTTCTGTGCTACACCTACCTGAGTTTTGTCTGTTCTGGGCAGCCAAGCCAGTCCGGCAGCTCGGTTTGATTCCTCTCCTGTCACAGAGAAATAGCCCTGCTGCTGTAGTCTTGTTCAATGATGACATAGCCCTTGAATCTCACTAATGTAACCAATCAATCTGTTCTCCTGAACTGGCATGTGTTGTGTCTCTTAGCCCCTGTATGTTCCTAGTCTCTGCTACTTAGGAAGACTGTTTATGGGGGATCAAATCTATCTAGCAAAGCAAAATGAAGTAAATTTCCACTCTTTTAATAGATTTTTCTAGCTAAAGGCTATTCCAAGCAGCATTCTTAATTATTCAAAACTCTGTGGCCTGTGGAATTTTCAATCTGTGGGAAACAGTGGAAAAATAAAAAACACATGCTTCAGTGGCTCTGCGTACAGGAGCCTGCATTTTAAGCTGGAGCCGCTGCATACACTGTAGCCTGTGTCTGTATAGTTTGGTGTTGACATCTGCATTATGATGAGGGCAATTATTCAAAGCCAAATTACTATTCAGAGCGGTAGTGTGAAACAATGAAAATGAGGTTGCTAGAGGGGAAAATATATGCAACAGTTTGTATAGTTAGGAAAGAAAATCAGGTTCATTTACTGAAGGACTGCTTTCCTCTTTAGCAGAGTTTAACCCCTTTACAACAGCTAAAATAGGGCTGTGACATGTTTCATGGCAAAACCTCAGGGCACCATAGCACCTTTTGTTACAATGGAACTTAGAGTAACAAAATCTCTTACACATGTAATTGTTTGCATGGCATGCTTTTTGTGTGTAAAGGCAGAACACTTATCCAGTGAATAGTGAAATGGTGCAACTGTTAAACCTGTTTTTAGAGATGGACAGAGAGAGATGCACAAATCAGTGTAGGTTCCTTCCTTGGGAGGCTAGGGGTGCATCCAAAGAGTACAGGAAATTCACCTCTGGCCCTTGGCAGTGGCTGGAGCTACTGATTAATGTCATTTCGTGACATGATTCAAATATTGCAAGCAACCATTAAAACAGCCTTGGTATTGACGGACAGCCATTTATGTCAGAAATGGGTTCTAAAACTGTCCCTTTTGATATTCAGTGGCACAGTCTCAGACTTGTGGTTATTTTGAAAGAATGTATTTTTAAAACTTGAACAACACTGTGTAACATATTGTATGGAGTTTGTCACAGTTTCCCTTCAGGAAGTGTTTGGTGGCTCTGTCAGTAAGATCTGGGACAATGGCAGCTTTTGTCGTAGGGTGACAGGATGACTTGGGTTGGAACCCAACTCAGCAGGACCCTGGTCCAAGCAGGGTGAGCTGTGAGGCCAGAGCAGCTCGAATTCATCGTAGCCAACCAAGCTGGAGATGGCTCAGGATCTCTTCACTGCACTTGTGGGGAAGAAGGTTTTACTGCTGCCCAGTCAGAACCTCTCTCGTTTCCATTTACGCCTGTTGTCGCCTGTCCTGCTGCCTTGTGCTGCTGCTAGCCGCCCCGCTCTGCCTTCTCGGCAGCCATCGAGGCCACGCAGGGCTCAGCGGGGCAGGGACAGTCCGAGCCTCTTCACCAAGCCTCATCCTGCAGCACGGCCTGGCAAGGCGGCTGTTTAATCCCCGGCCGTTCCATGGAAGAGATTTTTCCGTGTAATGCCATTTTGGGTTTATGTAGCACATGCTAATAAGTCATATGCATCTTGTTGAGAAAGTTAATTACTTGGCTGCTACCTTTCACTTAATTTGCAACTGAATGCTTCAGAAAAAAAAAAAAAAAAATCCTCTGTATTAAATTGTCCTCTCGTTGTCAGAATTTACCCTTTCAGGAAAACAAAAATCTATTTACCTACCACTGGCATCTGAACCACTAATTTTTGCAAGTGATATCAATACTAGCAATAATTTTGGGAGTCACTGGAAACCATGAAAATTATCTACCTCCTCCCTTAACTTCTGATTCAGTGCTGATTTCCACAGCCTGACATAATTTGCTTTCAAAATATGGTGTGTCATGTACTTGTGGCAAAGGTACTCTTCTGCCTCTGAAAGAAGTGAGAGATTTGGCCTTGTGTTAGAAGGTAACTGGTCTGTCAAGGTGACCAATAGCAACAGGAACTGGGTAACTTCTGTGTGCTGTGCTCCTGCCCGAGGGACTATGTGGCAAAATGCTCAAAATACACAGACCAGTCTCCAATGGGGAAACTCATTTGGGAGACGTGGGGATGATCCCAGGCATGCTGATTGATTTGTTTGACATATGCAGATTTTATCTGAAAAAGGAGCGTTTGCTTCTTTCAGCAACAGTGAGTTCCGCTTGTATGTCAAGGAGAAAATAATCTCTCAAGTGCTCCTTAATGGACTCGTGAACTAGGAGTCTTTGTCTTTGCCGTATGTTTCACATTTCTCTTATAGAAATGTATTGGGGGGGGCGGGGGAGGGGAATACTGTAAACTTGATAAATTACAGCCTGAAAAAAAGTCTCTGGACCTCACAAATGATGCTTTCCTCTCCCGAGTGTTTAACAGCTCCATATTCCCCAGCCACCGAACGATACGGATTCCTGACCTTCGGGTCACGGGCTTCGTGAAACCCGACCAGGCAGGCCAGCGCCGACC
>VXAV01001861.1:429913-454044 GCA_013399715.1 Alectura lathami
AAGCATACAGTTCTCTGACTGCACTGGGGACATTTCATTCCTTCTCATGCCTGCAGTCTCTAATGGAGCTGAAGGAATTCTGGGTCATTTTGGTAGATTAGTTTAGTTTGGGTGCGGAATATAATTTTTCAGATTATATAAGAGACGTCAATATTTGTGGTCTATATTTAGAGTAAAAGAGCCAAGAAAACTCATGGGTCATGCTAATGGGTGATTCAAGCCCATGATGTGTATGGAATTACCTTGAGCATATTACAGGTGATGACTTTTTTTTTCCAGTGTGGGTACTTCAATTCACCCCTTTTAAAGATTCTTGATTCACACTCAAATTTGGTAAAAAAAAAAATTGGGCATTAAATATCCTAAGATGACCACCTGAAAACATATCATATCAATTTTATCAATTCAACTAGTACACAATTATTAGAAGAGCAAATGAGAAACTGAGACAGCAAAAGTTAATTGGCAAGAGTTAGGTCATAAAACTGAAATCTGGAAAGAGGTATCTGTGGCAGTACTGGGAAGATTTCCCTCATCGTTTCCTTGCCATATGGAAAGGTCAGCTGCAAAGTCAACTCTTATGTATTTCTGCTCTCTTGAAATGACAATCGCTCATTTACACATCTGCCCAGTTAATGGATTGCGGGAGATTTATGTTGAATTATTGACACATTGAGATCTCCAGTCTTAAAGATGACATGTCTGTCAGAAATAGCCTTTGTCATAGTATGACGTGGTGTTCGTTTCTGTGGAGTTCAGGAGTTTGCGTTTGATCATCCAATGTATTGCCTCAGTTGGTCCATTCGAGATGTTGGAGTAGATCAGCAGATGTTTGCTTTCCACTGATACAGGGCATTGGTCTTCTAGCTGGAATGTCTACTGGCTGCCAAAGGTACATTTATATGCTAGTTGTTTGGAAAGCACAATACTTCAGAAATGAAACTTTATGCCTTTTTTTTTTTTTTTTTTTTTTTAGAGAACATACATAAGTAAGAGTAGCAATCCCATCTGCTGCTTCCCAGATTTAGCAGTATTAGCTGCCATTAGCCGTCAGCTCCTATGACTGATATCTCTGCCAGATGAAAAGTTAAAGTTGCTTGAGCTTGGATCAATCAGTAGTGATAATTTTACATTTTCCCCTGTCAGATATTCAGATATTTCACAGATCCCACATCTTTCAAGCAAAATGTTGTCCAATTTTTGTTAAACTATTAAAAAAAAAAAAAAGAGCCCTACTAGGAAAAACAAAACAGCTTCCTGCACGGAAGGCAAAGTTCAGCAGCTGGTATGTAACAGTGCATCCATCTGATCACTGTGGAATGACAAACACGATCTCTAATTTTAACTGTTCAGAATAAGGACTGCCAAAGAACACAGATGTCAGAGGCACATTTATGATGGTACATGTGAGTCAGCAGCAAAAACAAATAAACAAAAAAAACAACTCTTCAAGAATTTCTGTCCCTGAGCTGGAAAGATGAGTTTGGATAAAGAACTTTCTGCACATGAATCCCTATCATTACATCCTTAAACCTTAGAGTTCGTGTAGCAAGCACATCTCACTTGCCAAGTATCCAAAAAGATGGAAGAATTTCAACAGTTCTGCCATCAGTCACTCATTTCGATTTTGCTATTTGTTGCAAAGGAGGGAAAAAAGGCCACGGACTTTCTATTCTTTCTCTTGCCCTCGAAGTACAGGGCTGACTGAAGCTCACTTCACTTCACTTGACTGATGACTGTTTTTCAGGCCTTAAAGACAAAGTTAGTTTGAGTGCTAAAAGAGTATATTAAATGAACTCGAGGATGCCTTGCTTTGAGGGAAGAAAAAGACAGGCACCTAACAAAGATAATCCAGAGGTGATCAGGAGATATTAAGCAAGTAGCTTTCCTCTGCTCTGCAAACACAAAGACTCCTCAAAGGTAGAGATCAAGAGGAGCATGTTGGAAGCAGGCAGATACTGTGTCCTGCTGGGACAAGTGAAGGCACAACAGGAATGTGCATTTCTAGTGCATGCTAGAAAGAATAAAAAGGTAGGTTTGAGGCTTGTGGCAGGAAGAAGTGCAGTTCAATTTTGCTAACAACACCATCATTCTGAAATCTGGATAAATGCTCAGGCATTTCAGACCGTGAAAGTTGGGTGCTAACTTTTATAATTTTGTCAGAATGAGGCTGAGCAATTTGAAAGCTATTACTTTCTTCACTGATCAAAATAGAGCTTACTTCTCTTCCAATAACTGCTTGGTTCTTGTACCACTCATTAAAACCCATTTCCCTTTTCTTCCAGTATTCTGCTGGCCATTATTCTGTCTGTGAAATATTGCCTAATGCGGAAGATGAACATCACTAAAATAAAACAGAATAGGAGTGGGTTTGTATTCCTGTGTGGTTCTGCATTTTCTGGAGTAACCCCCCTTTTGTGAGGGGGGAGCAGCAGCATGAATAGAAACAGTGCACTGACACACATTGTATGCATCGTCCTGGCACGAAGCTCACTCGTGGAGAATTGCATTCATCTCTAGGAAGATGAAAAGTAGATCATTTTTGTATCAGTGTTCCCACTTCCTGACCTTCTTTTCCATTAAAAATCCATAGAAATTCTGAATCAGACTTCCACCTTTCTGGAGACTTTAGATTTAATGAGGAAGAGAGAAGAATAGGACATTGTTTGGTGATAAAGACACTCATTCTCCCAACAGCAGTATGGATTTCCTTCCTCTGATTAATATCTCTACCAGATGAAAAACTGGACTAAATGCTCTGAAGTAGGATCAGTCCATGCTTGTAATATTATATTTTTCCCTGTGAGATATTTCAGATCCCACGTATTTCAAGCAAAAGGCTGTTTAACATTTATGCAAATTCTACAGCCAGGGGTTCAGAACATAAAGTTGTCACACTTCTTGCATTAATCTTTTATGCTTATTTTATGTGAGCTCATGAATGAGCTGGAATTCAGCGAGATTTATCGTATGGTATTCTCATGTTCTTTAGAAATTTTCACTTCTGGCCTAGTTTATTATAGGAATTTTTACTTGGGATGCTTTGCGGATTGAGCATATGATTGTTCTGTCAGCAAAATGAAATATCTTCATATTCTTAACTCTGTTCCCTTCTAGCATAATAGTATCTGCACAGACTTCTGCTAGTACAGAAATGTCATTAAAAATTCCTATATGCTGAGAATATTCCTAAGGCTTTCCAACATGACCTGAAAAATTATTTTCTTCTAAAATTTTGCAAAGTTAAAATCTGTAAATCTTACAGATATGTTCTTGGGTTGCTCACGATATTGATTCTCTTGCAGCTCATAGCAAAGAGTAGTGAATGGGTGCCCTTAAACTGGTGTTTCATTAGCTAAACTGAGAACAAAGTGGAATTTATGTATATTAAAACTCCTTACTTTCTGAGAATCATTGGTGCTGATTAAACTAACTACATTTACTTGACACCCCAGGAAGGGTCTTATTGACAGTTAGGCATCATGAATCCCTTTTGCTTGCAGATCTGTGTTCAGCCCGTGCAACAGAACTCTCTTCTCTAACAGTGTTGAGAATGAGGCTCTAAGTGAGAGTCTGCACGCTTCACTGTCCTTGTCAGGAGCTAATCTGTGAGATTATTTTGTTGCTGACATGCACAAATAGATTCCGACATTTACTCACACTGCTGTTTGAGGTTTACCTACCCAAAACCTTTCAAGGGGCAGATTTTTTTTTTCTTAAGTACATGCTTTAGGATCCTCATTTGAATTTATTATGTACAGAAGGTGCAGAATTAAGTTCTGAAGTTTAGTCCTACAAATGGAGGGAAGAAGAAGAAAAGTATTTGGAGTATGTACTTGCATGAATTTCGTTTGATTCTTCATTGATGTTTAAATGTATAGCAAAGATCTACTGTTCACTATCTTTTAGTGCCAATGTTTCTGTTGATGACAAGAGATATGTGAACTGCATCTTAAAGTCCAACTAATTTGCAAATAGTCTTCTTTACATGCCATACCTGGATAGGAAAATAGGATGTAAAACCTGGAAGTATGGCTCAGTAAGCAATCTTGCCCCTTGTTTGTGGGCCCAGTGATGACAAAAACTCATTGAGGTGCATAGAGGTGTGCCTTATTTCATAGCACTGGTGTCAGGGAAGGGACTGACTGGCAGTTTTCAGTCCAGTTCTCAAAGAATTCAAAAAACCAAAGTTTTACATGCACAAAGTATTACATGAGTAAAAAGTTAATTGGTTTAGTTGTACCTGACTCAGGACCTGAAGAGAAGTGTTCCCCTTCATTGTACTTCTAGACTTTTAAAATATTTAGGAAACAGCACAGCTCTCCTGAAGCATGCTAGTGTACCTCCTCAAGGACATACCATATTGCCTCTTCGCAGGAGACAACTTCAATCTACAGCAGAGGATGGCTCGAATGCTTGCAACCATATTAGCTGTCTCTTATTTGCCATACGACTCACTCCTCAGATCTAACATAGGTAACACTTGACTGCATAATCAGTATTTTTCATGACAATGAGCAATTTTTAGGCATCTCTGTCCCTATGCAAATTTACTGATTGCCACAGCAGAGAAATGATTGCAACAGTGTGTGAGAGAGGACTGCCTAACCTCAATCAAATGTACGATGGTTTTTTTTCACACTGCTTCCCTTATTTACGCTCTTGTAAATAAGTTTATGCAACCGTGACTTGACGCTAAATCTTCTTTGCTTTACATAACTGCGGGCTGCGTTTCCAGAGGAAGTTGGATGTGACTTAAGCTTTTAAGACTGAGTATGTCTGTCAGCCTTGTAGGGTCATCTGTATTCATTTCCTCCACATAGATACTGCACACTCTACGTTGTAGGTCTCTGTCTGCTATGTTAGTAATGACTGTTAACTACTGCCAGCAAATTACATTTTGTCCTTTCTTTGAATTTACGCCTCAGATTTTGTCTTGTATTTCCATAGTCTTTTATGATCTTTGGGATTTTGTTTCAATTTCTTCAAATCTGGCCTGACTTTTTGGTCGCCCAGTTCTATGACATGGAAGCTTGATTTATTTTACACCTGTGCTGTTTCAAACAGCTATTAGAATCATAAAATCATAGAATCATTAAGGTTGGAAAAGACCTCTAAGATCATCTAGTCCAACTGTCAATCCAACACCACCATGCCCACTAAACCATGTCCCTAAGTGCCATATCTACACGTTTCTCAAACATTTCCAGGGTAAGAGACTCCACCACCTCCCTGGGCAGCCTGTTCCAATGCCTGACCACACTTTCAAAGAAATTTTTCTTAATAACCAACCCGGACCTCCCCATTGCAGCTTGAGGCCACTACCTCTTGTCCTATCACTGTTACCTGGGAGAAGATGCCAACCCCCACCTTGCTACAACCTCCTTTCAGGCAGTTGTAGAGAGCAATAAGGTCTCCTCTAAGCCTCCTCTTCTCCAGACTGAACAGCCCCAGTTCCCTCAGCTGCTCCCCATAAGACTTGTGCTCCAGGCCCTTCACCATTTTCATTGCCCTTCTTTGGACAATTTCCAGGGCCTCAATGTCCTTCTTGTAGTGAGGGGCCCAAAACTGAACACAGCACTCAAGGTACGGCCTCACCAGTGCCAAGCACAGGGGGACAATCACCTCCCTGGTCCTGCTGGCCACACTGTTCTTCACGCAAGCCAGGATGCCGCTGGCCTTCTTGACCACCTGGGCACACTGCTGGCTCACATTCAGCTGGCTGACAACTAGCACCCCCAGGTCCTTTTCCTCCATGCAGCTTTCCAGCCACTCTGCCCCAAGGCTGTAGCATTGCATGGGGTTGTTGTGAGCGAAGTGCAGGACCCGGCACTGGGTCTTGTTGAACCTCATGCAGTTTGGTACGACAGGGAGGTATTGATCCTGTATCCATGGTTTCTTGATTTCAGTTGATTTAAGTTATTTTAAAAGGAATTTGAGCGATTTCTTAAAAAAAAACTACTGAAGTTTCAAAAATATTTGTCCATTCCAGAGAATTATTCTGTCTGCATGGCAGGGTTTGAAAAACGTCTAGGGATGCACAGAATTGTTTGACCAGTGCAATCAATTATCTGGAATATAAATTACTGTTGGCATCAAGAAGGAAGAGATCATTACAGATAATTCAAAAGAATTGTTAACATTGTAAAATCCAGCAAGAAAATCATGTGCCACCTTAGGGTTATTGGAGTAGACAAGTTTATGACGGATTTGGTTAGCCCAGTGGATCACAAGGTATTAGAAAATGGAAAAGTTAGACAAATGCTGTGATTGTGAACTAACCCTCTGTGTCGATCTTCTGTATTAATTTTTGAGAGAGGCCTGTCTTGAACCCGGTTTCTCCCTGTAATGTATATGAAAGATGAGATATCAAAAAGAGTGGAGCCTGAACAAACTAGTAGTTCAGAAAGAAAAAGGGCTGTTAGGAGATGGTCAGCGTCTGAAACTTCAGAATGAGCTTCAGTGTGAAGTGTGGGAATGTTAAAAACAATGTTGTTTCTCAAAATTGCTGCTGTTGAAGAGGATCAGAATGAGTAATTATTGCTCCTGTGTTGAAAAATATTCTAAGGTTAACACGGAGTACTGTATACCAAAAAAAAACCCTTACCTCTATTCCCAAGTATTATATGAAGCTGTAGCTAGAACTAGGGAGATAGAAGACTGGAAAATGGTGTTACAGAATCACAGAATTGTAGGGGCGGGAAGGCATCTCAGGAGATCAGCTAGTCCAACGCCCAGCTAAAGCAGGTTCCCTACAGCAGGTTGCACACGAACGCATCCAGGCGGGTTTTGAATATCTCCAGAGAAGGAGACTCCACCACCAATCTGGGCAGCCTGTTCCAGTGCTCTGTCGCCCTCAGGGTAAAGAAGTTTTTCCTCACTTTAGTGTTCTGAGAGGATGCAAGAATACAGTTTTTTGCAAGGGAAAATGTTACATGTCTGAGAATTCCTTGAATGTGTCAGTAGAATGAAGAATGAATATGAGACCGATTATGTAGTTTAATATGTTAAAATGTTGATTTACGTGTCCTAAAGAAGTTAAATAATCATGAGGTACGAGCGAAAATATATTTGGAATCAGAGAAAGTAATGGCTTTTTGGATCCCCTGTCTGTCTGCCTCCATACTGGCATTTTTACAGGCACTGATGTGGAACTACATGTGGTACTGATTATTCTGTCATTGAAATAGTCTTCAGCTCAGATTTGTCTACAGCTGCAGTTTTATCTTTTATTGTGTATGGAATTCATGGCAAAGTAGCATATTTTAGGGTCATGTTCAGAGACAACCTAACCTAGGAAAGGAAATAATTCTCCCATAAATTATGAGTGTATGGAGAAAGCTGTAAAGTTTTTTTCTTTGCTGGTTTTGAAAGGTCAGTGTTGATTATACAGCTCTTTCTCTTTTATGTATTAAGTACAGAGCAATAATTAGAAACATCTTGAGTGTGGTTCTGGTATTGCTTAGTGTAAATTTGTGATTATAACAATTTGAATGCTAGAGAAAAATGTTTTGAAGAGGACAAATGGAGCTAGTTGAAGAGTGATTTGACATTGCATGTACTTTGACATGCAAAAGCACAGTTGGTTGCAAGATTACGTTCAGATAATTCTCAGGTATTTGTGAAAATAATGTGATATGTTCATACGACCAGTGACTACATTGGAAAATAGCACAGCAGACTCATAACATTTATGCAAACCAAAAAGCCTTCAGTGTAACAGTTACAACAAGACCTAGTTTCAGCCAACTGAGCTGTAATAGACTTAGTGCCTTTGTCAAATGAACTTGGGTTAAAGTGAGTCTCAAGAGGCACGAAATGCCAAAGACCTACTGTGCTGAAGCTGGGAAGCTGGCAAGCAGTTACCTGCCTTCAGCTTACTGCATGACTGCATGCAGGTTAGGCAGTGGAGTCTTTCGTTTCCTAAACCCAAGGGTAAGTTAAAGGAGTTTCACAAAAGAAGAGAAAAATCTCAGAGCTTGGCCTTTCTCTAGGATATAATGCAGATGTGCAGTAGTTTACTCTGCAATTTAAACAGCTCTCATGAGTCAACGTCCCCGGTGTTGTTCTTGGCACCATTTTCAGAACTGAGGTTGCTGGGCCCGTCCCGTGCAACCATCTCTGGTTTTCTGTGTTGTATTACTTTGGAGTTCTTTTCTGTTCAGCAGTTAGTTTTGCAATATCCTTGCATTAAAGAGCATAGCCTATGTTTGAAATTTCTCCTATATCCACAAGCTTCAATTGAACTGAAGAGGCAAATAGTAAAGTTTGTTCAGAGTGGTTATTTCAGATGCAGACAAGCAATAAAGCCATTATGTTACCACCCCAGTATTTCACGCAACCATCTTCATCAAATTCAATGAAGGATAACTGTGTTTTCAGACAGATGTCTCTTGGTGGCAGGAAACCCGTCTGTGCTGGTTACTCTCTGTCACCCAGCCGTGCACCCCAGAGCTCTGCGTCTGCAGGATTCCAGCCCATTCTTCCTGTCTGAATCCCATTTTCTCCACTCCTTGCAATGCCCAACTATGTGTGGCCGGGTGCTTAGCAGACAGTGTGAGTGTGCCTCCTTCCCTCTATTCTACAGTCTGCACTTTCCAGAATTATAATCAGTATGAGGCACAACCCCTTGATCCTGAATCCTGACACTGGTTGAGATTTTTCTGTAGTTTGTTTTTATTTTGTTTGAATCCTCAGTCAGGATATAGACAATTCAGTGAGCATTTTCATAATACTAGTACTTACTGTGCTGAAAATGGTTATTCAGCTTCAGACATGCTAGTGTGGACAATGTATTTATTGAACCTAAATACCTCTCCTTACACAAGCCATTGAAGGTCTTTTAGCAAAGACAGCATCCATTTGTACTAAATGAGCAAAAGTGAGGAGTGGTGCTTATCCTGCTTTTCAGACGCTTTTCTGAGATTACATGACTAGTAGAACTGTCTTCCAAATAAAACCAAAATAAAACACCGCTGTAGTGTTTTTAGTTTAAAAAGCTGTGTGTAATAGGAGTAACTGCTGTCCATTCCGGCCAATACACTAGTTAGCCCATTCCCTGCTTTTTGATCTGTTGTCAAGGGAAAGACTGTTTTGAGTATGTTGTAGTGCCAGCTGTTTAGTGACTTTTCTTTGACAGTCATGATTTCAACCTTGCAGTATTCCCAGGAGTGAGGCATGGGGAAATTAGATAAAGCTGTGCAGTCGCAGTGAGTTAAAAAGATGAACCATTTCTGCAGGCGATGTGTCTGGCAGGACCTGCAGGCTGAGTAACAGATTACAGTGTTAGGCAAAGAAGTAACTTCTGGAAAGAGTAATATTTCTTAGAAAGATTTGCAGTTAATGTGCCAAAATGTGCCAAACACTTCTGAATTTCCATAAGAGGCATAAAACAGATAATTTATTTTTTTTAATTGCACAGAAAGAGGTTGTGTCAATGATTAAAAAAAAAAAAAAAAAAAGGAAGGAGATGATTTGCTTTTGGTTTGTTTTGCCATGTTAGTATGTTTATGTTTCTGCATATCATAACAGGAATTGACAGCATTCACATCCTCATGGTCTTGTGAGAAGGCAGTTGCCTGAGAGGCAGAGGGTTGTGTATCGCTTCTCTAGATTTTTTTTTTTATGGTCTTAATTAAGTTCAGGGCTGATCTTCTAAAATACAATGCCCTCGGTTACTCCTTCTTTCATTAAAATATAAACCAAATCATGCTCAAAGGAGCTTTAGATTCCTCCCTCTGTCCAAAAGCAGGATCACTGTAACTGACATTGTTTCACCTGCTTTCAAAACAAAAACACAAAAACAAACCAACCAACCAAACAAACCCACAAAAACAAGGAACACTGTTCTTGATGGAGAGTGTGTGTTCCTATCAGTTTGTCCTAATGATAACTTATACTGCAACTGCTGCAGCTGAAATCCATTACTGCTTGTCCTCTCTGCAGGCATTTAGGCATGTTTTTCCTACACTCCTCATGTACTTGGACTGCTATTGCAACCCCTCTCCTGCCTTTTTCTGTGATTGATGCAGTTCGTCTGATCTCTCTTTACAGACAGTGTCTGCTGAACCTCTGAATGCTTGGGGTGGTCTCCTCCTGTCTCTCAGTGGCCCATGTCCTTAGCACCTAGAGCTGCACCCAGTGTTTCAGCTGAAGCTTCACCAGTGCTTAAGGAGATAAAGAAGGATGATTTCATGTGCTGTACAGGCCTTACTCCAGCGCAGACACTTCAGTACAATGTCTGCATTTTTCACAGCAGCTGATGTTGTTGACTCATGTTCAGCCTGTGAATGACTATAACCCTGAGCTCTGTTCCTGTGGAACTGCTCCCTGGACAGTAGTACCGTAGCCAGTGCCATATTCTTATGTAGTCTCATTTTCTTGAACTTGCCAAATGATTTGCATTTTTAAAAAAATGGTTCTTAGTTTGCCAAAATTGTCTTGAGTTCTAAACTTAAATCTTCACCAATATTGGAGTCCTGCGTGTTAAATAGTGGTAGTTTCTATTCCATTGCTCTTGTTGTTTGAAAATATGAAACAGTCCTAGGTCAAAGACAAAATTGTTCTAAAACGCCACCCACTACCACAACGAAATGGGTGGCTTGTGCAGACAAAGGCAGCCCCACATTCCTATAATCCCTATAACAATGTGAGACTATTTAGAGTTGCTGTCATAACTTTCCCATGGCATCGCTATGTTTGCTAATATTAAGTTACCAGTCTTAACACTGGAATTTCCTTGAGTGTTTCAGGAATGGGTATCAATCTACTTGGTGCTTAGGACTGTGTACATAGTGGGAAGAAGGAATGTTACTTAAAGCAAAGAATTTAAAGTCTCTTGAACTATGTTCTCTTCTGCTTCTTTCTAGCCTGCCTCTATTTAGGCAAGTCATAATTCTGTGCTTATATTTTCCAGTATGACTGAAAAGATCTCAGAAATGTGAAAATGAAAAGGAACTTTGAGAGGTCATGCGGCTCTTCACTGAGGTAGCATTAATTATAATCAGATACAAGCAGTTGTAAATCCCTGAGACACATTTGTGTTGAAACTTTTTATCCTTTTTATAACATCCTTTTGTATAGTAGAAGACTTTTACCTTTGTATATTCTCAAGTTCCTTCATAGCTTTTCCCTGGACTGTGTCATTGGTTAACATTGCACATTGGTGAAGCACAGCTTCACCAAGGGCAGGTCGTGCCTGACCAATCTGGTGGCCTTCTATGATGGAGTGACAGCATCAGTGGACCAAGGGAGGGCGACAGATGTCGTCTACCTGGACTTGTGCGAGGCCTTTGACACGGTCCCGCACCACATCCTTATCCCTAAACTGGAGAGATATGGATTTGATGGGTGGACTGTTCATTGGATAAAGAACTGGCTGGATGGTCGCAGCCAAAGGGTTGTGGTCAATGGCTCTACGTCCAGGTGGAGGCCGGTCACGAGCGGTGTCCCCCAGGGGGGTCTGTCTTGGGACCAGTGCCCTTCAACATCTTTATTGATGACTTAGACTGTGGGATCGAGTGCACCCTCAGCAAGTTTGCTGATGACACCAAGCTGAGTGGTGCAGTTGATACCCCTGAAGGAAGGGATGCCATCCAGAGCGACCTGGACAGGCTGGAAAAGTGGGCCCACGAGAACCTGATGAGGTTCAACAAGGCCAAGTGCAAGGTGTTGCACTTGGGTCGGGGCAATCCCAGGTGTGTGTACAGACTGGGAGAAGAACTCCTTGAGAGCAGCCCTGCAGAGAAGGACTTGGGCGTTGTGATCGACGAAAAGCTGGCCATGAGCCGGCAGTGCGCTCTTGCAGCCAGGAAGGCCAATGGCATCCTGGGCTGCATCAAGAGAGGGGTGGCCAGCAGGGAGAGGGAGGTGATCGTCCCCCTCTACTCTGCCCTTGTAAGGCCTCACCTGGAGTACTGTGTCCAGGCCTGGGGCCCCCAGTACAGAGGGGATGTGGAGCTGTTGGAGCGGGTCCAGAGGAGGGCCACCAAAATGATCAGAGGGCTGGAGCACCTCTCCTGTGAGGAAAGGTTGAGGGAGTTGGGATTGTTCAGCTTGGAAAAGAGAAGGCTCCGGGGAGACCTCATTGCGGCCTTCCAATACTTGAAAGGAGCTTACAGGCAGGAGGGGGACCGACTTTTTACACGGGTAGATGATGGTAGGACAAGGGGGAATGGGCTGAAACTGAGAGAGGGGAGGTTTGGGTTGGACACCAGGAAGAAATTCTTCCCTGAGAGAGTGGTGAGGCGCTGGCACAGGCTGCCCAGAGAAGCTGTGGCTGCCCCATCCCTGGCTGTGTCCAAGGCCAGGCTGGATGGGTTCCTGGGCAGTTTGATCTAGTGAGCTAGTGGCTGGCAGCCCTGTCCACGGCAGGGGGGTTGGAACTAGATGATCTCTGAGGTCCCTTCCAACCCAAGCCATTCTATGATTCTATAATTCTATGATCATTCAAATTTCTCCAACCTTTCCTTTTCTAGGAAACCTTGCCCTTCTCTGAACTGTCTTCATCTTGCTGTTTGTTTCATTAAAGCAATACCTTACTCCTCTTCATCAGCACCTAGATTTTATTCACAACTCCTGTTCAGAAACCAGCTTGTTCCTTTCCAGTCATTCTTCCTTTTGAGAACAGACATTGGATCATCACTGACTTGTTCTCCATGTATTGCCCCAACATCTTTTCGCAATGGTGATTCTCTATTTCTTGCTTTTACCATTGTATGATTGATCTCCTTAGTCACAGGCTTTCATTTCTTCCCCCAGCAACAGGGAGGAAGAAGTCAATCCACATTTGAGCCCCCTCCCCATCCCCTGAGGATATTTTTTAAGAGCTGGCAGCATTACAGAGTTTTAAAAATTCTTCTGTGTGGCTTGAATCAGACTTTGGCTAAGATAACCCAACCAGTAAAAACCAGCTATTGTAATAAAAGTGCAGCTGTCAGATGTGATGTTAGGCCATGAGTTCTGTTGTAGGTGGTGGTTTGACTACCAAGTCATTGCTTTATTATTTCACTGCTAGTAAATAGCTTTGGGCTAAGGTTCAGGGAACACACACTTTAAGGGACCACATCTCCCATATACAAGTCTGCTAGATTTACCAAGAGAATATACCAAATTTGCTTGACCCAAGTTTTGTCATCCAAACCATCATCCAGGCACTGTGGGTCACTACTTCTGACATCAGTGTGCTGCTGAGATGAATCTGTCTTCTGCAGACATTGCATCAGACCTGTTGCGTAGATGTGGTAATGATGCGTTAGCTCCTTAGGACCAGCGCAGTGGAGGACACACAGAGAACCGGTTACTGGCTAGTGCAGGTAAGCTCAGGGTGGCTCCAGAGGAGCATAGGTATATAGATCACATTTTAACTGTTTGGAGAGCTTTTTATTCTTTCTGCAAGTGAAAGTTACAATGATGGACTTGTCTTAGTGCTGGTTATTTGCAGTGGAAAGGAGACACACGGGTCAAAACAGAAGAACCAGCATGGCAGAGCACTAGATGGAAGAGCTCTGAGGCCTAAGAGTAAGTGTTTCTTCCTGCAGTCTGCCTAAGCTGGCTCATCAAGCACCCACACATGTCTTTTAGAGTCAATTTCCTGTTGTTAATAAGTGGAAGTGGTCTGTAAAGGAAGTGATGTGACTGTCACAAGTTTGACTAGCGGAGTTTGAGGGCAGCAGCCAGGACTGCAGCTGGCAGATCAGAACTGTTCTGTTCCTGGGAAATTTTGGTTTCTAATTCACCATGTTGCTCGTAGGTTACATTTACTGTTCTTTACCTTCTGAATATGTCACAATTCTTACTTAGATAGGAGTGTTAGAGGTGAAGGGGCTCCCTGATACACCATTTGAGCACATGCTCACTTTTTCTGAAGATGCAGATGCCATTCTTTGTGGCCCTAGCTGAAGCTTGAAAGAAATTTCTTTCACATTCTGCTTCCAAACCCTGTTACAAGGTGCTGTACTCCTGGGAGAGATGCTGATGCAATTACATCTGTCAGAATTATGTCATGCAAGCCATTCATTTCTCCTGAGGCTGCGCACATTGCATTTGAAGAATTTCCCAACCCAGCTGCCTAGTAGTGTTACTCCCACCCCATCCCAGCAGCACAGACCCAGGGAACAAGAGAAGGGAGGAAAAAAAATAATTTCAGAGATTATGAAAGTTAAAACAAAGAAAGGAGGAAAAAGAAGTAAAAGAAGTTTGAGTTCATGCTTGCTCAAAAGCTCAAAATTTGGTCATGTTTAATAAAACCATGGAAAAAATGGAGTAGGTATGTAGATAGCATGTCACAAAGTGGGCCCAAAGGAGTCTGTGTAGTGACTCAGCCTCTCCTGGCTGGAGACTTCTATGAGCTAACTCTGAGGGACCAGCAAGCCACCCTCCAGTTTGTCAGTATTGCCAAATTTCACAGCTTGGTGGAAAGAGTTTGAAGTAGATGTATTACTTCAAGATTTCTTGGTGTATCAGACCAGAGAAGGATCTCAGTTTTATTTTTCTTACCTTACCGATTATTGAAAAAAGGCTTGAAGCATGGATACAGGTAATCATAGGACCCACAGAATATTGTGGTTTTAAAATGTCGTTAAGCAAAATCTTTTTTTGAAGCATTTGAGGTGAGAATTTTGCTCTCTCTCGTTATTAAGAGGGCTCCTGATTGTTGCAGCATGTGATACATTACAGCAGTGGTGCTATGTCATGATAAAGTAATGATGCAAACTCTTGCCAGCTGAAGATTGCAGCCTTGAACCAGTGACTTGGCTTCCTCTCTTGGGCATTGGTCAGTAGAGACAGAGAATGAGTTGACAGGCATGAATCTGCTTTTCCAAGGATTTAGGTTGATTCTGTGTAAACCCAAACTCCAGTTCAAACCTCGGCATTCCCATAAAAATGTCTCCTGAAGTCCTGGCCTCTGCAGGAATGTTTCTGAAGAGCAGGCATCCAAACAAAGCACTTTCAATCGACAGACACCACAGTGAGTCACCAGTGTGATTCACTGACCTAGTTGTAGAGCACGAGATTGTAAAAACAGGGCCAGGTTTTCCTCTGCCAGTGCACAGGGAGAGGGCACACTCTGACCTTCAGCTTCACTACGCCAAAACGAGGGACGTAGCCCTGGGTGGTGGGCAGGGGTGGGAACACACAGCCTGTCCTTGCAAGCTGCTGCACGGCCTGAAGTTAGGTGAGATGCCACATGAACTAAAAAACTGAATCTTTACAGCCTGGACTCTACTGACCAGTGCCGTATCACCACTGGCAGTAACCAGTGTTATCTGTACATTTTCCAAGGTACGGACAGTAACCAGCACAGCCAGGTGGGGCTGTCAGGCAGGTTGTACTGGTGCAAGTCAACCAACTAGATGGTAATGGAGGGGGCATCCTAGGCCAGGTAGGTATGCAAATGGTAGACTTATGCAAGAAGACCCTTATCTAGATTAGTTTCCCCTTTAGCCATCATTTCCTATTGTAAACATTTCTAAAGTGGTTCAAAAATATTGTTTCTGTTGCATAATTATGTTTGGACTCAGGAGAAGTTCATGTAAACTAGGAGGTTGATCTGAAGTGTTGGTTACATTTGTTTACTCGTATCTGAGCACACCCCACTAGAAACTGGATAAATCATGTTTTACAGACACTATGGAAAGACTACAGTGTTCTCAACATAGCTGCTTTTTTTTTTTTAATTGCACATTTGCATGGAAATGTATGTTGAAAATGCATGCGAGGAACAGGCCGTGTACCAGAAGCTGCATAGCACTTTTGTTTGAGAGACAGTGGAAAGAGATGGGGCTGTCCACTAGAAGGAAGAGGCTTACAGGATAGCAGAGGCAGTAGAAAAGAAGCAGCTTAGCTGCAAGAACAGCTGAAGGGTGAATGTTACAGTGTGGTGCCCATCCACACACTAACTGCTCAGTGTTTGACCACCAAATTGCTAGACAGTGAACTCAGTGAATCACACAGATTGGAGCAACCAGATGTCATAATAAGTGATTCCAACTGTGCAGTAATTGAAAACAGGACAGGGGCAGCAATTTCACGTTGACAACATTAATACAGCATCATCTTCAGATGGAAAATCCTCATTTTGTATAGTTCTGGGTAATACAAAATGATCGAGTTCTGCTAAACAAAAATTAAAATTCTAGTTTCTGAGAAGGTTTTGCTATGAGACATGACTGTGGTCTTTGCTTATTTCAGGATTAGTGCCGCATCCGTAATTCTAAAATATCCCTTTGAACGCATGTGTCCGTGGATAAGGCAGGACACGTGCATTCTTCTGTCCATTATGAAGCAATAATTTCAAATCCTCTTTAAGAAAATATTTTGACAATTTATAAAGGAATTCTAAGAACCTTGCCTCAGGAATACTCTGCCCTTTTCTATCTGTTCTAACTTTGTTGCTTAATGTAGTTACACTTGAGGTAAATGATTCTTGGGTTGCTTTTTTCTTATTTAAAGGTGAAATTTTGACATGCATGTTGGGGATTTAAATACTCAAATCACATTCAAATGCCTTAGGGCAGATCACTTAGTTTCTGAAAAAATTTTTGCCTTTAGAAGATCCAAAACGTAGCAGATTAATCTGCATATTCATATTCTATTTCTCATTTTAGCTGGAGGATGTTAAAAATGAGGAAGCCAAAGTTTGTGCTTGTTGATTTACATAACAGTGCATGAGGGATGCTGAGTCTTGCATTTTTTTAGGATGACAGCCTTTTCATAAATAAGTGAAGTAATAATAAAGTAATAGGATAGATAAGATGATAAGGTAGACAACTAGATAAGGTTTTTGTGTAGTTAATTGCAGGTAGGTTAAGAATTTCTTTGTTAAAGACTTAACATGAAATTATTATTTTTAATTCCAATATTTCACTCTGTCTAGCAGCTTATACGGAAATATCACAAATTTGTTTTGCAGTTCTCAGTTCTTATGTTTGCCAAAAAAAGGCATGGAATGAAACAAAGAATTAAGGCATTAGTTTGGGGAATTTGGTTAGTTAGGTGTTTTGTTTTGTTTGTTTTTTTTCCAGTACAATTGATACTAGGTAAGAACTTTCATGCAATAACAAACATATCTTCTACAGTTCAGCACTTGTAAGCAATGCCAGAATAGCAAACCTGTGCAAACAACTCAGATCTCTTCTGAGAAACTTTGAAGTAAAATCTTGTGCAAAGCTCAGCACTTTGTGACCATTCAGACAATGGCAAACCAATGTTCACAGCTCAGCACTTGCCTGCTATTCTGCAATAATAAGCCAGTGTGAATGTATAGCAGAAGAAAAACACTTAGACAAAGATTTCATTTCCGAGTTCACAAGGGGTGAGTAGAAACAGATTTTCTCATTTATGAATAAATGTTTTTATGTACAGAATAGTGTCTGAAATGTTACACCTGGGATTTTGGTGTGCTGCAATACTCGTTAGTATGGGAAATGTGATTTTTATTTTTCAAATTTCTTTGCCGGAATCCTGAGGCCACACGAAACAAGGAAGGGTGAGGCAGACTAGGATAACTGACAAGCAGTGATTAAGGGTTTGCTCCTTTTTACAAGTTTGACGTAATTCTACCGTTCATTTGAAGGCTTTCAGGGGTCACTTGCAGCTTTCAGCTGGCTGGGTAACTGTATGCTGCAGGGAACCATTTCAACTGCTTATATGGTAGTGTGACAGGGGCAGCTGAACTAACTGTTCAGGTCTGCAGAACTGTGCTCCTTCCTATCCTTTTCCTACTCTGAAACATGACTCTCTTTTTCCCATATTCTCTCTCCCCATTTCTGACTCATTCGCTGTTTCTTTTTATATACAGACAGATACGGTTCCAGTGCAGGAGAGGTCAGAGATGCTGCTCACATCCTCTTGCACAAAGGCAGCACCGAGATACCTCTCCTTCACGTATTGCTATGCAGATGTGGGGGACCGAAGTATCCAACTCCCAGCAGATTGTTCTCCTATTCTGTTCCTCTGTATTCTCATGTGCTCCTGATGGCACTGGGGAAGGGGAGGCTGTGTCCAGGCCAGCTGGATTGACATCTGTCATGTGGCAACAAAAATAGAAAATCACTATTATGATTGTAAGCCGCAGAAGTATTATATAACCCTGTGTTACAGAAAGTTCAAGTGTTGGTTGTCATGCTCATAAAACTGACCTCTGATGACTGTTTTCTGGTCCAAAATATACCAAATTTTTGGAAAAGGAAAGTCCAGTTACGCACTGGATGTTCTCAGCTCTGACATAGATCTGGAATTCAGCTAAGAACCAGATTCGTGATGAACCATCATAGTCGGAACGTATTTTACCAACTGAAGTTAGTCTATGGAGTATTTGTCAGGGGTTTAACCAGAAATGTACTGGAAATTTATCTGGAACACAAGCAGGCTTTGTCCAGCAAATGCCTGGCATGGTCCGCCAGACAATTTTTTCCTTTGGCTGGATTAGCTAAGTAAGTGAACTATGCAGAGTGCTTTCTTCTGGATTTGAAAATCTGGATGAAATTGATTTCCTTTACAGGTAGGTGCATTGTACTTGTGAGTGTGTCAAGGCAAGATCAAAGTCTCAGTCTCTGGGTCTGTGTTTTGGGTCAGTAAAGTTCAGGTCTTTTGAAATGGAAGGGAACTCTGACTGTGAGTTACCAGCAGGACTACTGGTGATCATCACCAGGTGATTTCAGAACCACTTTGGTTTCTTCCTAGAGGTACTGAGATGTCTTAGTTGGACCAGGGATGAGTCTACCTGAAAACTCTAGGCTTTGATGTGAATAGAGGTTTGCTTCATCCTCTTGATAACATGTACTAATGTCCCATCACACGCAGCACAACCAATTCCCTTTGCAATATGATAATGCAGGAAGTGCTGAAGTATGGCAGTAGACAGGGAAACAAAACTGAAGTCAGGGACTCAAGGTCTTTTAACTTCAGCCTCCTGATGCAGGATGCTAAGCAAGCTCAAGGATGCTTCCAAGCAGGGCTGTATCAAATAACTCAGGAATACATAGCACGATTCCCCAGCTGACCCATTACTCTGTGTTTATGGCCTATGGAAAACATGGCTTCAGAGACTCTTGTGGTAATGGTAAACTATAAATTATGGTTTAGACATCCTTTAGCAGTGAATCAATTCAGGCACTCAGAATGCTGTCAGTGTGTGTGTCCAGTAGTGAGCTAGCTCATGTGCAGCCAGAGAAAAAAAAATACTTTTCTTGGGAAAAATAATGTAATTCTCTCTGTGTGCCTTTTAGGCAAGAAAGAGCTGCGTCCCCTTCTCTGAAATATCTTTATGTTGTTAGCTCTAGTTTACTCTCAGACATCAGTTTTGTCCAAAGGTATCCTATGGAGCCTTCATGTAAGTTGGCCTTGAAGTGCAATATGCAAATGTTTGGTAAATAATTAGCACCAGATTTTCTAGCTTGGCCAAAATCCAAATTCTCCTTTAACCCAATTTGCTGCATTGAGTTTGTGGTGGTTACTATTCTACAACAGAGACTTCTTCAACAGCAACTGTGGACTCCTTTTCTGAAAGTATCCTGTGTACTTTATTTTTTGTCACAGTGCTGTACAGAATGATTATTTCAAATTTCCCATATTACATATGCGGAAATTGGCAGGAGGGGCAGCATGTCTCAAATTGCAGAAGGAATCAGTGGTAGAGCCAGAATGAACCCCTAGTGCTTTGCATGTCTGGTCTTGCATTTAGTCAAGAATCCAGGACAGCATCTCAGCTCACAAGGGGCAAAGGACCACTCTTCCCAGTAGCTGCTCTCCCGAGAACGTGCTCCTGCAGTGAACTCTCCCTGAATATGAAAGAAAATGGAGTGCCTGAGTTTCTGGGCCTTCGAGAATTGCAACCCAGAAGCCCATTCTCCAGAGCTGTTTTATTGCAGCTGGCTAAAAACAACACAAAATTACAGAAACATTGTCTGTTAGTAGGATAAACAACAGGTGGGCTGAATTGTGTAACTTATCTGTGGCCTTTTAGACTCTTTCCGATTTTTGGTAGGGTGAGAGGCATGATCTGTTACAGAAGGGAGATGCTTTTCTCTAGTTTGAAAAAAAAAAAAAAAAAAAAAAAAGTGGAAAAGTGGACTTGAAAGATTTTTTCTTACAATGTTACTGACAAATGAGGCGCTGAAAAACAGCAACAACAAGGAGAGAAACAGGAGGGGATCCTAATCAGCCTGCATAGGCTGTCTTTGTGAGCCTTATGAGCCAGGGAATAATCCGGAACCGTCTCACTCCGTACTGTGCAGGTGATTCTGTGGTCACCGCAGACCTGCCTGCTGCTGCTGTTGGACTTGGGCAACACCCCGTTGCTGTTCACAGGCTTGAGTGGTGCTTTGACTTGCCTGGGCCTATGTCTTGTTCTGCAACAAGTATGTTGTGAGTATACAGCTCACTGCCCCAGCTTGCTTCCCCTCAGTTCCCTTTCCTGTTGCCATTGGTGGCTCAAAGGAGCAGAGCTGAAGGCAGTGAGACTAAGGAAGGAACTGGTCGTGTCTGCCTTTCCTGTTGAGCTTTTTCCCTTTTACAGTTATGGTAGACCTATTAACACATTAGAGAAAGCTGAAGAGTAGACTGGTCTTACGGAGCAGTTGCGCACGCTGTAGTTAAGATGTTTCCCAACACCCCCAGCAGGCAGACGGAGTGATTGTGAAAGCACACCTTAGTCTTATAAGGGGATTTTTGCCTGTTTGAGCATCACACGTCAGTCAGCATTAAGGTAGCCAGGGAACGGAGATGCTAAAGCTTTTAGAAACTGTTTTGAAAGTTCTGAGCAAAACAGGAAAGGATATAATAAAATAAGCACACATTAATGCATATGTGCCTCACATTTAGGAGAGAGGAGTTAACCACTAGGTAGTCAAGGTGAGCTTTGAGGAAAGACTCTGTGTGCTGAAGAGGCTTGTGAGTCTGGAGACGTCCCCAGAACTTGAGCAAAGGAGGGTTAAGATCATCATCCTCTCCTGGGACTGGTGGTGAGAGCTCTTTGGAAAGAGAGAAAGTGGGCTTTGATGAAAGTAGAGCTCACTGACACGTGTGAAACGAGACAGTGGCTTGCAGAAAGCTATTCCATCTGGGTTTTGCAGAGCTCACTTTGGATATAGACACACCTGACAATTTCCTGAGGAGTATGTGGAGATATGTTACAGAAGGTCCTGGTCCATCAAGGAGGAAAATGGTCTTATCCTCAATCTTGGCCCACAGGTACTTCACTACATTTCTCAGTCTTCTGCACCCCAAGTACCATGCCTTTTGTGAGCCCCACCTCCTTCTCAGTCACACAGACAGGTAAGGTACAGTGAAAGGGAAACAGACAAATGGGATGGGATCCACATCCAGAAGAGAGGAAGTTCACCTTCCTGTACTTCTGTGTGACGTCTTGCTGTTTTACGCCTGCTCTTCATGTTTTTGTTTCTTACTGAATGTTAGCTGCTCCCCAGATGCAGCTGCCCTTACACAGGCTTCAGATAGGTTTCCACCTTGCTCAGTCTGTTCGCTCAAGCTGATCTTTTATCCTGGCAACATCTAAACTTCCAGCACTTCCAAGTTAAGTACTCACTATCTTCACCTGTATCTCTGTGAAGGGAAATGAGATGACAAGTATGTGGGGAGAGAACTCAGTGGTAACATAACGGAAACTAGACAGAAATTCCTCCTTTCCTGGTATATCTTGGCAACCTGTTGTGCTTGCAGCTCTTCTTCCAGCTCTAGCTCTCTGTGGAAGGGACTCTGGCAGTATAAAGTTAGTTCTGATTTTTAGGCTCTGTGTCTCAAGATCTAGCTAAAGAAAAGGCCTTATAATACACAGCCTCTTTACAGGGTAGAATATTGCAGCTCTGTGTGGAAACATCTGTTCCTTTTTTCTGATCATTGGAGTCTTATTGGCTGCTTGGTTGAAAAAATCTCAAACAGGCAGGTATGTTAAGGTAGGTGTGGATGTCTCATCTAATATATGGATATTAAATGTGTATTATCACACTTATTTTTGGTGTGTGAAACAGTAGAAGCTGTCTGGTTTGACTCATGGGTTTGACAGGGGAGTTAGTAAGTTTACCTGAGGACATTCTGAAACATCATGAGGTGTGCTGTAGCTAAATATAAGGCAAGGCAGCCAGTGCCAGCCTGGGAAACAGAAGTAACGAGTGGTGTGGTGCAGAGATAGCAGAGCCTTCCGAGAGGAGGCAGAGGGACATTCTCACTGACTTCTTGCAAGGTGTCAACGCAGTCAGGCTCACCCACAGTTGTAGGGCTGTGCCTGGAACTAATACCCAGTCTCTGTAACTGGCTGGGAAGATGAGGAGGAATAATTAGAAGACGCAAGAATTAAAATGGCAAGGAAGACAGTTGAAAGCTGAAGAGTTTCAAGGGATCCCAGAGCACTCAGGACTTTGCATTCCTCACCTGAGATGATTGTAACTTGGACTCAACGTACATCAAAGGAGCCAGAAAATAAGATTCTGTTGGTCTTCTGTTGTAGCGTATATTGATTTGAATAGCTAGAACATAGCAACAATGCTGTAACACACATGGGGCCAAATGCTTTATGACAGTACAATGGTAGCTCACCAAAGCTTGAGGAAAGATGCTGGGTGTCCTCCAGCAAGAGGGTGATGATCCTCTGCAAGGGACATGGTTTAAAGCAGCCAATGTCTTTGCTGTGTGGAATAAGCCAGTCTCAGCAGCACATAGCTACCGCCAAAGATGGTTACTGCGTTAAGCTCCTGTTAGTCACAGACACAAGAGGTCTTTTCTGATTTTAACCTGCCTCGGGTCTGGCCTCCAGTTGTGAACGTAGAGGAACTGTGTGACCCTGCCCTGCAGGTAACCCTCTTTCATTGCAAAGTCAAGAATTTAACTAGTCCATCTGCCTCTAAAAATCTTGCTGTGCACGTGCACTCTTTAACACTCTGACTTTTAATCTCTCTTCAACTTGATTCTCATCTATCAGATTGAGCTACTGGTGCTTCTTTTCACCCACTACATTCTTTACTCTTTTTTTTTTTTTTTTCTCTTTGGGATTTACATACTCTTGGCTAGAGCACAGCACTTTTTCTCATTAATGCTTCCAAATCTTAAGGGAAGAAACAGAAATGTGCAGCAACAGAACGTGAATTATGATACCCCATTTCAGTGAAGTCTCACCTAGCATGTCTTGCGCTGTCAATGACCCCAGAAAGGGTATGACCATCATGGCTTGCAGGTGGGACAGTCACCAGAAGTGACTAAAAATTAATTTGTGACTGATGTTTCTAGTGACTGATCACTGAGCTGCATAAACAAGTTACAAAAAGCAGCTTCCATAATGGAAAGTGAAATGTACTAATCTAAATCTGACAAGGCTTGGGCTTTTATCATCTTTCAGCCTGGACTTGAATGAGGGAAGATATATTGAACTAGAAATCAAAAAAAAAAAAAAAAGTGTCCAGGTATCACATAACACCACATCTATTTTCAGTGTGCTACCAGAGGGTGGGGAGTCTCCCATACTAGCGGTTGCATGAACGTTACAGTATTCAAAGGCAGCACCCACACAACGTCCATCTCCCTGTAGAAACTGGTTTTGCTGCTACGAGCACATTCATGTTTAGATCATTATCTGCTTAGCAATTCTTGATTCCTTATGTTTAAGAGGATATGCCATCTGTTTAGAAGGTGGATGGCAGAGAATTTGGAGGTGTTATTTACATATATAGACTTAAAAATAATATAACACATTTATTTTTAACTGGACAGTAATGGATTTTACATACATTGTCTTACACCAGAATCACTCTAGCCACTCATTCTTGTGTTAGAAGAAGCAACATTACTGTCAAAAAAGATAAAATGAGGCACTTCTGTATGGCAAATATATGTTTTAGGATAGCTGTTACTCAGGACTAGCCATTTCTTTGACGCTTTATTTTGGACCTCTCCTGATCTATTTATTTGAATGACAGTCTGCTAGTCATCCCTGTGTACAACCATGTTTTGAAAGGGTCTTCAGCCACCATTATGGAAGGGAGGTGTGATTTTTTGATGAGACTAGGACCCAAGAAAGAAATAAAGTAGTAATAAGTATAATGTACATTTTAGTAGGACTCAGAAAAATAAATGTTACTTCTGTATCTAGAGGACAGGAGTCATAGAAGAAGGACAAAAAA
>VXAV01001861.1:466786-478576 GCA_013399715.1 Alectura lathami
CCAGCGCCCCGGCCCCGCCGCTCCGCGCCTGCCAGCCCCGCTCGGTGCCCGGTTCGGAGCCCGGTTCGGAGCCCAGTTCGGTGCCCGGTTCGGAGCCTCGGCCTGCTGTCCGCTGCCAGGTGGGTGCCATCGCTCCTCCAGGCGGACGGCGCTTTGGTGCCGTTGGACTTCTTGGGCTGTTAGGAAATGGCAAAAGGAACCCGTGGCATTAGTGTAGATGATATGTGTGTGTTCTGCAGAGAGGAAGGCTGGAAAAGGGTTCAAAGCTCTTTCAGGCTTTAGAGGAAAAGAATGTGTCCGTAAATATAAACCAAGTGAGAAGATCGTGCAGAGATTGCTCTGAAGGTGGCAGCCAGGTTGATATCCCTTCGTTTCCCAGGGGCTGCATACCTGTGCTGGGGCTGTGGTCCGTTTGTGCAGGCCCAGCTGATGGCCAGCGGTGGCATTCAGAGCCCCACTAGGGATCATGAGATCTCACCTAGCTCCTCAGGAAGGCCCAACTCAGTTCTGTCCAGTCCATGCCACCTTCATGAGGCTCAGGCTGGTGGGACAGCAGCAGGGATCCAAGGAACTATGGAGGTCTGTGTCACCCTGTCCTGGGACCTATCAGCCTGGTACTCATCTTGTGAGTGTAAAGCTACCTGGCTTGCTCAATTCTGAGGGAAAATACCTGGAAGATCTTCTTAGTGGAAAGTATATGTTTATGGCACTTATCACAATTTCTTTCTCTTCTTTCTTCCTTTGAGTCCACTTGTTATTTTATATGCAAGTGTCACATCACCGTTCAGTTGTCTCCTTTCTAGTCCGAAGAGTCCCAGCTTACCTAGCCTTTTCTTTTACAGCAGCATCCCTTACCTTTGGCCATCCTTGTTGCCCTTCTTGCTTGTGAACAGTAATGGTCAGCTCAGACTCCATTGCTTTATAAATGAAGATGGTAATTTTTTCCTGATGAGCACCACGTGATATCTGCAGTAACAGGTAGTGCAGGCAAAAGAGACCAGCAGAACAAACCACGAGAGTGGGAGAGTGTGGGATGCTGCCATTTGGGGGCAGTGTGCACTTGTGTAATTAAGATATCAAGCTTTATTTCTCAAGCACAGACCTCGAGTTTGTTGTTTCCAGAATTCTTAGGCAGGAACTACCTCCCTGTCAGATCTGATCTGATTCCTTGTACCTCCTTTACTTATTAACAGTAGAGCCATTACTTGAGGCAGTTATAGCAATGCTTCTCTCACAACCTCCAGTTCCTAGAGTTGTCTCTCTTTTGCTTTAGATTTCTTTGGAGCTTTTTTTTTTTTTTTTTTTTTTTTTTTTTTTTTTNTTTTTTTTTTTAAATTGTTTCAATATATAGGCATGTTTATTTTTTCCTTATTACCTCACCCTAATAGAGAGCTATTCAAAGACACCCTAGAGAGATACTCCTCGTGGCAGTTAGGCTTTCACAAAAGTTGTCTATGCAAACTTTTCAAACCAGTGCTCTCAATTTGTTGTTATTCATCACTGGGTACGTTCTTGCTGGCCTGTGCAAATAAGTAGCCTATCTCTAAAGAGCTCAGTTGACCTGGGTGAAGACATGGTAACAGGTCAGTAGAAGAAATGAGAAGGCAGGATCACCTGCTTCTCTTCCTCTTGCGAGGTTAGATTTTAACAAGGGCACATGAGCAAATGAGCACGAAGAGGGTTTTTACCAAGCAGAGAGGACAAACGCAGAAGTTGTAATGTCGAGGGCAGAACACACATACAGCTGAGGCTGATTGAAAGGAATATAGTTTTTCAATGTGAGTAATTCAGAACCTCTTACAGTGGAAGCATTTGCTTAGCTAATTAAACCCCAGTTAAATACACTACAACAATCGTTGTGGATGTGGTTTGCATCCTCTGGCAGGCTGGAGATCTTGGCAGCTGGGGACTTTACACCTGGGAGTGATGTATGTGTGCAGTTACTCAGCCTTAGCCCGAGCTGCGTGTCAGTGAACTTGTGCAGCGCTTGCCGCAGGCGTTCACTTCCGAGCTGTGCTGCAGCTCCACGGCAGGGGCTGCTGCTGCCGCTGGGTGACTGAGCGCTGCTGAGCATCTCCAGTGCTCGGCTGGTGATCAAAGCTCTGTCAGCGCAGCACGCAGCTTAGCCGTGGTAGTCCTTTGTACTTAGATTTTTTTTTGACTGATTTTTTCTTCCTTGACATAAGGAAAAGATCTGAAGCCATTTGGTTTGGAGACTATCAAGGTTTTGCGTACTGTGATCTGATGATGATGATCCATTTTCACCGCTGTCTGTAGGACTTGAGATCGTGTCATCCTGATGCTTATTTTGTAAATGCTGAATTGCATTGGCGATGGATTTGTGTTTCTCCCACTGTGTCCTTTTCTTGAGTCAGTGGGAAGAGGACAGTTCCTGTACTCACTGACACTTTTTGTCTTCCCCACCTTCCGCTCAGGTGTCACCAGTCACTTTCAACTGTATATAGTTTGTATATATTTTAAGGCTACTTCTTAAATCATTGGTGTCACAAAATTTCCTGTATAGACCACAGGGCTTCATGGACTCAGTAGTGCTCTTTTTCATTCTTGTTTGTGCTGGATGGGCCTGCATGAGAGAGTTGGGTCCCACCGGGATCCTACCCAAACACGTGCACATCCAACAGGCAAGCAAGTCCCAGAGGCTGCTTGTCCTCTGCTCCTGACCCTAAAACAGTTCTGGAAGCAACTCATGTGGACAGGGTGGAACACCAGTCACATCTGTGCAGGGTGATGTTGACTGTCAGCCTGTGCTGGTGTTTGGAGACTCAAATTCTGCATGCTGTTGTTGCTGGGCCTTGTACTTGTGCTGGTGTAGCCATTTGTCTAAGGCCAGAGGAAAGGTGCTGGGCATCTGGGTAAAACTTTGTGCTGAAACAGTGGGAGAGTAGACTCCTGGCAACCAGATGCCGTTGGGAATAAGGATCCTTTTCACTTCAAACCTCACTTGCCATTGTACAGGCCATAAACTTTGTATCTAACAAATCCTTGGCTGGGAGAAAGGTGCTGGAAACACAGAAGGCTGGGTCCTCATCTCTGGCAGTCAGGTAACTTCTGGCAAGATTTGGCTTGTTAGCAGATGGACAGAGACAAACAGGTACAGATGAACTGAGTGCACAGCATCTTTAAATCAGCTGTGCAGGAGTCCTAGCTCAAAGCTGTGTCTGTCCCAGTGTTTCAGACACAGAAGGAACAGATTTTACCAGCAGTACAGCAGGTCTGTTGTCAGTGGTATTGGACAGCGTGTGTGCCCACAGACCGGTGATCTAGGCAGTCCCCTTTTCATTAAAACATAAAATAATGCTTTGTCGCTCCTTCTCCAACCCACCCATTAGCCTACCTTTGCTATAGGGAGCTCACTCTGCGTCAGTTCCTCCCCCTAGTCTCTGCATCCATGCCCTTTATGCATTCTGACTTTTTTTTTGTCTTGAAATATATGTGTAAAAATGCCTTTCATCTGTCCTTGCATGGTTTACAGTATCTCTTTACTTGGGGTAAAGGCTGACAGACCGTAACACATATATATACACAGGCTATGCACCATCCAGCTGCGTGTACACATGCACACCTCAAGCATGAGTCACTCTCTCCACATCTCCATGCCTAGAAATGCAGTTCGGCCTCATACATGCGCACGCACTTCTGTGACTTACAAGTACTCATGAAACAAACAGCCACGAGCTAGAATCTTATTCTGCCACCGTGATATATTTTTCTCTAGGTCATTTGGAATGTAACATAGGGACATTAAACGTGGAAATAAGACCCTGCTTTGCAGTACAGAAATCCCTTTAAATTTTCCGAGGACTTTTTAATGTGCAAATATTTGTGTTTCCGCAAAGTCAGGTGTATTTGCCATCTGTCCTTCAAAAGCAGGAAGTCCGTGTCACTGCAGCCTCACAGTGGTGGATTCTTAATGGGGATCCCAACCCAAACTGACAGATCGTGGATATAATTTTTTTAACCTGTCAAGAACCATCTTTTTTTCTTTTGCATGTTACTTTTATTAACAAGATACAAAAAGCCAAGTACACTCAGAAGGAGAAGCAATAAAATTTGCAGCCACTCCACCTAAAAGTGTCACAGGAGCATAGCAAAGGTTTAGTGAGTTTTTAACTGTAAATGGCACGCCAGGCTGAAGGCGAAATTTTGGGGAGAAATCTGGTGAGAGCTGCACATTTAATTCAGATTGGTGCCACTGCATTACCTTCAGCCAAAGTCAGGATCAGTGGAGGAGTGCCTGTGTCAGTTTGTGCTGGAGGAGCGACCTGGGTTCTACCCTTCCAGCCACTGCATGCCTGTGGGTCATGAGAGAGGCACTGTCCCTTTCTGCCTCATTTTTCTCACAGTGAAACGGGATTTACTTCACTTATTCCTACAGGTTTTGTGGCTGTTAATGGGGAGCATAAATCACTGCTTTACTGTTACTCTGGCTGGGAAAATTGGGCCCATCTTTCTCACTCCATGCTTTCTTATGTGCGGGGAGATCTGAACCCTAGGGGGAATGGAGAGTCCAGCTACCGGGTGGAGGCTTTGCTGTTGTTCCCAGATAGCCTTTTGCTGCATTTGTTGGCTTGGGCTGTATTTGTAAACACTCACAGGACCTCTCTTTTGGATTGTTCTTTGGAGCCAGATTTTCTTTTGATGTTAAACAGGATGTGTGTGTTAATTAATTTACATTACTCAGGGTAGGAAATTGCTGCCAATGTTCTTTGAAGAGTTCTGTGAGCCATCTCTCCCCTCACATAAACATTCAGGCAATTTTGGTTAAAGTGTTTATTTTTTTTAACTATGCATAAATGTTAATCTGGCTGTTTTACGGCAGAGAGGCTTTACAGGCTCCTTTAAAAATGTCAAGGTCATGTTTAAACAGTTACTGTTTAAACTAAGGAGATGAAGCACTTGACTAAGAGGATTCAGAGATAAAAAAGAAAAAAGACAACCAGTATTTTATGTTAACAGGTGTTACTTGAGAGTTTAGTGCTGGTGAAAGTGATGGTGAAATACTTTGGAGACTGACCGCTTCTGCATCTGTTCATGTGTACTTACACTGTAGACACCGTTAGTGAAAATACACCCTTCCTGCCTTAGTCCTAAATTGAAAGGACTTCGGTCTGGCGATGACAGGAAAGCACAAACTCTGTAAACCTTGGCTTCCTGAGACTGCCAGGAGGGGCCACTTCATGCCAGTCACGGCAGAGATGTTTGTGATGTGGATGTATGCTGCGTCGTGTTTCACAGCGGTCAAGGAGGCCGTGGCAATTGAAAGTTGCTGGTGAGGTGTCTCTTAGCTCTCTATTCTAAGACAATAATCCACAGCCATTTAAATCCAGACCTAACTGAGAACTTCATGGAAAAAAGTTTAGTATCTCCCCAAGGACCGTGCCATAAATACAACTGACATGACAAGAGGAAGGAACTACAAGATTGATAGTATGAGATATATGCAGTTTATCTTCGAGTTGAATTTGAACAGCTAGGAATGGCCGAATGTTGTGATTACGTTGGTGGTGAGAGTTAAATTGGAGGTGTCCTCAGTGATCTGCTCTCCATTTTAAAAAGCAGAGAAACAAAATTTGTTGTAGCTGGCACTAAATGGAACTCTTTTTAGCAGTAGCAATAGATGGCAATGATGGACTGATCCGCAGAAACCACACTGCTCATTTCTCATTCCTTTTGGTTATGGGACCCACACCAACAAGGGAGTTGCTTGTGCCTGTTCTTCTCAGCACTGTGAAAGACAGCATTCAGCTAATCAGAGCTGTCAATCCATCATCTTTTTGGCAGGATTAATCTTCCCTGGACAGAGTTATTTAAAAAAAGAGGGAGATCCCACCCCAGGACAGGGCATTAGTATCCAGTATTCATTCAGTAATCAGTACCATTCAGTGCGGGGGATGGATAATCTCATACAGTATTTTAAGTTGGGGGAGATATCTGGGATATAGGGAGAATCTGTGTTCATCCTTTACGTAACAGTCACGCAATCCTGTTTAAACAAACAGTGTGAATCTTAAAATAGCTCCTGGACATTCCATGCCAATGGCCATATTCAAATGAATGTTCAAGATGTTTCCCCACTATCGTATACCAACACAGTAACCCTTCAGTGGCAGCAGAGCTGTGTAGACAGCATTAAGCTGCACTCGGCACTGGAAACCTAGATCTGTTCTTTTGCTCTGATGAAGCAGGAAAATCTGCTTCTCTGTTGTCCACTCACCAAGGGAGATAACAGACATGAAAATTTGAGGCTAAGGCCATCTCAGGGTGATTTTAACCATTACTGTTACTGGGTAATTATTAGAGAAATTTCTAAAACACGTTGCCATATAAATCGTGGGAAATCCTGCTCTTTGCCTGTTTAACAATTGACATTGGCCAGTTTAAAGAAGGAAGGGATGAAAAGTTGAAATTCTTAGAGTGGAGTATTATTGATGTTGCTGTAGATACAGAAGTAGAGCAAATCATTATTTTCGCTCAAAACACTTGTCTAATTTCTGTAATGCTCACTGGAGTTTTCTGTGAAGTCCTATCCATACATTTTACAGGATAGTTAAATTATAAAAGCATAAATATTTTGTGGAAGTGATCAGTTATGAGAGCAGCCAGTGGACATTGCATTCAGACATTGTTTAGTGGTGTTTCTCTAGCAAACAGGGTTTCAGAGAGGAGGCTGGAAAGGCTTCTCTTGTGTAGCTCACGGGTTTTAACCTAGAGATCAGGGTGGTGCAGGACAAACTTGGATTTTCATGAGATCAGAAATACAAAACGAGGCTGCTGCTGCCCTTTTGTATGGGTCTGCAGGTCTTCCAGGCTGTGCTTGTGTTCCCTTCCATGAAGCTTTGTCCAAGTATCATGTGTCCTTGGGCAGGAATCAAAAACATTCCGTGAAATTGGTCAATAGACCTGATATTGATCCCTCAGAAAAGGTAGGATAAGGCTCCAAAGGAAAAGCTGTGTGGAGTGAGCTCATGGCAGCTAAATGAGCTGAACGTGTGCTGAATGCTTCCCTTTCATAACTGGAGACCTCAGCTGTGCTTCTGAAACTCAGAGTCTCAAGCACTGCAACCTGAGAGGTTAAAACACCTCGTCCAGGTGGCTTGCCGAAGTCCCTTTGAAAGGCACGTGTCCCCTTGGGTCACTGGGGGAGGTGGGGAAGCAGAGGCAAGCCAGCAGCAGGCACACGGAGCCTGCCGGGGGCACACAGATGCAGACACCCTGCTGGGCCACTGCCACCCCCCTCCTTTGCCTGAACTCCCCAGGGCATGGACAGAACACAGTGGCCATACTACATACATTTGGACATACTACTGACCCAGCCTCGTAACAGGAGAGAGCACTCTGTGGCACTAAAATAGAACAAATTTGCAGTGATATCAGGTTATATGTTTTATGAGCCATATAATTAACATGCGACACTCAGTGCCATGGGATATTATTGACTTAAATAGCTTAGTAAGAATCAAAAAGGATTAGGCACTGACATGAAGCAGAACAGCATATGCACTGACACAAGCTAGGATCAAAATTACAAGGGCTACCAATCCTTGTGCTTCAGGGCATATTTTGATCATCAGCTTGGGGTCAGGAGGAAAGCCACTCTCTAAACGAGCAGGGCGCAGTATGCAGGTGGGTTATACAGGTCTCTGTGTTGGTTTGTTTTGATTCCTTTCCCTTCTCCTTCTCTGTCTTCCTCTCGTCCCCTCCTGTTCTCCCTCCCTCACATTTATCATCTGGAATAGGTCACTACTGAAGACAAGACACTAAACTAGATGGATGGCTGAATAGTCTGTACTAATAGGGTAATTTAATGTTTGTATCTTTCCAGAATTCTAGAATCTAATCTTTATTTCAAGTATAAATTTTATATTAACTCACTAAAAAGTTCCTCTATTTCCATCCTTCCTTGCACACATGCTACTTTTTATTTTTGTCAGCTACACCCTACAAATTCACTTAGACTCATTTGAATCATGATTTTTGAGAGATAGCGAGTGAACCTCAGTTTAAAGGAAGCAATAGAACAACCAGACAGATTAAAGAAACCTGATTTTTCAGGTAGATACTCAGCACACACTTAAGTCATCCTTTATTTTTAAGAGATCTTGTTTAGTATAGCCAACATGAATAATCACCTATGAAAATAAGTCTTTTTTTTTTTTTCTGTATACATGACTGTGAGTGCATTGGCAGTCACAGTAAAACGATGCTTCAGCTAGGTAACACTCTGCGTTCTCTGGAGTCCGAAGCAAAACAGTTCTTAAGAATTTTAACACTTTCCTCCCTTCTGCCTGCCAAAAAAAAAAATTCCTCATTTTAAGATGATACAGATACAATATTTCATAAAATTCTAGGAGTGTCACTGTTTCGTTTTCTATTTTCAGTTGTTGCTGCATTATGGTAGAGCCAGGAAGCCCCACATAAGAGCAGGGAGGTTGAGCAGCAGGTTTTATATCCTCTAAATGCCATGTGAGAAATAACAGTCCCCTGGAATTGCTCACTCTGAACAGACAGGTTGGACATCAGAGGCACAGAGAAGAAAAATGATTTGATTCCATGTGGGACCCTCTGCTAATGACACAAAAACAGAAGATCTGTGTTTAAAAAATATGCCTACTCATTCCATTCGTTGCTTTTTTTTTTTTTTTTTTTTTTTTTTTTTTTTTTTCTTATTTTGCTTCTTGCCTTCACCCTCCCAAGCTGCTTTCTAACTCCACCCATTCTCAGTCTTCCCAGGTCCTTTATTTTTGCTAACGCCCTCTCTTCATATCTGGCACCAGTCAGCTCTGCTCTCCTCAGCACACTGATACGTGCTGCCCTTTGGCTCATTTAACGTTGCTGGAAAGGTACTGCTGTGCAGCTTCGCCAGCAGTTAAACGTTGTACTTCCCATTTTCCACAGCAGGTTGAATTCCAGTTCATTTCTGTGAGCTCATTTTGTAGTCCTTCACTCTGCTTCCCTGAAGACCAACGCTTTTGTGTTGTTGCCTTCCCACGGACATTCTTCAACATGCTAAAGCTGACCTTAGGCTCCATGAACAGATGGGGCCTGATCCAAAATCCATTAACATCAGAGGAAATGTCCATTTATGCCCATGGGCTTTGCATTAAATCCTTTGTATTTTACTTACTTTCTTTAGTGCCTCTTACTCAGCTCCGGTTATTAAAATCAGATTAATCTCTTACAGATCCCTGACAGTTCCATGTACTGTATAAGCACACCAGTGCTACTTCAAAAGATAGAGACCAAAACCGCCGTTCCGCTAATGTGAAATCTGAAGCTGGCCCACTAAAAGCAAGGCATTACTTCCAGATTTCATTCCTGCATAACTGAGGTCAGAATCTCTCTTACTATTCATTAGCTGAATCTCCCATTACTGGTGCAGAGGCTCTCTCAGGAACATTTCTTGCTGTTCAGATATATATTTTCTGGTCTCTGTGAGATAATTCTGCCCAGGCACCATTCAAGATTCACCTGTTTGCAGTTTTATTCTCCGTACGAGTAGACTGCAATGTCAGCCAGAACATCAATATTTCTTTCTGTTGACACAATACTCTCTCATCCATATTGCCACCCCTCCTCCTGTTTCATTTTGTCTACATTCCTTCTGAAAACTCTACTCCCATAATTTAGTCTCCCACTCAGTACTTGGTTTAATCAAGTCTGTCACTCAATTTATATCCCACTTCTCACTTCACACAAGTTTCTCTGTTAGCAATCTGTTCCTATAGCTCTTGCTATGCATAACACATGGTTAACTTTTCTTCCTGCTTTGACTTCTCTGTTCCCTTTATTTCCAGACCTCACTTTTCCTTGTAATACTTCAAGATAAGAAACTTCCTCTTGTATCTCCCTCTTTTTACATTTTACATGTTACGAGACCACTGCAATCAGGGACTGCTGATGCATGGGGTGCTTTTTTCCCAGAGCAGTCCTCGGGTTCAGTTAAACATTTTTCAACAGTTTAAAAACAAAATCTGACCCAAGGAGTCCCCTCAGGCAGGAGCTGCCTTTACTTGAGTGGCTGGTAAGGTGCTTAGATAATAACATGGCCAAACTTCTGTAGAGTCCTTGAGCGTATGGCATTAAAACACATTTTGAAGCAACATAAGCATCCAACTCTTTTTTATATTTCTTTATTTCTGTATGCCACTCTTTGAGAGTTGTTTTTTTTTTTTTTTTCTGTAATGAATCCTTTTTTCTCTCCTGTTGTAACTATCTGCCATTTGTTTTACCATATCCCAGTTAAATCCTAAGAATTACAAATCTTCCTGCTTCCATGCATTTCTTTCATCATGAGTAAAACAAGAAACATGCGGCCTTTCCGGGGGGTGAGCTTCATCCTCCCTGCCTATTTCCTGCACTGTTGGGAGCGTGGCGTGTGCTCAGGCTGGCACAATCTCACTCATTCACACATAGCTCTGGGTAAACCTCTCCTGTTGCTGTATTTCTTTGTGGTGGCTTGTGTCTGTTTCCATCTTCATCATCTTCAGTGAGTCTGTAGGAACACAGGACAAATGCACGAAAGCTTATGTTATCCCCCTCTGGCTGCTCAGCGTGCTAAAATCTGGTCTTATGCATCCACATCCCCATTTTTGTGTTGAGGAACAGTCAGAGTGGAAGAGTCCTGTTCCAGGTGCATCCATGCATTTTTACATAGGGGACTGCATAGCGTATCTCTGGACTCCCACATCACAACCATACCACAAAGTGAACAGCTTGCCTTTCCAGCACAGCAAACAGATAATGTAATTTTGGACACTGGAAGTGCGCTGCAGGTTGTGCATCAGCAACACTGGCCACCACCGCACTGAGGATCTCCCACTTGGGCTTTGTGTTGCCCTCTGGTTCCTCCCATACGGAGAGTAGCTTGGGTCAGACCGATAGCTTTCCCCCTTGTCTGCAGCTCATCTGTTAGAGAAGTGGGTGGGCCGCAGAGGCTGTCAGAGCTGTTTTAGCTCAGCAATGGCTATACTCGCCGAGTGGCACCTGTTGGTTAGGTCATTTGTTCCTTCTCTGAATTATTCTGCTGCGTCAGCAGGTTTCCAGGTTTAAATGCTGGCATGGTGTGAGACGCAGAATGCTGTTGTTTCATAATCACATTCTAGAAGTACTGCTTTGTAACGTTCCTGTTGTATTGTCCTACTTTTGCTATCTACTTTCTGCATAGGCTGGTTGAATCTTTACCCACTGCGTTACTTTGCAGCACTGGGCTGGCTGCATTAACCTGGAGCTGAAGGGGTACGCTGACGGCTGCTGTCACCGCTCCTCATGTGACTGAATAACATGACGATTTCCGAGTCCAGTTACAGAGCAGTAATGCACGGTACTTACACGGTACTTTTCATTTTCAGATCAGTTTAATGCCGTTCCCGGCTTATGGTGCGCTCATCTGTCTCTGCTCTGAACCAAGCCTGCACTACCGGGCACGCAGGAGGCCAAAGCAGCCCTTCCCTCCCTGCCTGGATCAGCGGCTGCCCTATATAAATCTGCATATTAAGCAGATTTGGCAAGTGTTCAGACACAGACAGACTCACTTAAATGAGGGGTGAAAATAAACTTGCTTATAAAGGCACTGCAGACGGCACTCTCAAATGGTATGCTGTTAGAGACAGAACAGAGTCTGGTTTGTTTTCTCTCGCAGTTGAAGGCTGATGATTTCTGTTTGTCTTCCGCGTCCAAGTCCCATCAGCACAAAAACCTGCATGCGAGTGACGCCTCTCACCCTGCGCCCGCTTCAGGCCGCTCCGCCCGCGCCGCCGCAGCCGCCTGCCT
>VXAV01001861.1:479479-496076 GCA_013399715.1 Alectura lathami
GGAGGAGGAGGAGGAGGAGGAGGAGGAGGATTAGCCGCCGCGTCGTAATCCTGCTCTCCGAGCCCCGTTCCCCCGGCGGAACCGCTGTCGGAGGGAAGGTGGCCCCGCCGCAGGTCCCCGCAGCCTGCCGCGGGCTGCGCGCTCCTGTTGCACCCCGGGACTTCCTCTCTTCCCCCGTTGCCCTTCTCAGCGCTGGGCTGCCGTATGCTGCTCCCTACACCGCCTCCCTGCCGCACGTTGCCGCTCCCTCCAACTGTTCCTGCGCCGGGACGCGGCACTGTTACCGCCGCTCGGCGATGCTTTCGTGCCCACTTCCTTGTCCCTGAGAAAGGACCAGGTGCTGCTGCACAGCGCTTCGCCCTCCTCCCTGCTACCCTCCCTCCGCACTTGTCTCCGCATTGGTCTGCCAGACCTGCTGCTGCAGCCTAGGACAGGGCTTTGCAGGGGTCCTTGTGGGGCAGGAAGGCAGGTGGGGACAGCCAGGGGGGATTACGGGGACGGTGCTGCCCTGGTGCTGCTGCTCCCTGCTCCCTCCCTTCCTGCACCAACTGCCGGGCTCTGCTGCGGCTCTCCAGTGTCCCTGTCCCTCCCCGCGCTGCTGCAGCTGTGTGTTACAGAGCCCGGGCCCCGTGCTCTCACTGCTGCGTGTTGGTGCGTAGGTAGAGGTTGAGGAAGGGGAAGAAGAGGCAGGACTGCAGTATCGGGAGGATTCAAGCCTTTTCAGGCCATCTGTAGGGTTAGCTGTCTTATGGGGCCACCGTGCAGCTCCTGCTCCCATTTCTTTTAATTTCAGTATGTGCGTTTGTCCATGGACATGGGCTTACATTCCTGTTCTAAAAGGACTTGGGGTTTTCTGCCAGCTTTCTCTTATTTGCCCTTTTCCCCTTTCCAAATCTTCCTTGTAAAGCCAGTTGTTATTCTTTTCCCACCCTGTTTTTTGTTCTTTTAAAAGAAGGGACAGCACTGAGCGCTCATCTGTGTAGTCCTGTAGATTTTGAGTCCCTGTCTTTTCACCTTGGTCTCTGTTGTATTATCTCTTTTTTCCTCACAGAAATCCTTCTTCCCTCTCTCTCAGACCTCTTCTCCGAGTGGCTCTTTGGAGTAGTTGTAATAATATCAATAGTTCCAGCTTGAGAAAATGTACGAAGCCTCGTAGCTTCCTACTCACTTCATTAATAGGTACATGCTTATCCCCATTTTCAGGTGGGTAGACAGATTTAAGAGAGCTAGTAACTTCTGCAAAGTGTTGCAGGGATTTTGTGACCGAGCTAGCACTCAAACATGGGGAAAATGAGGCCTGGTTGTCTGGCGTAGCTGCTGGGGACACTGTCTTTGGGAGATGGGCTTACGGCTGGTGTTTGCAACATCATTCTGGGCTGCTTGTCTTCCGCTCATCAGTCCCCTCGTGTTCTGTCTCCGTGCCTGTATGGTCTCCCTCCCTGTTCTTACTGTTTTGTCTATGAGGGGGCTTGCGGCATCTTCAGGTGGGCGCTTGAGTACCGTATGTACTAGGTTTTGTTAGCTCATCGGGCCGCATGCACTGTCCATTGGATTCCCGTGTGTTGTTTCCCTCCTCTGTATGTCTCTGTACTGTCCTTAATCTGGTCCACTCTGGGGATAGAAAGTGCTGCTGCCGCGTTGCCATTTTCGGTTTCATAGCACCTACCCTCTTTATTTTTGTTCTAGGGGAGCCTTCTCTGTGGTCCGCAGATGTGTAAAGAAAAGTTCGTCACAGGAATATGCTGCAAAAATCATCAACACCAAAAAGCTGTCAGCCAGAGGTTAGTGTCTAGATCTACTCTTGCTCCCTTTATTAATAGAAAAATATTCCTCTGGAGTTGAAGCTGTGATAAGTTTAAAGGATCTGGAGTTGTTTGTCTGGGTCACTACGTGTCTGTTACACGTAATTGAGTTATGTGGCAAATGGGAGATTAAAAGGAGGTTAGCATAGGATGATTGAAAAATTTCTGCGTCTGGAAACGGATAATTTGTGATGTTGTCTTTTTTCTTTGTGAGAACTTTCACCTGCAAGCTGAGCTAGAGGTAGGTTTACAGAGAAATTATCCTGATGTGTGTGTTCCGATCACTCACAATATAGAAAAGTGTTGCAGACTGATTTTGCTGAATGCGTTTTCTACCTAGGAGATCTGTCTTGTCAGAATAGATGTGGGGGTTTTTTGTTTGTTTTTGTCTGCTTTGGTTTATTTTTTAAGGATAAATGCTATATACTGCGTTCCCGTTGTATCATGGTTAAATGTGGTGGGCTCAGGAACTAACAAGTTTGCCTTCAAAGGCAGAAATAAGCTGCATGGAGCAATCTAGCAAATTTGACTTCTCGATGAATTAGAACAAGTATTTCTTGCATTCTTCAAGGTTTCCAAAAGCTGAAACCAGACTGTAGTTGTAAGAAAGAAGAGAAAGAACCTTAGCTTTTCCCCTAGGCTGTTGGTCTTCTGATTCCCAGGGACATGAGTATGCACAAAGGGTGGTGGATTTCCTGGTAAGCAGGGAGTGTGCATCGTCTAGTGCGTAGGGAATCCTCTGCAGGGGCTGGAGTTGCTTTGGGGAAGGGAAGCCTAACAGACAGAATGAGGGGAATGGAGTTGCAGTAGAGGATGCTGAAAGCAGAGTGCAACAAGTCATGCTGGGAGCCAGCAGGTGTGGCCATGGATTGTTTGGGAGGTGGCAGCAGATCCTGTGTGAGTTGGTGCCTCCTCTGTGGTCAGGTGACAGTGCCCACTGATGTAGGTGGGATATCCAATCTCTTGAACTCAGAATGTGGTATGGGAGAGGTTGGAAGGTTCTGCTTTGCTGACGGCCACTAATGCTGCGTTCCCTGACCATCCTGCCATGAGGGCTACGGTTCAGGAGAGCCATCTTCCTGGTGTGAGTGGCCACAGGGCAGCTTGGGGAAGGTAGAGGATGGCTTGATAAACTGATTGCAAAGGAGAAGTTGCTTTGGTACAGACGAGGCGATACTGAAATTAGTGCTGGTGATAAGAGAATGGTGGAAAACTGAAAGATTAATGAGAGTTGAAACAAAATTCAGCAACATACTAGCATAAGCCCAGAAGCAGCAGATCTGATTGAGTCATTTTTTAAGTGTTTAGGCACCTAATGAGTTACGGAGGGAGCAATATATAGATCCTAATTGTTTTTTTGTGTGAAGGTGATGACAGTTTTATGATCCACCAAGTAAGCGAAGTAAGTGTGGGTGAACACAGGCTATGTTTTGATATACTGTTTACTTTCTGCTTTTCATACCTTCCTGTAAATGTGATACACTGAGGATGCTAACTTGGTCCTCAGCTACGTAACTTGAGGCAGCTAGCAATGATTTCCTTACGAAGGTATTGGTTAGTTAGAGTGCAGGTGTGTGGAGAGTCACGAACTAAAATGGGTTTCTGCTAATACAGGAGAATGTCAGAAACAAGAAATGACTGATCAGGTTTCCTTGAAGTCTAACTGGGGACTAAAGATCTGCGTTCACAACAAAAAGTGGATGGTGACTTCAGCGGAGTATATGGTTTCCTCAGTTACACCAGCTGTGTTCACTGGTAGCTCCAGAGGTTAATATGAGAAGGAACTAAATGCTTAGGTAGGAACTTACTGAGTTCACCTTGGAGTATGGCTTTAAAGCACTGAAGGAAAATGCGTGCTATTTGGACATTGCAGCTGTAAATCAGTGATTAGAGAGATTTGATTCAGCATCCTGCAAATGGAAGTCTTGGGGAAAGGCATTTTATAAAGCTGTCTTCCAGAGGAGGAGAATTATGGCGTTAATTCTGCAGTATCCTGGCTATACGTCGCCTGACGCTTCCTTTCCCAGAGCTGGCACTTCTCCCTGGGGAGGCCACGTCTCTGCCTGGCAGGACGCGTGCACGCGGCGCTGCTGTGTGCCCGTCTGACCACCCTCCCGACCTGCCTCCCACACAGGATTTTTCTTCTGGGCTTGCTCACAGCTCCAGAACGTGCCCTGTAAGGGGGGACACTGCCCCTCTCCGCCTTAAGCAGTGCTATGTCTAATGTTTTGTACCTTCTCCAGCAGAATTTGAACCTACCTGACGTAGTAACTGCTACTTCCAGAGCCAGCACCATGCTGCTGGGGAGGAGTGCAGCCCACTGCAGCTTCAGGGAAGTTCTGCTGCTCAAGTGCTTCCCTTAATTTTGTCCAGGGAAACGGTCACAAAGCCTCGCTCTCTTTCCAATTGTACTTCCTTTTTGAAGACTCTTGGTGAAGAAATAACAGATAGCTGACTGGGAAGTGCTGCATGGCTTGGTGCAGGTAGCTGAAAAGGAGGAACACCTGAGGGCAAGTTGTGTGTGTTTAAAGGGTTCTGTAACCCTTGGCATGTTTGTCAAGCTGTTCTCTCAAAGCAGTGAAGAATTGAGGCATGGTGCTGTTACAGCGCTTCTCTCTGAAAGCCAGGAGAATGGATGTGGTGCTGCTCTCTGTGCAGAGGGGTCCCAACAACTTCGGTCTAGTAAGCATCGTCTTAGATAAAATACAGGATCTGAGATAGAGAGGAGAATCTCGTGTTTCATTTTTTTGTCTGTGGTTTTCGGATGTCTGCTCTCTCTTTTATTAAATCATATTAATCAGAGCTGGTCTAGATTAAAATTCATGCTTGGGCTTTAATGAAGTATTTGCTATTATTCATATTGTGTTGGTGCTTAAGGCTGCCTGGTGAAGAGTATGCCAAGAACTTTGATGTTAAATAGGGGCCAAATGCTTGTGGAAAGGGAGAGGAAGCAGACTTTAACTTAGTCAGCATTCAGCTGAGCTATATGAGCAGTGGTTGCTGCACATGAGGAAATACAATGCCTGAAATTCCTATGGGACTGAACGCCCAGGCTTTTACCAGAGCTGTGGGCAGACAGAAGCAGTATCTTAATTTTTTGGAAATTATCTTGTGGGTGTCACCAGAATACGTTTTTAAATATGAAAATTCCTAGCAAGTAACGCTTCAGTCCCAGGGCGGCAATGGCTTTCAGATAAACTAAAATTGCTTCCAGTGGTCAAAAGGATCAAGAGAGAAGTGGAAGCTTTGGTGGCAGCAGGGAGATGTCCAAGTTCTGACTCCCCAGTATCAGTGTCTTTGGTAAGGAGTAAGTTTCCTGGTGGTGGTGATGGAAACCCTAGTTGTCACTTGGTTTGGGAGTGAGCATCCAGAATGTGTTTTACAAAATAGTCCTGCACTAGAAAGAAGTGGGCAGAGCTCTATGCTGTGATAATTCTTAGCATGTTGTTTATACCAAACCGCATGTAGTGATCCTACCAGCACGTGGAGCAGGACAGCTTTTTTGGCCCCTTTTTTGGTGTGCAGGGGAATTCTCTGTGTATTACCTCAACTGTTAAATTTTCTTTGCTGCTAAAAATCCGTATCTTTCAACTCCAGTAAGTGACAGCTTTTGAAATAAAAATGAAAAGCAGCTATTTTGGAAGTTGGAGTCTCCCTGCTGTGTCTTTGCTCTTGCCTGTAGAATACAGAGGTAGAATCTGTCCCTGCTTTCCATCTTTCCAAATTTGTAAATGAGAATAAAATTTGCAGCCTGCCCGGTTATTTCGTTGTTGTTCCTGTAGGAGATTATGTGGGTTGTGGGAGGAGCAGGGAATTACTTCTGTGTATCAAATCTCACCAGGAAAAAGCACTCTTTACAGTTCTAATTCGGGTTTTTTTTTGTTTGTTTTTGTTTTTAAGCAGCTCTCTTGTCCTGAGCTTTCAGTGGTTGTTGATTGGGGCTTTCTGGTATGTTTTGCTGGAGATGTCAATGGTAGTTTCCCTGGATGCTGAAGCAGTGAGCTTGCATGCTACAAAGGAAGTTTAGCAGCATCGATCACCACCCTCTGCTTTGATACGCTTTGCAAACGCTCTCAGCCTGCCTTCAGGTTAGGGCTCTGACTGTTCTCGTGCCTGCCAGCTCTCCAGCCCTTGCGGGCTCCAGCGCACCACACGCCCGGCTGGTTGGCTGTGTGCAGCAGTGCTGCACTGCAGCCTGCAACGGGTCCGTGCGGCGGCACGGGGAGCCCGGCTCGCTGCTCACAGATGGCCTAGGCACACTCCCAACTCGTGTGGAAATGTCCTGTGGTAGGTGTCCTCTGCCTGCACGTGTTGGGGTTGGGGACAAACGTTCTTTCTAGCAGAGGACAGCAAATCAAGCTGTGTCTGCTCAGCCATGCTTGCTGAGCAGCCAAATCAGGTCTGGTCACTTGCCGTGGGAGAAGAGCTGCCTGCCCTTCTGCCGGGGTCCTTTGACTGAGTGCAAAGTGCTTCCCTGTGTCCCCCCCCGCCCCTCCCCTCTCCTGTCTGTGAGCAGGCTGTGGGACGCTGTGCTTGGGCAGCACATAGGAGATGAGCTGCAGAGACGGGCAGCAGGGTGGGAGCAGAGGAGGAGGCTGCGTGTTGCTGTCGTGAGCTGCAGTCCTGAACCTCCCCCTGCAGCACCCTCGGGAGAGGGCTCAGCCAGCGCAAGTTGCTGGGGGAGAGCTGCTGGGAGAAGGAGGGATTTGTGTGAGAGGAGAGACCTGACCTTGAGGGAGAGACTGGGGCTGGCAGCATGGCAGAGGGCGGGGGAACGCTGGAGTCAGCCCGGCTTCTTGCCTGCCCCAGCCACGGGATGGCACCAGCCTGGGAGCTGGGCTGGAAGGCTGCGAGCGGTGGGAGCACGGCTAGTCCTGCGGCCAGGAGCCGGCTTCCTCCCGCTGAGGATTTCAGCGGTGGCTGGGGTTACCCCAGGTTGCCTCTCAGTTTACGCTGTATATTTTATAAAGGAGCTGGAACAGAGCAGACAGGATTTCAGCTCGTGTCTGTCTTCTCTGTGGTCACATTGAGTATTAAATTTCCGGCATTAACAATGGGGGGGGGCAGTGGGCACCCAGATTGAGCAGGAGCTCCCAGAGCTGCAGCGTGAGCGTGGGGAAAAGGGCTTAACAAGAGTTGGGTTCCTTGTTTTTCCAGCGTAACCTGGATTTATGTGGGGTAGAGAAGTGATTAGAGTAAATCCTGCACGAAGTCTTTGGTTCCAGAGCATTTGCCCTGATCAGCAAGCTATGGTGGAAGTATTTCCAGGTGTCCTCAGGTGAAGGGCAGGATGCTGAAACCCGCTGGGGATATTTGGGGCTGACAGGGCTGCCTGGATTTGTTGTAAGAAGAACCACCAGTGCAAGAGCTGGTGGTTATTGTTGCTACTGATTTTGGAGCATAACTTGGGAACTTCAGTCTTCAAACCGAGTCCTTCTCCGGACAGTGCTAAAACCATCACTACCAGAGAGGACTCATCCATAGATCATAGAGCAAGTTCAGAAGAGTGCCTTGTTTTTCCCCACCACTCTCCACAAAATGTTGGGTTATTAACACAATGCTTTTAGGAGTGGTCGGTGGTAACCTTGTCCACTTTCACTCCCTTGAGTAATTTTATTTTTTCTGACCCTGTAAACCAGGTGAAGATAATTTTTAACAGGGGAACATGCTAATGTAATAAGAAATCTCTCTCTACTCTGCCACCTCTAAGCACCATCTGTCTGCCTTGCTGCCCTTAAAACCAAGGCATCATCCCCCTTTTGTTAATTCCTGCCTGTCACCTGTTCTGGAGTTTCAGGTGGTGGCTTTTTGCCATGTTTTTTCCCTTCCTTTCCTCGGTTCTTGAACTCTCCAGGTTTTCACCAAAATGATAGGCAATGATTTGCCAAAGCAAGTGCTAATTTACCCGTGTTTGGCTGCAGAATGAGCTGTTGCAGTTGGCCTGGCTGGGGGCAGAGGGCAATGTCAGCTGGCAGCCAGGACCTCTCGGCTGGGAGAGAAGCCTTGGATGTTACAAAAAGAAATTTGGAATATTTCACTTCGCTATGTGTCTGCCTGCAACAGTGCTCAGAGCAGAAAGCTTGGGAAAGCAAAGCTGGGTGTGGGCATGGTGATTGCTTTCTGATGGGCCAACAGGTACTTGAAATGTTGAGGTGCTGACTGGATTTTTTCAATGTATGGAGGAAATGTCAAGCTGTAACTTAAACAACTTGTTCCTCCTGGCACTAAAGGCAATAAGCTTAATGCTTCTAAACATGGGGTCCTGTGAGCTAGGCTGACTGCAGGTTTCTTTTTTACCTTCTTAAATTTACTGTCTGTTTAAATATTGCTGTGTAGGGCTACTGTGGCTGCCCGGGTGTCCTGGCATGGCTTCCTGTGTGATTTCTGGAGAACAGCGGTGGAATGTTTCTGAAGAAATGGGCTAGCAGCACCTTGGGAATCAGCTTTTTCAGCACGGAGGGTAGCTGGAGATCAGCGGGGCATAGATTAAACCTTCTGGGGAAACTGAGTCTCTAGTTGTAAGATGTTGATTCCTTGTAGCTTTTGCCACCTGTTCTCCCCAGTTATCTTTTTCTTTCTGTGAAGCTGCTTTATCCTTCTCCTTCCCTCCCAGTGAGTACTGCAGAATCCCTATTGCTCTCACCTTTCAGATGAGCGGACGAAGGAAGTTGGTGGTTGGGACATGTGGCGAATTCCTGATGACCCTGAGAATAGTTTAAGGATGTCAGGAGGGCTGGTTAATGTATATTGCCTTCTTATGTCAGGGTCAGGAGAAGAGGAGATAACTGTGGCTCTGCTCCATGTGTCGGAGCCTGTCTCACCCGGTTCTGGCAGAGGCAGGAGGAGAATTCCCCATCTCTGAGATGAGTAAACATGATGACCTTTCAGAGAACGCATGTGTGCATATCGATGTGATACTGTACTCTCAGCACTTTCGTGTTACGTTCTCGAGGGCGTGAGTTACACGTCTCGCGGAAGCAGTGACCTGGTGCTTCAGTCCAGATTTCCCATCCTGAGCTCACTGTCTTCAAGCACCCGTTGCTCTGGGCTGTCTTGTTCCCATGGCTGGAGTCTGCTCAGCAGCGACACTGGGGCGAGGTGGGTTCCTGTCTTGCTGTTCAGAAAGGTGCTAGCTAACCTTTCCTCTGTGCTGGAAGCCAGGGCTCGTATGCCTGTGAGACACAAGCTCCTTTTTCCCAGGGTAACCAAGGCAGCAGCTCCTTCTGAAATTCTGCTAATGTGATTCTGTCAGAGTCCCAGAAACTGAGCCGAGAGCTGTGTTGAAGAAGAGAGTAGGCATTGTGGGAATGAAGACCAAGTTGATTTAAAAGAAAAACAGAAACAATGCAAACGCCTCTCTGGGGAAGGAAGGTGCCCACAAAGACGAGGCTGGGAGCGGGCATGGCTCTTGCAGGCCCGTGAGGCCGTGCGGGATGGCAGCAGGGCCTGGGAGCGGCAACGCGCCTGCTGTGCAGAACTGCTGCCTTATCTCTGGGGGCTGTTGCCATGATGACAGTGGCAAACAGGGACTGAAAAATTTACCAGATGCATGTGAGCCAAAGGATTAAACTTTCTCATAGGCGGGAAGGGAGGGAAGGAGGGCGGGTGATGATGTATTAACGAAGGACAGCATCCCAGTGAGAAATACCAGGCTCACCACCCTTCAGCCACCGCAATGGCGGGGGGGGTGAGGACGGACGTTCCTCCTGTGGGCTGTGCCTGTGAGTGTCCAGACTAAACTCTGGCTAGTGCTGCTCTGACAGATTCCCTCACTGAAGAGGAGGTGAATGCATCCTGCTTTTACTGGCAGGATTTGCATTATTTTGGCAGATGAATAGTAATAAATGGGAAAAGTCTGTTTTTCTTTTATCAGTCTCTTTTCTGTTCCTTATACCCACAAATAGCTCTAGTTGCCTACCTTGGGCTTGGAGCTTTTCCACATCAGAGTTGGTGCAAATAATCGAGCTTTGTTGTTACCTGCAGGTTTCAGACTATTGAACATGAAGCCATCCAGCCTGCATGAGCGATATTGGTAATGCAAGGCTGCTGTCATTGGAAGTGTCTGATGCAAAACCTTGTCATCACCATTAGCGCTTGTGCTGCTCTTCACCATGCATGCTGCTTTTGTCCGCGCTGGCTGACTGTTACGTGGGCTGATCCTAGGTATGCTAGTGACTGGCTGGGCTGGGGTGTGAGGAGCTGTGCTGGGGGTACTGCCCCCAGTGCCCCATAGCTCAGAAGATGGTGTCCAACGTGGCTGTCTGCCACGTGGCTGTCGGCAAGCTCACAGGGTGCCTTTCTGCAGTCTCCTTCAGGAAAACTTACCTGGTCTTGCACAGCAAATCTCTGGTCAGCAAGACACCTACTAGCCTAAAATGTTTGCCCACAGACTTAGTATGATAGAATTGCAGTAGTTAAAACTAGTCTCTCTCTAGAAGGGCTTCTTCAACTTACGTAAAAACATTTACTTATAACATAAGAAATTAATACATATGGAAATTAGTGATGTAGGTCTCTTCCACCAGCCAACTGCCAGTGGGCTTTTTAAGCCCTTGTGAATAAGGGCTATGAGTGAGAACAAGGGTGTTTAGGCACCTGAGCCAGTTCCTGAAAGCTTGTGGAAAGGATTCTTTCCCCTCCCCTCACTTCCAGTTTTCCTGTAGGCAAATGTGTTAGCTGGGGTAGGCTGCAGTTTGTCTAATGGAGTAACTGCATCTGGAGGTGCTTCATCTCTGCTGTCACAGTGTCACCTGCAGTAAGCCAGTCGGTGTGGACTTTGAAGGAGGGATTTTTCTCAATCCCAGAGGAACAATGAGAGAAAAAGTACTCTGACACTGCAGCCCTTTGGCTGCAGGGAAAAAGGGAGGGAGAAGAGCTAGCGATCTTTAAACTCAAGTGCACCCTGTTTTCCTTCCCCTGAGCCCTCCTCTTTTTACAGGTGAGACTGAGCATAGGTAGCTCTGAGTGTGAGTTTTACCCTCTTCTCTTGAAGGAGGTGATTTCCTGAAGGGTGACTTCTCTTGAAGAAGGTAATTTCCTGAAACTGTTGCTTTGCTCCAAATGTGCCGTACATCCCAGAGAGGTTTCCAGTTGGTCTTGCTTCTGGGCGAGGATCTCCTTACCTGTGCAGCAGAATGTAGCTGGTGTGTAAAGTTATGGTTGCTATGGGATGTGTGTGTTGAACCTGCAGGTGTGCTTGCTGCTAGAAGCCTGGTGTCAGACACCTGACTTGAAATGTGCCTTCTGAGGGGATAGACCAGTGCTTTTTCTGGGCCATGCTCATTAGATGCGCATTTCGAATAGCATGGGTGCCCTGGAAGCTTTTGCAGGGAAACCAGCTTGTTAAACCTCTTCTTGTATTGGTCTCCAGTGCTTGCCAAATATATTTAGCATTTCTACTGTAGTGGAGCAGCTGCCATTCTGAAAATGTGTATCTTGTTTTTTCCACCGCCCTTGTATCAGAGCATATAATGTTTCATGGGTGATGGGCCGAGAAATCACTCGGGATGGCTGAAGAAAAAAATAGATGTGAGGATAGGAAGTTGTCTTTAGTGCCGCCTGTAACGCGGCGGGTCTTGCTAGAAGGCTGCTGTCGGGGCTGGTGCTGAGCGCAGCCTGGTGATGCCAAGCAGGGCTTCGTTCTGTTCAGTGCCCAGAGAGGTGGTATGCTGTGAAGTTTAGTTTTGCCTGCCTCAGGGCCTCTCCATGTAAGCTTTGGGTATCGAATGACCTCTGTTGAGATTGTGTCGGAGAGATTAGAAGTGCTAAAGTTGCGCAGCTTTGGTTTATAAGCAGTGCCAATGCAGGGACAAAGCCGGTGCGTGATGGATGTGCTTCTTCAGTGCAAGTCACAGTAGTGATTCATAGATCTTGTGTTACTTCAAACACTCCTGATTTTTGGACTACAGGATTGAAAAGTAGCTTCCAGCTCTGCCTGTTTTTGTCTGATCTGAATGTCATCTGGGCTAGAATCTGCCAGCTCTGCAGATTAGGATATTGTGTTGCACCTACTGCTTGTTGTGAAGTTGTCTGGATTAAAATTTTCAGGGCTGAGCAAAGATCCACTGTCATCTCTGTCTGTGTATGAATTAGTCCTGCTCTTAATATGGATGGTGTAGAGGAGTGAAGCGCTGGTTAGCTTGTCCTTTGTGTGGAAGCACTTCTACAGCAGCAGACTGGGAGCCAAGCCTTGCAGCACACTTGTCTTCTCCAGATAGTGAAATGCAGCATCAGAGATGTGAAAACAGAGGAGCAAGGTAGTTTGCTTCCTCGATAACCATTATCAAACATTGCTGACAAGTGCAGGTGGCACTGGCTGCTGCTGGCAGCTTGTGTTGCTGCAGAGCTGGTTACCCAGCTTTAAGGAAGCGCGTTATGCCACGTTAACTCCTTGTGGCTGTGCATGCTCAGTTTCTTCGTAGTTCTGAAGCTGGGCTGCGAAAGCTTTCCCTCCCACCACCTCACAAATGGTCAGGAAGTTTTTTGGCTTTCACAGGCTTTTCAGACTGCTCAGCTCCCTGATGAAGTATGAAATGTTAACTGTAGAAGTTTTTCTTCTGTTGATAGCAGTGAAAAATCCTTCCCTACACTGGAAACAAAACTCAGGTCTCACCTATGAAGTTAGCTTATCTGAGGGCAATGGGGATTGAAATGGGAAGAGGGAAGTATGCAGCTCCATTGAGCCAGAGGAATTTGTATTATTCCTCCTGCATCTCTGGGTTCCCTGATCCTGCATTGCAGTGACTTGGCGCTGCTGAGAGCTGCCTCCCTGTCACACGCTCACCTCGCCTGCTAACAAGCTGCCACCTCGTGCTTACTGAGCTGCTCCATCTGAACCCACTGGCACCCATGGGGAGCAGTTGATGAGGAGAAAGAAAGAGCTCCTTCCTGGGGCTGAGCTCCCTCAGTGGAATTCCTGTGTGCTGAGCTGTGTGCTCTGGGACCCTCTGTGCGCAGTGGGATCAAGACGGGGAATCTGGAGCTTGTACTGGGGTCTCAGTCACTGTCTGTGTGTCAGAGAGGCTGTCTGTGTGACTGCACCAGCTTCAGAGCAGCTCCATGCCCTCAGGTCTCCCTCATTGCATGTCCACTTTAAGAGGGTTCATCTGCAATGCAGCTGTTAGCGGGAAGTTCTGTAAATCAAGAGGGAGTGAGCACAAGCGAGTCCGCTGTCTGCGGTTGTGGCTGGGTCCTCAGCACAGCCCAGGGAAACTTCCTCAGAAAGGCTTCGTGCAGGAGGAGGAGGAAGGGGCTGCAGCACCGTGCAGATTGTCGGGGCCCCTCCTTTTTGTGTCTGTGCCTGCACCATCTGTCCAGCAGCTGGAAAACGTGGAAAAATACAATGGGCAGCAGCCTCAGAACTGGAAAATCCTGTTGTGCTTTTCCCCTCTGCTCCTCTGCCATAGAGTCTCACCAGGTGTTTGCTTAGGGCTGTTCCTGTCAGGATGCCTTTATTGCACGCTCCCTTCTTACACAGGATGTCCTGTTACAGTGCAGAGCTGGTGAGCTCCTGCACGTGACTCAGAGAGGCATGGAGGCCCTGTCAGCCATGGCTGTGTCACTGTGCTCTCCTCCGCTGCCCAGAGTCCTGCTTGCCGGTGCCAATGAACCGTGCCTGGATGCAGGGGTGCTAACTGAGGTGCTGCGCTGGCAGGCCAAGCAACCTGGTGCCGGGAGGAGGTGGAAGAGCCAGGCCAAGTACTGCAGCAGCCCCGCTCTGCTGCTGGGAGGAGCAGCCCCTCAGGCTCATTTGTGGGGCTTTGAGCACGTGGTGAGAAGGTCGAGGGTTACTGCTCTGCTCCTGCCTGCCCCTGGGCTTCCTGGTGCGCAGAGCCCTCAAGAAGACTGCCTGAGGACCTGTTGTGCCTTGGAGCACTTGTGGGATTGCTTGTGGCTCCCTGGTCACAAGTTTCTGAGGATGTTCTGATGGAGAAAACCCTCTGTGGTTTCTGCAGCGAGGTAGCTGGGAAGCAGGAGACTTCCATGGCGACTTGTGGGGCTCCCTGGAGCCCCATGGACCAGAGCTGGAGATGGCCCCCACGCCCTTCTACAAAGGCAGCAGCTAAGGGAGAGCACTGCTGCTTCTGCTGGCGCTGAGCAGGCAGGACTGTCTGCTTTGCTACGCTTAAAAGTATTCTGGGCAGACTTTGCTATGCAGTTCAGTCTCAATTTATTTATTGCCACTTGGGAAAGCAGCTCCAGTCATCGGTGATGCAGGAGAAACAGTTGCATAATTCACCACCTGATTTTTCTCTTAGTTTCCCCTCTCTCCTGTTTGTCTGGACATTTGCTGTCCCTCTTGCAGTAACTGAATTGTGCTAACCATGTATAAGCAATGTTCCCTCCCCTTTTGCCGGGGGATGGGCTGACTTGTTGTAAGAAGTTATTTTTAGGGTTTGCTTCCTGGGATATTCTACCCGTAGCCAGTTATGGTGATGAAAATGTCACTGAGACGTATAAAGGACTCCCAACTCATTGCTGGCATGCCTGATCTTTCTGTTGTAATGGTACTCGTGGGGGACAGGAGTCCCTTACACTGCATCACCTGTAATTAGGGAGATGGCCACAATGACTGCAGCGCGGCTCCCTGTGACAAGCATCACGCTGAGCTTCCACACTAAGTGCTGCAACCGAGTTGGCCCAGGAGAAAAAAAAAAAAAAAAAAAATAGAAGAAAAGCTTATCTTGGATGCACTGGAATTGTTCTGCTTTTTCTGCGTAGGGATGTCGGTGCTGCAGAGCTGTTTGCACTATACAGGGCTGCCCCTAACAGGCCATTTGCTCTTTGTACTGGATGTATTGGGTTGCACTGAGTCACTGCCAAATGCCTGGTGCAGACCAGAGGAGGTGTGTGCTTTTCCTTTCTAAATGCCTCTCCTGCCTCCCACCCCAGGTCTGCTGCCTGAACACCTGAGCACAGTTGATCTTTGTGGCAGCTATCTCCATCTAGCACAGCTTGAATGCAGCACAGGCACATTAGGGCCCAGCTGAATGAGGCCATGGGGTGGCAATGTGCCATCCCTGGTGCCAGCGTTGGCTTAGGGAACATCTGCCTCTTTCTCTTGGGCTGCCTGTTCCCTTCTCGGTGTCACAGCAGGCCCCTTTCCTTTTCTTTCCCTTCCTTTACATCAGGAAATGAAGCTCAGAAGAGCCCTTTGGAAGGGCGTTACTGAGGTGCTGGGGATGGGAAGGCCTTGGGTTTCCAGCTGGGTTTCTGTGGAGAGCGTTTCTTGGAGCTCTTGAGGCTGGAGTTGCTGCAGAGAAGGGCACGTGGTGCATCGGAGCTGCGCTGTGCAGGCGGGGCCTGGGTCGCCCTCGTGGCAGAGGCTGTGGGGAGCCAAGCCCCAGAGCAGAGCGCCTTTGGGTTGAGGCAGCAGGGAGCAGTAACCTAGCCGCTAGGACAAGGCTCGTGGGTGGCCGTGGTGTGGGACAGCGGCCTCACCTCAGCGATGGGTACTGTGCTGGTGCTGCACGGGGATCGTGGCTGCGGGAGGGCAGGGGACACTGCCCCCGGCTAGGTAGTGTCTTCAGAGCCAGCAGTGCTTAGAAACTGTTCTGCGTGTATTTTTTTTAAGTAATCCTTACATTTCAGAGTTGTTTTACTGAGTACACTTTTTCTGTTAAAAAGCCTTCTTGCTATTTTGTTCCTCGACAATAGCTAAAAGTACCTGTGTGCATGGTACAGGTGGGATCAACTTTTGGACTCCTCGGGGGTTGCAGGTAGCCATGGTGTCTTTCTTTTTATTCCCCCCATCCGTGTTCTTGACTGCCGGGGGGACTTACTGATGACAAAAGGGCTTTTTGCCCTTTTGCATAGAAGTGTTTTGGTGGTACTGCTGTGTATGATACTGGATGGGGCACATGTGCGTTTCACATCCTCTCTCACCTAGATTTCTTGTTAACCTGCTCTGTATTTACAGCTTTCTCTGCTTAATTCAAAGTTATCCCAGTGTTGCAAAGGGAACATGCTCTTAAAATAGATGGCTTGGCCTTTTTTTTTTTCTTAATTATTCTAATCCCCCGAGACTTGGTTTGTCATCTCATTGGTAGAAGAGCCTGTTCCGACAGGTATTATCTCTTTTTGGAGCGGAGTCATTCAGCACTTCGGTGCGGAGCCATTCATCTCTGCCTTCAAGAAGATTACTGTGTTTTGTTGGCTCCTGTAGTTCTGTCCCTCAAGTGCCAAAATCATGGCAGCGTTTCCAGCATTCCTCCCTCTCTCAACTGGTTGGAATAGCTGGAAAAGAAGCGATGAATACTGGCCTGTTGCTGTGTGGACACAGGCCCAACCATGTCTCTTGCAGTTGAAGAAAGGCTTTCTGCTTAATTCAAGTGTTAGGAGCACACAGACATTCTGTGCTTTGGTTTCTTTCCCAAGCTTCCATTCTTTGGGTTCAAACAACGTTTCCTTGGCTTATTCAGAAGAAATCCAACTGTATGATGACTAGTGGCTGCACTGTAAGTACAATGTTTTATTAAAGGGTCAGGGGTACTGTACAGGGGTTTTGATGGAAGACTGGGGGCCACACGCAGTAGCTTTGCAGGCTTGGACAGCCCTGACTGACAGGCTTCTGAACTTAAATGTGTCAAGGTTGGATGAGAGGGAGCCTGCGTAGCTCCTCCTGCATGGAATCCTTATGGATTCAGTTCGTGCCTTGGTAACTGTGGAGTTGTAATGCATGGAACTTCCTCTTCCAGGTGGGATTTTCTTAAGATTTGGTTAGGGACTCACTCACTCCTGGAAAGAAGTGGGTGATTAATCCTGTTCTCCAGGGAACTGATTTCCACCCTACCTCC
>VXAV01001862.1:0-33944 GCA_013399715.1 Alectura lathami
CTGGGCAGCCTGGGCCAGGGCCTCACCACCTTCTGAGTAAATTTCCTCTTCACATCTAACTGAAATCTCTCCTTTCTTAGTTCAAAACCATTCCCCCTTGTCCTATCGCTATCAGATTGTGTGAAAAGTCAACCTTCATCTTGTTTAGAAGCTCCCTTTGAGTACTGGAAGGCTGTGCCTATTCCCTAGAGGGGCTCGGGCCCAGCGCCCCATGGCCTGCTGCCCTGGCTGGGCCTGGCCCCGGCAGCGCTGCACCCTGGGCTGCTGGTGGGTGCCGAACGCCCCAAGGGGTTCCTCTCCCCTCAGTGCCTTCATGACTCTCTTCTTTTGGTGCAGGTGGAGCAGCTGTGCGTCAGGCAGGTGGTGGAGGAGGCCGGGAAGACGTGCAGCAGCCCCATGCTGCCCGCGGCCGACGAGCCGCAGCACGAGCAGGTGTACAGGATCTTCCAGGACATCTGCGGGCCGCACCAGCGGCCGCTCTTCAGAGAGAACCAGCAGATCGCTGTGTGAGCCTCTGCAGGCACGGTGCAGGGGTTTGGGTGACTCTAGACCAGTTGGGCTCCATTAGTGCCTAAATTTTCCCTTTTTTGGCCAGTTGGTTCTTGTTCTTTGCTGTTGTCAGCCCAGAGTCTGTATAAATGCAGCAGTGAAAGCTAACTGCCCCGACAGTGTGCCACTTGGGCCTTGCTGAGGACAGCCATTGGAAGGGGGTGACCCTTGGAAAGCCTTACAGCGCTCAGTTGTAGTAAATTCTTTCCAGAAATGACTTTTTTCCCAAAGAGTTTGCAGTCCTGCTGGAGGATATGATACACTTTCCAAGGCAAACCTCCTCAAATTCCTGTTTATTTTTGCTATGAGGTTTATATTTTTGTCTGTAATGTTGGAAGTATTTTGAAATTTGGAAAGCAATGTAGAGATTATATATGTAAATGTTAAATATAAGAATATAGGAATCCTAATTTTCCTAACCAAACTCAGAGTTTATATAAATGTACCCATTATTTTAAAGATTGCGGCATAGTGTTAATAGGCTGGCTTCTCCCTCCCAAGTGCATGTGTTTGGTGTCTACCAAGCATGACCAGGCAGCAGCATCTGTGTGGAAATCCTCATTAACACGCTTTGTGTGCCTAGCACTGGGGACCTCTGAGCATGGGCTTGTGCCTTGCAGCTGCCACAAACCAGGACCACACAGCAGGTGTATGTGCACGAGGCTGCCTATTTATTTTATGCCTAGGTTTTGTTAAATGGTTTTGTAATTTTTTTTTTTTTTTTTTACCTTCCTGCAATTAAAGTGCTATGTTTTGTAGTTGTCTCGCAATGCGTTTCTGTGGTTGCAATGAGTGGGGTGCCAGATCTTGGTGGGGAGAGCCTGGGAGCTCCAGTTTTTTCCTGCCCAAACCCTTCCTTTAGTGGAGCCTGTTACGGTTCTGCTCTGAACTGCCTGGCTTCATCCCTGGAGACAAAATGCAGTGATGCAATGGAGGAGGGGGAGGGGGGAAATTGCATCATTTGTAGGGCCTTTGTGCAAGGGAGCAAGAGGATGGGTCCCTGCCCATCTTCCATGGCACTGACCTGGGTGCCCTTAGTTCGCTGCCCTGGGCCATAATGCTCCAAGCTGGTGGGCAGGTGAGGTTATCTTATGGCCCTGCTCTTGCCCACTGTCTTCTCAGTCCACCCATCTCAGGAGCTTGGTCTGCTAGAGGGTTGTGGGTGTTCAGGGAGAAGCAAGGGCAGAAAGGGAGCATCTGCCTTTGTCAGTCAATGTTGTGGGAAGGGTGGTGGAGCACCTGCACCCTCCCCTGCCTGCTTTTCAGGCCTTCTTTTTGGGTAATACAGGAGGCTCTGGAAGGCTGTGAGGACCTTGTTTGTTGTGTGTCCTTGTCCTTTGTGAAGGACAAACAACACGCTGCCATATGCTGTGGGTCAGCCCTGCCAAGGGTGTTGAGTAGGGAAGCAGAAGCCTCCGTGGTGTGACCCCAGTACCCAAGGTACTGAGGTTCACAGGCACTTCTCAAGATGATGCTCTGAGACCCAGGCAGCTGGAGGCAGAGTCTCCTTGGGAGATGCTGAGGAGATGGATGCGAAGCTGTCCTCCGTGCTTGGGTATCAAAACAGATCAGCCCCTTCTTGCTCTTCTTTGCTTTCTCATAATTTTATTATTAGTGATAGAGACTTCCTCAAGCACAAATGCGTGGTGAAGGCACAGCTAGAGTGAGGTCCCTGTTCTGTAGGGGAGTGTTGGCCAAGGCGCACCTCTATGCCAGAAGGTTGTTCTGGCTGTAGGGTTTCAATCTGTTTTGGGGTGAGCAACTTAGCCTTCCCAGTGAGGCCTCCCTAAAAGAATGAATTGTTCAGCTGCAGAGGGACTTGAAGCTGACCCTGCTGCATCCCTCTTGGATGGGCAGTTACAGCCTTTCTCTCTTTCCCAAAAGAGCAATTTATCTCACCCACACCTTGCCTCACAGCACCCAAAAAGCGCTCTGAGATGGCAGACCCAGTTGAAACGTGGTTACATGTTAGGGTTAAGGGGTGGCCCTGCATTCTAGGCTGTCCTGGGCGTGGTGTCCTGTGGTGACACCACTTTGGCATTCCATCCTGCCAGGCCTTGTGAAGTGGGCATTTGTGCTATGAGCACCTGACTTGTTGGCTAAATTGCGTGTTGGGCCCCAGCTGTGTTAGCGGGATGCTCATGGTCATGCCTGTGCAGGCATTACAGCCCAGGGCTTCGGTGCTTGTGAGAAGAGACAGCTGCAGCCCAAGAGTTCTGGGCATGCACCAGTATCCTAGGTGCAATGAGCTCCCCGGCTCCTGCTGTGGGTGCAGCTCTGGCTTACGGAGTGCTTGGCCGTGGGGGTGGGTGGTGGGGTGCATGCACCACCGGCACGCACCCCCCGGGCCTTTTTCGACTCCTTAAGGCCACCGTGCTGTCTCTCTGGGGGTTTAATCTGGTTTCAGTCCTTGGAGCAAGCCAGCTGAGGGGTCAGCATGTTTGCATGTAACATGGTTTTGCTGCCACTCATATCAAGCTAGCAAAACCACGAGCAAGAGGTCCAGGCTTTTCCCTTTTCTTCCAAGCCTTTCAGACCCAACCACCCTGCCCTACATCGCTCATCCCTCCCCTGGGGGCAACTTTCCCCTGGAGCACATGAGGAAGCCTCATCTCTGTATGCGAGGAGGAGGAGGGGGTGAGGTGATCCCGCGGTCTGCGTGGCTCCGATGGAACAACACGTGTCCACTTGTGAAACACATGACAGGCTGCAGGCTTGAACACCAAAACACCGCTTGCGGTTTCCCCAGATGTCCCAGAGCCAGTCCTTCCTCAGAAACCACCATATTGGGCTCGCCTGGAGCCACCTGCTATGTATTCAGGGCTCTTTCAATTTCCACCCCAAGACCGCGGAAGAGCAGGGGGAGCAGAGGTACCTTTGGTTGGAGCCGGCTGTGCTTTTATTTTTAGTGTTACCATAGTGCCTCAGAGCCAAGAGTGCGGTTTGGGACCGCTGCTGTGCCTTGTTCCGCAAAACCAGCAGCACAGCTCCCAGCCCAAATGGCTTCCAGTCCAACAGGAGGCAACTGGTGGGGGTGGAAGGACTGGGAAGGAAACCATGGGATGGGGTCGTATGGCAGAGGGCAGTTGTAAGAACAGTGATGGGGGGTCCATGGCTGGATGCAGAGTTTGCGTAGAGTTTGTCCTCTTCCAGCTGAGGGCTTTGGTAGGACTTGGAGTTGGGGTTCATGCTTAATGCCTGCCCCAGGTGGACATCCCTGGCTCTGCCCACCTCCAAAATCCAGCACAAGAGAAGCATCCAAGGCTGATGCTCACTGACGGGCAGAGGAGCAGATGCTCCAACAGACAAGAGCAGGTTTTGAGGTACCCGTGCCACACTGCATAAAGGGATGCTCTGGCCCAGCCTTCCAGTGGCCTCTGTACAGATCTCATACTGACCCAAATGATCACCCTGGATACCCATCCCTGCCCCTTGTCTGGCTGACCCTGAGGAGCTGCTTGCTGCAGCTGCACTGAATCTCAGTGGTTTGGAGCTCAAAGACTTTCGTTGGTTTCTGTTCACTTGGGTTTTTCTCTATGGCCTCACTGAAGTGAAACCTCAGTGCCTTGTGTCGGCTCTTCTTCATCAACAGCTTGTACAGGTCCCAGCAATGGCCCATGTCTCCTACAGCTGAAGGTCCCTGGAATGTTATTTGGGTTCAAAGCTAATCCTGCTCTTGAGATATGTCAGGCTGGAAGGCTTCTGTGTGACAAGGAATAATTTTCCTTGGGAGAAAAATGAGCCTGGTCGTTTCCTGCAGTGTTACCAGTCTTGATCCTTAATGCTGTACACGGTGTTTCCATAGCTTCCCGTGGCATTCCCTTAAACAAATGCAAACAGACCACTGGCCATGGCTTCAGAAGCAGAAATCTGTGTCTGGAAGTATAGCCAGTTCCTACCATCCCTACTGCATGCTTGAAATGCTGAATGAGAAGTTTGAAGAATTATTGGAATACCATGGTGACAAGTCTCCTACGTGAAAAACAGACTCACTGGGCTGGGGAGAAGGAAGGTGAGGGCTGGATCCAGAGCGCCAGTCCAGCTAAAGTCCTGAGACTTCGTCTGTCTCATTCTGGAGAAAGAGGAAGAGCTCGACGCCTATCTCCATCCCTCTGGAGGCCAAGATCAACCGCAGTTCAATGGCAGGTCCAAACTCACAGACAGACTGCTCAGGAATACAACATAGGCCAGCTACAGCTGCTTCCTCCAGTCCACTGCTGCTTGGCCTGGGCCCCCACCGGCCCCTATAGGCGTTAGAAAAACAGTCACTTTTTATTTCTAGACACCAGGGTTTCCAACTGGTTCGATTGCTCAATGCCCCATTTCAGCACCGCAGCCTGTCCATGATGAGCATCTCCAGGCTCTTCCTGTGAGCGTGTTGTAATATGGGAAGCACCCTGCTTCTCATGGCCACCAGCTGCAGGACATCTCCTCCCAACCCCAAGTTGCTGGCCGGTCTTAACGCCAAGGAAACCTCCGTGATGCCTCATGAAATAAACGTGGTGGGACAACTCACCTGGAGTCATCTTGGCAGAGCTCAAAGATTTGGATTTCAGCTCTGCCCTGCTGGTGGGACTTGGTTCGTGTGTCAAATCACGGTTCTCATAAAATCAGCCCTATGCAGGCGGTGGGAGGGGAGGGATGCTTTGAAGGCATCTTGCCAGCCTTGGGTTGGCTGAGAAGAGGGGGAAAAGGCAGTGGAGAGAGCCGAGGGTGAGGGCTGCGGTCACAGGAACCGAGCGTGTTGGGCAGGCAATGTGCTGCTTTCCGCAAGCAAGACGTGGCTGCACAAAGCCAGGGCACACCTGGAGATCCCAAGCTCCAGCAAGAACAGCAGCCACTTATTTTTCTGAATCCATTTCTGACAGGTGACCTCCTGGTAGTTTTTGCCTTAACAGCAGATACAAGGCCAGAAAAACAGGCTCCACCCAAGCCACAGCTGCGAAAACACAGAGAAATACAGTGATATATGTTTTGTTTTGTCTGACCCTTGGGTTTATTATGAGACCAAGCCAGCGAAACCAAGGTCCAGACTGAAATCCCCTCCCTCCCCACTGAGTTTGCATGTGTCTAGATGTTGTGTCCTGCTCTATTTTTGGTGCCAACAACACAAACACCCTGAAGCAACAACGTGGCCAGGAGTGTCAAACACAGTCAGATAGGTTTTTGTGTCAGTCACAAGACAACCCGCGCAGATACCAGAGGACCTGGGCTTGCACAGAAAAGTAGTGAGGAAGAACTTTGACTCAGCAAGGAGACGCTCATGAAAATGGAAAGAAGATAAAGGACATTCCAGGCTGTTGCACAAAGAGGTCTCTGTAATGTGGCAATTTACAAAAAAATACCCCAAGATGGAGAAACATTCGTTTTCCCTATTTTTCCTTCCCAGTGCATGACAGTAGATGGATGTTCAGAAGAGTTTGTCCCAGCTCTTGCTGGCATGACATGTGTAGGCTTCCTTACTCAACGTAGGAACAACAAAGTACAATGTGCTTTTGAATTTTGAAGCAAATAAATTGTGGATTTCAATAATATTAATTACCAGCAACTCATGGTTCCTCATTAGTCTTCTGATGAGCTTCAAAGGGAGCCTTGCTCTGTACATCCCCTGGATCTTCATCTTTTTTCCACTGCAATGAGCCACAAGAAAAAGTGCATGGGTGTGGGTGCTGCTGCTGGGAATCCTGCCCTGATTTCATGTATCTGATGCTTTCTACTGCAAGTAGGAGTGTTGCTGAGCCAAACTGCTTTTTTTTTTTTGGAAAAAATGCATCCTGTGCCTTGTGCCTGGAGTCTGGGAGAGAGCAGGTGGCAGGGGTGGTCTGCCTCGTGCTGGAGAGCAATCATGTGCATGGGGAAGCTGCAGCGTGCCATACAGGTGCTTGCAGGGCCGTTGTGTTTGGACAGGGAGAGGCGTGCAGAGCAATTTCCATAACCCAGCTGGAGGGTGAGGTCGGCGTTGTCCTCCTAATGACAGTCTCCAGGCAGCCTCCAGCTGTGAGCAGGAACTTCATCCAGCTCTTAGCCTGATACTGTCCCCCACTCAGGAACTGGAGCTGTAATTCAGTAATGATCTGTTTGCTCACTGCAGCCATCAAGGAAACACACAGTTCCTGGACATCAGATGCTCAGCACACCCAAGCCAGGTCCCCACGGCCATGCCAAGGGTGCACCCCTGAGCCTCCTCTCACCTCCAGCATCTCGGTTCCCTGCCCAACCTCGTGCCTTAGGACACAGCCATGCACTTCACTCTAAATCCACCCTGGGACCCGAAACTGCCTGAGGCCTCCAGCAAGGTTCCTGCCAAAATCAGCGTTTCCCCATTTTTGCAGAGCGATGCTGGATGGCGGAGGGGAGCCCCTCGCATGGCGCAGCAGCCCCCGCTGGGAAGCAGCACGTATGTGGAAGCAGCACGGTGCTTCGAAACAAGTGATTCCCTCGCCTGGATCTTTCTGTTCTGTATTTCGCTTAAGCAGTAACCACTTCTCCCCTGATAAATCTGGCTCGTGGACATGTCTACGGGGTGCTGAAGATGGTGTGTTTACAGGTTGGTCTTCCCGGCAAAAAGGGTTAGAAAACAGAGAAAGGGTCAAGATAGGGAATGGTGTCAGCCTTCTGCCCTGGTTTTATTCTGGGGAGGGTCTCATCACCTGCCTTGCAAAGATCCTGAATATTTAGCGTTTGCTGATTTGGCTTGTAGCTCCTGCCCAGGTTCCTGCTGTGGGGTTTTCTATGCTCCTGAGTGCTCACAGTCCATGGGGTTCCCTAGGTCCTGGAGCAGAGCTGCTCCACAGAGGGCTGGGTTGCTGGGGAAGATGGGCTGTGGTCTTTCCCACCAAGCAGGAGATGGAGAAGGTGGGGAGAAGTGGGCAATGAGTGCAGATGGAGGGAAAGATTCATCACCAAAGCAGACAGGGAGGAGCTGGTGGAAGCAAGTGAACAGACAAGGGTGGGTATCTCCATACCAAGGCCAAACAAAAGTCCTACACCCAGCCTCAGCCCATATGGGGTGTCTGTGAGACCTGCAGACCTGGTAGGTGAATATTGCTGTGCTGAACCCAAAAGCCAGTGGCTGATGAAAAGCCTGAGATACAGCCTGAGTCACAGCCCCCAGCAAAACTCTTCTGCATGGACTTGGTCAGTGCCCCCAACCTGCTCGTAGCTGTGTTGGGCAGCCCCCTTGAGATCCCCAGGGTGATGGGCCAGGAGGGGACTATGGGCAGAGGTGAGGGCAGAGAGGGGATTGTCCCAATTGGGTTGGATATGGCACTGCTGACTTCTGGAAAAGCAGGGACCTCCTCCTGGGTTTCTTCTGATGTGCCCAAGAGTGGCTCCAATGCATGGTGCTGCCTCGGTTCCCCTTTCCTGGCTGTGACAAGTGACGATGCTGTCTTCTCTCTGGTGGCTGTTTGGGGGAAAAGAGGCCAGCGTCAGGCTGAGCAGGGGAAAGGTGAGCCTGCCGTGCCCGCTGGGCTACAGCTCTGCCCTCGGGGTGGATGTGGGAAACTCTCAGTCTTCACCAGAGACTGGAAATTCTGGGGTAATTATAACCTGGCCGTGGGTTGTGAGAAACCAAGGGGCTTTACAGGTCACCGTGCCGAGCAGGCAAAGTCACGGTGTGCGATTTCCCCGGGAGAAATGCTGAGCCACAGCTGAGCCACGCGGGGCTGCCTGGGTGAGGGCAGCTCCTGCTCCGCATCAATCCCTGAATTTTAATCCAAGGGTCAGGTGCTGTGGGCTGGCAGCACTGCGTGGAGCCAGGAAGGGCCCTTACCACGTGAAAGCAGCAGCTTTACTTTGTTCAGAAATCATTTCTCGTTCGTAGTGAAGTGGCAGCACAGCCAGAGCCGCAGGAGGAAGGCAGTGTGCTGTGCTCCTCGCTGCATGGGCTGCCTTCAGAGGGGGAGGTCTGGCCGGAGAGGTGATGCAAAGCTTAGGGCACGGCTGGATGTTAAATTACAAGCACAGGAATGAACGGAAAGATCGATTTTCTCTTTTACTGGCACGCTGTAAATTCCTCCAGGCTGAGCTGTCAGCAGGGAACCAGGTGCTAATGGTGGCTCCCCGGGCACCGTGCAGTGCCTGCCGGCACCCAGACACGCCTGGTGGGAGCCCTGCTGCCCTTGGCCCTCACCTGTGCCGATTTTAGCACATTCTATCTTACTCTTGAGATTAGGAATATTGATGAGTCAACGTTCGTTTCTTTTCTATGATTTTGGCCTTTTCTTCACTCAAAAAATCATGGAATCATAGAATATCCCAATTTGGAAGGGACACACAAGGATCATCAAGTCCAGCTCCTGGCTCTGTGCTGTAATTCAGCCTTTCTCCGGGATGTATTCACAACAGACCCAATCCTCCCCCAAATCAGTGCCTTTCCAGCACTCGTTTCATCATCTGAAGCTGCAGGTGCAGCAATTTCGGCCAGCTCCGAAATAGCCCTCCGGAAGACGATGGTTTAGGCTTTGAAAATTCACAAATCTACAAAAATCCCCGGCCCCTTCCCCCCCAACACCGAGCTGCTCTCGGTTTTGTGTGCTGGCAAAGCTGGAGTTTCACTGAAATGAGGCTCCTGAATCCGCCAGAACCCCTCTCCTTTCTGCAGCTCCTCATCGCGTGCTTTTGGTGCAGCCTCCTCGCGTGTGAGTTCTGGTGGCTTGGACCCAGATCGTGCGTATTTAGTCAAATCGGAGCAGCAGCTTCACACCGAGGGATGCTGGTGAAATACGCGCGCTTGTGGCTCCTTGCACGGTGCTGGGCTGTAGTTCTGCTAAGGCTTTGAGAAAAAGGCTTTTCCCCCCAACTCCCCACTGGAGCAGGAGGCTGATTTTGGTGCCCATTAGCAGCAGGTGTTTCTGGTTTGGAGAAGGGGACTGTGGGTGACCCACTGACCGAGCCCACAAAGCATCATCGCTGCCGTTTCCAATTGGAAATTTTGCAAGCCAGCCGTAAAGTTGAAGGGAGATTCCCATTTAAGATCAGATTTTGAAAAGCAAAAGGAGAAAAAGACAAACTAAAATAAAAATATCTGTGGTGGACAAAGTCCATGTGCACAGAGAAATAAAATCCACCAAATAAACGTTTTCTCCCCGCATCCATGGACGCCCATTGCCTCGTGGCAAGCCAGGCCTCAGGGCTGGACTGGGACTTTGGCCTTGGCCAGGAGTTAGCACGCACGGCACGGCCCTTATCGAGCTCAGCTATCTGGTTTGTGTTTGACTACAGGAGACGCGGCGAGGTGATGGGTGAAAGCAAACGCCGTGACACGGCTGGGTGGCTCTGCAGTGCCACGAGGGAGATCGCTTCAAATCCCTCCTGAGCAACGCAGGGGCTGCTGCGAGCCGAGCTGGGGGTGCCCCTGCCTGAAATCAGAATTTCCTTCCATGCTTTCTCTGCTGGCATTACTGTAAGTGGCTCACAGCGGCAGTGACAGGGTGAAACTTGCTGAAGCTGGTCCCCAGCCTCATTTACATCAGGCAGAGAGCGTGCCGGGGGATTCTCAGGTGCCTAGTAGTGGGGTAGGGCATGTGCTTCGGCCTCACCTTCAGAGGGGTCACTCCTTCTGCTATTTCTTGTAGCAATTCAGCATTTCTGAGGCTGCTGGCCAGTTCCTGCAGCTTCCAGAGTCCTCACGAGGCAGAGCTGAGACAGGTGCAGATGTGGAGGAAGCACCTGCAAGCTTGCTGCTCAGGAAGCTGAGAGCATCCCGCAGCCCCGCATGCACCAGCCCCGCACGTGATGTCCCCCCCGCCCCGGGCTCCCTGCATGGGGTCACGCTCACTCTGTGTGGTTTGGGCACTGCTTTTCTTCTGTCACTAATGCCATTGGGCTCCTGTTTTCTTTTTTTCACACTTTTTTTTTTTTTGGTGCAGGAGGTTACAGGATGAGGCATTGACCCTTCTGCTCCTGCTTATGCCGCTGCCTCGTCCTTGTACCTGCACCGGCACAGGGATGGTGATAAGCAACATCCACAGGGACAAGCAGTAATGAGAGAGAGAACTAGGTCAGAGATGAATCCAGACCTCGGGGCTTTGCAAAATAGCTGGAAATCTCACAAGGCCAGGCTGCATCTCATGAGATTTCTGACACTTCCCACTTCTGGCTGGGCCAGAAATACCACAAGAACAACGCTGCGTCATCACTCTCAGCCCTGGCTGTGCTTCCCACACATGGATCATCCCTGCCAGCATCCCTCCGGCACCGGGCCGGGTGCCACCAACAGCTCCCGTGCAGCAGTGCTGCCCGCTGCCTGTCCTCTTCCTTCAAGAGCCACGCACTGAGATCAAAGATTTCTTTTTTGAAGAAAAAGAAGAACTATTTCAGGAGGGGAGGAAGGTGCAGCCCCACGCTGTCGCCTGCAGTTGCAGCTCGCAGGGCTGTCCGAGCAGCCCCACTGGGTGGCTGCGGAGGGGACGTTGCGCTCCCAGCCTGCCCTGTCCCCCTGGATTACGAGCCCCGATGGCCAGGGAGGTTGTGCAATCCCACGGCACACATTTCAGCTCGGTCCTTACCCTTTCCGCCCTCCGGCCGGGTTTGTTATACAGAGGAAGCTTGTTAAGAGCCTTGACAAACAGACAGGAAACCAAGTCTTTCGCTGCGCGTACACATTGTCTGTCCGAGGCTAATTTTGAACAGAAAAAAACTAATTTATTTCTTTTATTTATAAACCCTGAGCTTTTTGCTTTGAAGGCAGACACCCACTCTTGTTTTGCTAGGAAGTGCACAGGGCAAGGGGAAGAGCAGCATGGAGTGTTTTTTAAGAAATCCGGGCTCTGGTGCTGCTGCGGGGTCACGCCAGGCTCGGACGGCCCGTGGGACATCATGGGATGCCACCTGGTAGCACCAGGACAGCCCAGCGAGGTGGCACTGAAACGGCGCAGACACCAAGGCTCAGGTTGGGTGGATCTGGGTGAAGAGTTTGGAAGTGGAGACCCCACCAAGGACATCTTCGGGTCATGGTGGAGTGAAGGTGATGCTGGGCACAAACCCACAGCATCTGCCTGGTACCATGTGCCCGTGGAGGGCTGTGGGATGGGGAAGTGGCACATCCAGACCACAGCCACCTGTGCTCTGCAGCGGGTCAGTGCTCGGGGACATCACCACTCGGCTGCAAAGTCGCTCACGCCCTGCTGCTGTCAGATCCCTGGTGAGGTGGGCAGGAAAATGAGGGACTCCTTTGGAGATTAATTTTTTATTATTTTCCATGTACCGGTGGGTATTTCCAGAGCAAGGTAGTGTGATATGGGCAGGCAGATATTAGTCACCGCAGCAGGCTTTTAAAAAGTGAAAATGCGAAGTCGAAAGCTACCGAACCTGCATTAACTTCCCAAATCCCACACGAAAAGGAGCAAAACTCACCTAAAAAGGCATAAAAAAAAAAACAGTAAAAGCTCCAGCATCGCTATTTTTTGTTGCTGTTACTGTTGTTTTTGGAGAAACATCACATTTTATTCCAAGAAAGGGGAAGGATGAGATACAGGGGGATGGCATTATGGCTTTGCATGGATGGATCTGAGTATGGGGCTGCTCCATCGCTGTCCTTCCATCCCCCCTTCATGGCCACGTGCTGCTGATGTCCTCAGTCTCAGCTGCACCCAAAGGCACCCACCGGCCGCACTGGCTCTTTTCTTTATTTAACCCACTTCCACATTTCCCCCCCGTGCCCTCGGCCACAGCCAGAAAACCCTGGAGCCGTTTTGCTCCCGCTGTCCGACCCTCTCGCTGCAGATGCTCAAACCACACGCGCCTTCGCCTGGCCCGGCCCCAACAGATGGACAGGGCTAAAAATACTGCGCGGCCGCAGGGCTTCCACCCGCGCAGCGAGGGTCCCGCAGCTGGGGCCGAAGGGGTGGGCTGAAAATAGGGCGAGTTTCAGAAGATCCCCCAGCGCGAGGTGAAACGCGGTCTGGGTGAGCTGTGCACGGCTGATTTCTGCTTGTGGAGGAGAAACAGGGGAGCCTGGCGGCTCGCTCGTATGGATTTAGTGGGGCATCACCACCACCACCCCCTTGCACCATCAGTGTTTGCTGTTTGGGGCTCAAGGCCAGGTGAAGGGGCTGCCTTATTGAGGACTAGAGTTGGTAAACCTGTGCCATGCCCACAAATCCCTTTTTGAGGGTGAAACCTCCCCATAATTGCACACAGCTGACAGCATCCACGCAAACCAGCTGAGCCCTGTCCTGCTGAGAGGATGCTCCAGCCCGGCAGCCCCCTATAAATTCATCCACTTAGGTAGGGGGGGCATCTCTGTGTTGTTTTGAGCTGTGAGCATGGTCTAGTGCTATGCCTGAAGGTGTGTGCTCATGGACAGATCCCCTTTGAGCCCGTGGGGAGCCTGTTGGGCACCATGCCCCTGCCTTGCACAAGCCCTGCTGCTTCTCCTTCCTTGCACGGGGTGAAATCAGAGCTGTTATTTCGCAGCGCAGCTTGTGATTTATCGCTGTAATCTCAACCACAAGTTGAGCTGGCAGTAGTTAGGGGAGCCACGAGGAATAAGCAAAGGGTTAGCGATTTATTTCTGCATCCTCTATGCTCTTGAGGTTTTTATTTCTTCACAAGGCAAGAGCGAGGAAATATGGGGCTTCTGCTGAGTAAAGAGGGGAAAACTAAAAGGGAAAAAGTGCCTGGAATCTGTGCTGAAGCAGCTCATATTGGGCAGTTTCTGTGCATGCTGATTTAAAAAAAAAAATCTTTCTGAACTCTGAGAAGCAAGATCACAGTGAGAACCAGAGAAATGCCCTGGGAAGCAGCCAGGGCAGGTCCAGGAGCAGATTTAGGGGGTGGGCGTCTCTCTCTCTGGTCTCCACTGCTCCATAAGTTACTTTTACGGCTTTCAGCTGTGAGTCTGCCGCAGTCCTTTTGGAAAGCACAGTGTTGCACTGATGTTAATGGGCCTTTAAATCAAAGGCGCAGCTGAAGGGGTGAGCTGGCCAAATTGTTCCTTGGTTTTCCTCCCAGAAAGAGATGGGTTGGGGGTCCACAGCCCTGCAGGTCTGAAATTCAGAAAAACCCTGCACAGGCCTGAAAATCCCAAACGCCAGCAGTCTGCGAAGTGAACTGCACTTTCATATTTATTATTATTACTGTTACTTATTTTGATCCTGAAGGCTTGAAATTCTGCTTTCCCCAGCTTTGCTTTGAGGAGTGCTGGAGGCTTATTAGATGCCAAATGTCATGAAGGATGCATTATCTCCTGATTTCAGAGCCTGGGGATGCAATAACACCGCGGGAGCGCCCAGGACTCCTGATGTGCTCAGAAGAAACCCACCACTTTCTGACTTCTTTTCCCCATCCTACAGAAGAAAAGGAAATTTTCCAGGCTTGCCACAGACCGTGGAGGAGGCAGACAGCATTTAAGTCAGGCTGAGGAAATGACAAAGCACTAACTCCCCTGCAAGGTATTGGAAGAGTTTTCATTAAATACAATCTTTGCAATAACCCAGTTCTTTTCCAAGACAAAAAGAAAAAGTGTTCTTTCCTGGCCTTTCTCTCTTGCTAACCTACTTTGACATTTATTAGCAATTATTTATTTCCTTCCCCGTTGGCTGTTTGTGGTGCAATTTTTCAACAAAATAGGCATTACTCAATAATAACCTCTGCAAAAAGGCAATTATGAAATGCAAAGAAGTGCATTGAAGGGACAGAGGAGAGGGGTTGGGGCTGCTCCTGACATGAGAAATCTCTTCTGGCACTGCTGGAGCTGAGTGAGGACAGGTTAGGTTCTTGTCACTGTCCCTTCTGCAAGGGGCACGGGGATTTGTCCCCACTACTTGCAGCCTTTGCATGGTGTGGGTGAAAATGGGCATGGTTAGAAAAACCTGATTTTGGTGTCTCCTGGGTAATAATTCTTGTTCTCCCCTTTGGGTTTGTCGATAAGGAAGGCTGTAAGAAAACAGGATTCTTGTTCCTTAATGAAAATGCTCTGTGCTGGAAGACTCCCACGAGTTCCCAGAAAGCCACAAGGTAGTGCAGAAACGAAAAACAAGCTTCCAGCAGAGCATGGCAGGAGAGTTTCCCCTTTTCACCCCTCTGCAGGGCAGAGCTGCTTGGCTCTGCAAAATCCCCCCGAGAGCGACTTTCCAGAGAAAGGTCTTCATATGGCTTCTTGCATGCAACAAGCCACAGCTGGGGGGAAAGCAGAAGGCTTTGCATTGAAATAACGGGGCTTGGTGGAAAATAAAGCTGGAGCTGGCAGGCAGTGACTGTGTCAGGCATGGTGCACCTTTCCCTGACGGGGATTTCAGGTGTGACGTTGGGGACAATGCTCAGGGTGATGCAGGGGACAATGCTTGCCCCTCTCATCCTACCCAGCTGGGGAAAAAAATGCAAAACCCATCCCAGAAGGGGCCGGGGGAAGGCAGGAAGCAGCCAGCGTGGGGTGAGAGCACAGCGTGGGCTGTGCAAGGGCGGGGGACAGCCCGCTCCTCGTTCTGCTCCGCTGCCGCTCTCACCCAAAATAATCGGCCCCGCTGCAGAATTCGTGCTGGGTAGGACGACTTCATTTTCATTTTCCGAGCTGTTTCCTGGCCAGGACCCAGGCGAGGGCAGTGCACGGTGCGGGGTTGCTCAGCACCAAGTGATGTGGGGCTGCAGTTTGGGTCCGGTTTTGCTGAGGTCTTTCACCCGTTTCCCAACGCCAGCCCTGGCAGATCCGTAGAGGCTGGCGATGGCTCAGAGATGCGAACTTTGCACTGTGCAAACCACCGTGGCCTGTGTGCACGCCGTGAGACCTGCGCTGCTGCTGTGTACCCAGCGACAGCAACGCATCGGTTATGCAACAGGAACCTCTCCAGGTTATGATGAGCTTGTTAAATCATCCGTGCTCTAGTGGTCCGTATGCACAAACCTCCTGCAGGCACCAAACGCCCCCTGAGACGAGACGAAGCTCAGCCACGAGCACCCAGCAGAGCTGCAGCGATGTGCAGGAGCCACTGAGGACTGCAGAGAGTCCCTGGTGCCTTTCTGCACGAGTGCCATGGGTTGTGCGTTCCCCAGGGCAGCGCACGTACTGGGCCAAGCTCTGCTTACATTCAGCGTTTCCTCTGCACTGTAAGAGTCTGAAAACTTTCTTTTAGGACTTGTGGTTTCTTTTAAATTCTCCCCCCAAAACCTCTTTCTATCAGATAAAATGTGAATGTTTGTAGCCAGCATCCTACAGAGAGCCTGAGACTCATTTTACTGCTACAATTTTCTCTCATTTCTTACCAAAATTCAGGAGACTATAATCTTTACGTTGCTTCAGGAGAGAGTTAAGATACAAGCAGCTTATGCAGTGCATGGATTTCTTCTTAGCCAATCATTTTTCATAGTCGCCATTGAAAACCAAATTTTTCTACTTGTACAAAATACAGCAGCAAAGTTTGCGAAAGGAAAAGACGACTTTTAAGCAGGCCAAGGCAATCCCTGAAATTAGGAGTGCCAAATTCTGCGCCTGAGGATCACTGGGGAAAACACCTCACTAGAAGTAACCACTGCGGCCTGGAAAGCGAGCAATGGAAACATTTGTACGTGTGAATGGGAAGGATCCACGGCCAGCGAAAGGCTTTGTGGCGTTAATTAGGGCTGATTGACTAAAAACAGAGGCCAGCAGGAGCTTCGCTCTGATCACAGGGCTGGTTGGGGGCCAGGGCTGAGTCAGTGTGAGAACCACGTGCTGCAAGGTTAGAGGAAAAAGAGTGCTGAGCAGCAGGTGGGATTTTCCGCGGTGCTGGGTGATGGAGCAGGGTGGCAGGCGGCATTTAGCAGGGACCTGGCTGCCTGCTCCGTGCAGGGATGTTGCCCATCAGCATCGTTTGCGGCTGATGGAGGATGCTCGGTGGGGCAGCAGCTGCTCAGACCTTGCTGGGGCAGCAGTTTGCTCTCCTGTGAGAATCCCAGGAAATGTGAGTATATGAGCATGGATGGAGAAGCCGTTCCTGTGCTTCCCGTGGAGCCAGCATCCTCGAGAGGTGGAAAGCAAAGAGGATGGAGACCCACCCTCCTCCATCCTGCTGGAGGCAGAGCCCTGCAGAGGGCCACACCTGGGGACGATGCAAGGTCCGCATGATTCCCTGCCTCGGGGCGTCCTGCACTTCGGAGAAAGTTTGAGGGCTGTGCAAACCACTTCCTCAAACCCATCGCTGCTCTGCCACCACTGGAAGCGACGGAGGCCCCTGCAAAATAGAGATGTGCTCACCGTGTGTTACTGGGGGAAAGCACAGGGAAAGCAGAGCTGGTGCCTGCCCTGCCCAGGGGAACGGTGCGGTGGGTCCCTGCACATGCCTCCACCTCCTTCTGCCTCCCAAGATCTTGCCCTGGGTTACATCACCCTACTTGTGAGCTCTCATTAAGGAGCTGCATCCTCCCAGTGCATTCGGGATAATGAAGTGGCTGGGGTCCCTACATCCGGGTGCCATCTGTGCTCACAGCATTTTGGGCATGCGGGACTGGCTGCTGGCTGCTTTAGCCCTGGAGCTGCCCTCCCTCCTCCCTGCATGCCTCCATCCCCCCCCGCAGGCTCCTTGGGCTGGTACGGGACAGCCCGACCTGCTCTGCTGGAGGAGCAATGGCACGGCGGGGCGGTGGGGCTCTCGTTGTTGTTCACCATCCTGTTTCTTACACAGCCTGGCAAGCTGTTTGCTCTTCTGACTCACGGCTGCTCCTCCCTTGGGAGTTTGCACAGCAGGAATCCTGGTGTGCAACACAACCATTAATTTAGAAACATGTAGCTGGCTCATAAAGAGAGAAAATCTCTGCCACGGGCTGTTCTGTACCTGTGTCTGTAGCACAAAGTGAGGGGGTCAGGACCCATCACTGCCTGCTGTCCGGGGCTGCAGCTTGCTCCCCTCGAGCAAACCTGATCCTGTGCATAAATGACCCAAAGGGCAGGCAGTTTGGGCTCAGCGAGGTAAAAGCCTTTGTGCCAGGCAGCTAAAACCTCAGGGACACCCAAGTGCAGCGTTATGCATACAGCAGCCCTCCCCTGACGTCCATGCTGAGTGTGCTCGGGGAAGGAGATGGCTTTTCTCTGCCTGCACAGGTTGGGGCATCCCCGCAGGGGCTGTAGGAAATGTAGGAAATCACAGGGGTACCCTAAAGGGATGGACTGAGGGAAGAATGGCGGAGAGGTGGAAAGCTGCAGGAGCATGGGGGACTGCTGTCCCCGCAGCCGAGGCGCCCGGTCATGCCGAGCCACATGATCTGCGGGGTCGGAGCAGCGACAACAACAGGAACAATCTGTGGGAGAGGAACTTAGGATGAGCCCAACTTCTCTAAAAGTATAAAAAGACCCCGGGGCCGCAAAGGCACCAACTGCACGCCCTCCGCTGCCGCCACGCAGCCCTGACGGTTGGAGCCGGCGTTGTCCCGGCGTTGTGCAATAGGGTTTCTGTGCTCTTGGCATCAGCTCGCTGCTCGCCTTCCCTCCCAGAAAAGGAAACGCAACCGCACCGATGTGCGAAGGCCCTTCGCAAGAAAGCAAACGGCTCTGCCCTGCCTGGGCTGTGTGCGGCTGCCAGCTGGGGGATGCTCACACGAAAAGAGGGAGCGAGCCTGCTAAAAGCACCCCAAATCCCATTAAAAAGCATCAAAGAAGGAATCTGCAAGCGGCACCTACGCTTGCTGCCTAAAGACACTCAGGCAGCTCAAAGCAGGAGGGGAGCCAGTTAATTCAGCCTGCTGAAAATTCAAGCTGAACTTCAGCACTTTGCTGGCTAGCTGATTGCTTTCAGCAGGTCTTCCTGCAGTGCGTGTTCTTCCTTCATAAAGAAATCCCTCCAGGTAGAGCACCAGAAGAATGACAGCCTGGAAAGACCAAACAAGCTGTGCTTTGGAAATGGAAAAGTGATTTTGCTCTGCTGTTTGGTAGAGATGAGAGGGAGGGAGGGAAGGAGAGAAGGGGAAGGGGCAGCGCAAGTGTGCCTGCAGTGGGAGCTGCTCAGAGAGGGAGAATTTCCTTTCAGCTTGCAGAAGAAAGGGATGGGAAATGCAGAGGGAAACGTATTTCTGCAGGGGGAAAAAAAAAAAAAAAAAGCTGCTCCTGGCCAGGCTGCTCCAAGCAACATCACCCTGTGCCCGCGTGCAGATTTTTTGCTCCTTGTCAAGAGAGATGCAGTCCTCAGGAGCTCACCTGCAGCTGGGGCACCTCCTCCCCCGAGTGCAGAGCAGGCTGTGTCCCGTGGCCACCACGCTCTGTTACAGCCCATGCAATGATTGAATTTCTCTCCAAGGCTTTTAGCTTGGCTTTACTCTTGAGAGTAAAATGTTTTGCTGATGGGAGAGAGGGGAACAGTGAGGGAAAAATTTTGATTGTAAATTCTACGTACTGCTGTCTGCTAGAAATACGGTCTTTATTATCAAGGCAAACTGGTGGGAGCAGAGAGAAGAAAACCTCAAAATGTGAGTGTGATTGCAAACTCTAGCCCACAGCCACTGGCAAGACAGCTGTGGCTGATGTGTTACAACACTGCTGCTCTCCCTGGGGCGTCGCTTAAACGAGGCAGGAGCAGAGATTCCAGGAATTTTGATTTTTAGCTGATAGCAAAGGGAGGAGAAGCAGGCAGAGATGCTGCTGCTGACCTAAAAATACTGTTTAGAGGTGGACAACTGCTATGCAGCTCTGCCTGGGAAGGTCCTCAGCATTTGGGCTGCTCCCCTTCAAATGTCACCTCCTGATGCTGGGAGATGTTCCAGGATGGAAAAGGAAAGTGAAAGACCTCTGCCGCGCCCGTCTCCCCTTAGCAACACTCGCTCACCTGGAAGGCTTGCAAAGAGCAATGGAAAGGAAATGTCACCTCCAGGCGGTGCAGGGACAGGGACACCCCAGCGTGTCCCACTGGGATACTGGCTGCTCCCCTCCCCACGTGGTGCTGCGTGACTGTCCTGCTCCCCAGGCATGAACCGGGACCCGTCCCAGCTGCTGGAGGCCTCCTGGGGGTGTGGGATTTGCCCAGAAGCATGAGAAGACATTCATAAAGCTACTGGGAGGGGGGCTGTGAATGCCCAGCACATATTTTTCCTCTAACAAATGACCTTTGTCTTTTCTTTTATTTTCATTTTCGGGCTCTCGCCTTCCAGAGGTCAAGTGGCTTAAAAAACTTGGCAGAATTGAAGAGGCAGGATTAATCCTCCTAATTATTTTACCTTTCTGGCCACTGCGTCGTCTTGCTTTTGCCAAGGTCAGTAATTTTCCTGAAGCACAATATCCCAAAATACCACAAGTCAGACCCCACAGAACCCATGAAACTTGTGTTAAAAAGCACAGCCTTGCACGAACACCCTTGTGCCTCCTCATCTGTGTCACCCCATTTGAGGGCCTTTGCAGTTCTTGTTTTTCAAAAAAAGGAAGAATGATTCTGATGTAACGACAGGACTCCAGGAGCTGGAGATCTGTGGGGGAAGAAATAGCAAGTACTGTACAACTCCTCGTAAAGTGGTGAGAAACCACCCATGCTGCCCTCCAGAGCTGCCATCGCTTTGTTTTGGAGTATGGCTCATTTCATGAAGTTACATGCACCTGGGACAAGGAGCAGGCCGTAAACCCCATCAGCTGTGCGTGCTGCTCTAATTTAACCCCTGATTAATTAACCCTTACAGGTGGGAATGCTCCTCCCCCACACACTGATAGCAGCAACCCCCAATCTCCAGTTAAACATGCTTGCGCTGCCACAGCAGTGGATTTCCGTGAACCTGTTGAGCTAAGGCCGTCCCTACGGATGTGTCACAGGGCTTACTTTAAACACCTGCCAGGAAAGGCTCGATCTCAGCCCCCTGGAAGGCCTTTTGCTGCTGTTAATGGGACGACACGTGATATTCCTATTGGTCACGCAAGCCTCTTTATCCGGAGAGGCATGTGCCACGTGAAGTGCTGCCCTTTGGCATTCCCATTGATTCTTCTCTTTTAATTGCTCCTCGTGTGGCACTGCAAGCCATGGAAACCACTCGTAATCTACCTCCCGCCTCCTGCCAGTTATTTAATACCTGCATTTTATTCTGTCTCATTCTTCTTTGTAACTACTCTAATTTTTTCAGCCCCTCTCATCAGCGTTTTCCCAGCTCTTGATTGTTTTCTGATTGCTGTAATTCCGTGCTATCTCCTGGCACTACAGCAAGGCTCCCCAGAGGAAGAGCCTCATGAATTTACATGACGACGTGACGCAGGCTGCTCTGCTCGGGTGAGGAGCTTTGGCGCTGATCCTGCTCTTCCTACCTCCCCTGTCACTGCATTCCTTTAGCGACTGGAAACAGAGGAATTAGAAAGTAGAAGTTGCACAAGTGGTTTGTCCTGGACTCTCACAGATATGACAAAGTGTGGAAGTCTGAGTCAAGATTTTGGAGGCTAAATGCTTGATGTTCCCTCTGTTTCCTCCCCCTACACCTCTGCCTTCTCAGGGCATTTCTCTGTTCATTTGTCAAGAGGAGTTTCAGCCTGGGAGGAAATTTTCCCCACAGTGCTAATTTCTTCTTCTTGCAACAGAAGCACACTTGAGAATTTGTTCCTGAAACTTCCCTGGTGCTAATTTTACATGGTGGGGCTGTCAGACAGAACACAAGAGAAATGAGATCTCTGCTATTTTGGTGGCTGCATCACCCTGGGAGGGGCGATGGGCAAAACGCAACCCAGGGACCCTTCCCCTGCTCGCCAGTACCAAATCTCCTATCTCAGCTCTGGCAGAGACTCAGCCAGGGCCCAGCGTGACATTATTCAACCCTCTTTAAGCAGCACCTCCTCTCTTCTCTCACTTGGCGAGGGCTCTGCCTTCTAACTAAACAAACTCTTCAACGTGGTTATGTCAGGGAGGCTCCGTAAACACAATCAGTATGAGGAAATGCTTTGGGGTGCTGGGAACAAACATGTTCTCTGGGAGTGTTTTCTTCTTACAGGGCTGCCCTGGACTGAGGCTTGGGATCGGGTGAGATGGGAGCCAAACTTTGCCCCATGGCAGGTCGCTTCAAGCAACCCTTTCTTCCTCCCCCAGTAATTTGTTCCACTTTCAGTTCAAGACTGGAATTAAAAGTCTCAAAATACAGTGAGAGGGGCTGTTAGTGAAATACTCTGCGTTTTTTGGAGGTGCATGGTAAGTACTGATGGGTGGATGGAGATGTGTGTATCCGTGCTGGGATCAGCATGCGGGTCGGGGCTCTGGTGGGGCTGCGCTGGTCAGGGAGCAGGGCTGCTCCTTGTTCCTCTTGCTTGAAAAGTCCAGGTAACTGCAGATCCTGCTGCAGGTCAGAGCCAAAACCAGCACTGCCTAGCAGGTCCCCCAGGAAGGATGCTCAGGGTCAGAGTGGGAAAGTGGTTTCCTTTATGGCTCGTCAGTTATCTCTCTCATCTGCCTCTTCTTGAGGGCAGGGTAGGGCACTTTTCTCACTGATGAGCAAAGACTGGCGTGATCTGTTTGGCTGGGCCCAGAAAAACCAGCTGAAGATCCAAACATCTTCAGCTCTGGAAGCGTTTGGGCTGGTGCCTGATGGTGGGATTTGCCCCCTGCTGCATGTCTGCCCGCAGTGTGGATTTGCAGGTGATCCTGTCCCTCAGAGCTGGGTTCAACCCTTGTCTGTAAGTGGTGGGAATCACCGAGTTGTCAGGGACTCGGCTTTAAGGAGCCACGGAGGAGCTCAATGTGGCCTTGAGGTGTTGCAGACCCAAAGGCTCTGAGGCTGAGGTTTGTGAAAGCAACCTCTGCCTGCAAACAGACATCAGCATCTATCTGCTCCCGTGATTGCAGGTGGGAGGAGGAACACCTTTCCTTCCTTCACCCGGATTGGGATCTCTTTGGGCAACATTTTCCACCCATGCTAGCTGAACAGCATCACCACCAGGAGTGTGAGCCAGGCTGAGCCTTGGAGGTGTTCCCAGAACCATTCCCAGCACGATCCACGGTGCTTTCCTGAGCCCCAACTCGTTGGGTGTCATCACCACAGGCATGCAGGGTGCCCGGCAGCTGCTCCAGCAACATGCTCTGTGTCTCAAGGCCTTCTGGGACTCCATTTTTGAGCCCAAACTGTGCCCACGAGAGAGGTCACCTCCTGCCTCGTGAGTTTTTTCCCCTTTCCTGGCTCTGAGGTGTGCCAGCGGAGCAGGTCATGGGACAGCTCGCACCTGAACGCGCCCACCGCATCTCGGTGCGGTCCATTCTCACCTTTTATTTTTTTTTGGAGAGACCAGATTTTGACCATAAAAGGGAATAATGGAATGTTGGGCGAGGAGCCCTGCCTCGATTGGCTGAGCACCCATTCACGATGGTTTCGGGGGAAATAACCAGGTCGGAGTCATTTTCCTCTCCCCCCGCCCCGGACCAAGAATGAAAACAATGCGACCGAGCCGTGTGGTTCACCAATGAAACCAGCGCAGGACTTTTTGTTTTGATGCCTCCCGTTCTTCTTGGTTCCACCTGCATGAAACTGAGCCCCCACTTCTGCGTGGCCACGGTGGCTCTGGTTCCCATCAAACATCGATGCGGCTGCCGCCAGCTGATGCTATCTTGGGGAACATCTCCTAGAGGTGAGCGGGAGGGATCTGGTGGCCGGGTTGGCCAGGAACCACAACTGCCTCCTGCAAGCCTGGCAGCCTTCTGTTGGGAGAGCACAAGAACCTGCCTCTTGCGTTTGTGTATCCTATATCCATGCTCAATAACCAGCAAAACACAGTGCCGCCATGCTCGAGCTTCCTTCCCACGCAGCTGCCTTGTGACTGCCCTCGCCAGACCATTTCTGTGGCTAAAACCAGGACTTGAATCTCCTGAGACATTTGCCTAAAACGTGCCACTAGCACTGACTTACAATCTTCAATAAATATCATAAAAAAGGCCGAGAGGGTTTCCGAGAAACTTTGGCAGCCTTCAGTCGGGAGCAGATGTTGGCAGCAAGCAAAGTTCTTGCAAGCTATAAAGGCATTTTTCTGTTTAATGATTAGCCCCGGAAATCTCACGGCTGAATGAGAGCATTTGTGATCAGCTTCATCCTTCTGGGAAGGCCGCGCCCAGAGAAATTCTTCACTCGTTGCCTTCACCCAACGGCAACAGGGTGGTGGTGTGGTTAGCACCGGTCCTGGAGCCAGAAGCTGCTCCCAGTTTGTCACCGAGCATCTGCTCCCGCGAGCATGTCTGAGCTCGGGGCAGATGCGCCCTGCATCCTCCTTGCCTCCACCCTCCTTCTGTTCTCCCTCCTTTTGGGGCAGCTCTTTGGGGCCAAACCCTGCTGCCAGTCCTGGTGGAGCTCTGAGCAATCGCCTGGTTAGGAAGAAATTCTTCTGTTAGTTGTGTTCCCGAGGTGTAGGGTTTATCCTAAAAAATCTCTTCTCAGCCTCCTGCTTGCGGAAGTCACCTGGTGCTATTGCAAGGAGACAATTCCCAGTGCTGGTTGTTCCAGCACTCGTCGCAGCCTGGCTCTGAAGCTGCTTTGGCACTCAACGCAAAACTCCTTCCCTGCTGCTCCTCCATGTCGGTGTTCCCCCTCCTTGCGGGGCAGACAGCTCCACGATGTCGCTGCGGGCCCTGCGCCATCACCCCACCTCTCCATCAGCCCCCTGCCTCTGCCCTCGCCCCGCTCCCAGGTACCTTTGCTCTCCTTCAGCAGTAGTGCCCTGCATCTCCTCGCTCCACCACCGCTGCAATTCCCCTCGCCGTTACCACTGCAGCTATTTCTTCAGCAGCAACCACAGCGGTGAGCCCCGGGACCTATCGCAGCATCACATGCCATGCTGCTTGGCTCCACAAAACCAGAGGGGAACCACAGCATCTTACTCATTGGCACCAGAACGGTGCACCCCATCACCTCCTTCCCGATGGGCAGCGGTTTGGGAGAGGAGGAAGAGGTTCCTGCGCTCATTTTGGGGCAGAGCGCTTGCTGCAGGGGTTGCTCGACACCATTGTGGGTTATCTGCTAGCTGGCTTCAGGGTTTGGAGAGCCAAAACCTGCAGAGAGCATTTTTGCAAGATCAGGGTGAAGGTGGCACTGGTTTTGTTGTCAGCGCGGTTCAGGGTAACGCTGGTGGCGAAAGCTGCAGCAGGAGCCTGGGTAGGGCCAGCACCACCAGAGCTCTGTGTGGTGGGTTGCTGCTGGCTGCATTTTGGTGTGCAGACCTAAGTCATCAGGTCCTTGGATCTAAATTGTGCTGGTCTGCAGCGTGCATGGAAACACTTGCTGGAAGCACAGCCTGAGCCCTCTGAGCATTTTGGATTTGTGCCTGTGCTCATGATACCCCCTGGGTAGAGCCATGCTGATGTCCCTACCGCGCAGACAGCACCCCGAGGTCAGCGGGCTGCATTCACAGCCCCCCCATTGCTCCTGCCTGGGGTGCCCTGGGATACTGCAGGCCCAAGCCCCAAGCACAGCCCTGATCCTGCACAGGGGGCAAACCAGCAGCTTTTAGGGGTAACTCAGACCTTGCAAAGGGTGGCACCCCTTCTCCAAGGGCTGTTTTCCCCTGGTGGGGTGGGGACATTGCCACAGGCGCAGCCCTGCTGGGACAAAGCTGAGCAAGCAGTGGGGCAAAGTACAACTGGCAAACGAGCATAGAGAAAATAATAATGATAATAATAATTAAANAGGGCTTAAGTACACGACAGCTCGGCTGGGCCCCGTTCCTGTATTTGCGTGGCTGCGGGCTATCTTTGCAAGTCGCCTCGCTACCAGATGTTCCCGCATTTGCATGCGGGGCGAAGGGAAGGGCCGCAGGCGGGTCCCAGGGGTGCCGCTGCCGGATGGCGATTGCCACCCAGTGGCTGTGCCCGGCACCGGCTTTCTGCCTTGAGAGCTCCTGGGAGATAAAGCGTGCCCAGGTCCTCTGGCCGCTGGAGCTGCTGCTTTTCCCTCCGTCAGCAATCTGGGGGCAGTTATCCAGGGCTCAGAGCTATTACGGTATTTTGGATTGATGTTACCTATAAAAAGGTGTGCTTAACAGAAAGAATTGCTCCCATTGCCTACAGCAGAGCTATTTTTACCCCCGCAGCAAGACTTCCTACCCTTATTTCCACTAATTGCATGGTAAATGAGCCTCACCTTCATAAAAACCCCTCCCCGTCAGGCTGAGTTGACCGCGTTCCCTGTCAGTTCAGCTGCTGTTAATGAAGCTAATTAGGAGCAGGGTGCTGGGGAGGAAGGGCTTTTGTTGCAGCATTTGTCAGATGCTTCAGTGGCTGGAGGAGGAGGTTGTGTATGCTGTGTCCTGGGGTGGTATGTGCTAACGGGCTGGGTTGCTTGGTTGTTCCTTTTTTTTTTTTTTTTTTTTTTTTATTGCTGTTGGAGACATTAGGCCAGCACATCTCATGAGTGTTACTTCAACTGCCTGCGCTGCATCCCTTGAAAATGCCCTGGTGAGGTTGTAGCTGTCTGAGCCTGATCAGAAACTTTCTGGAAGGCCTAATGTAAATGGCTTAATTCCAAAGCTGTGGGAAGGTGTTTGTGTGTTCAGGTAGAATATTATTTCTTGGTGCTTTGTATGGGTTTGTTCTTAGTGCCCAGAGCTACAGGATTCAGTTCTGCTCCAACCTCCAGGCTAAACCCTGCTGCCAGCCCTGGCAGGGCTCTGAGTAAGCCCTGGCTAAAAAGAAATTCTTCTATTAGTTATGTTCCCGAGGCATGATGTTTATCCTAAAAACAAACAAACAAAACAACCTCTTCTCAGCCTCCTGCTTGCAGGAATCGCCTGGTACTATTGTCAGGCAGAAATTCCCGGTGCTGGATGTTCCAGCACTCATTGCGGCCTGGCTCTGAATCTGCTTTGGCACTGCATGTGTGGTTGCTTTGTGCAAAAAGCCCTGTCCTCTGCAGCAAAGCCCCATCCCTCCTGCAGGACAGAGTTCGTGGGAACTGCTCAGCCGCTGCTCAAATTTCCCTCACTGCAAAACTTCTTCCCTGTTGCTCCCCCATGTCAGCATTTAGTTTATGCTTGGCTCATCTGAAGAAAAAAAAAGAAAAGAAAAAGTAGCAGTCTCCAAACCGTTTCCTCTTTCTGAGAGAGGCACTACTGAACCAGAAGGCAAACACAGCTTGTTGGGTTTGACAAAACTCTGACTGTTCATCTGCTCCAGCTCCTTTGGGCTGGGTCCAAGGGGGATGAAATCAGGATTTCTGTCCAGTGATAGCCTGGGGCTGCTCTAATGCTGCTGTGCTGTGAGCTGGAGTGGCAGCATGGAAGCTGGGAGCCTGGGGTGGCTTGTAGAGGGTGTGGAGCAAGTTGAGTAAATCCCATTTGCTGTGCCCTTCCTGTGGGCAGGTGGGGTGTGGTGGTAGCAGACAAACCTCTGCTGGCACATCTGGCTAAACTGGGACCAAAGCAGGCAAAGCTGCATCACTGCACATTCACGTGGCCACAGGTAAACCTCAGCAAAGGGTTTTGTCTCCCTCTGCGCCAAAGCAAGCACACAGCAGCGCTTGGAGCAGGCACGGGGATGGGGATGTGCTGCAGGAGGGCTCTGTGGCAGCCCAGGTTCAACAGCAATGACTGCAGCTTACTGCAAACTGCATCCAGACAGAAGGCAATTTCCCTTTTCTGATGAGTTTTGCTCTGAAAGCGTTTTCTAGGTCTGCACCTGGAGCTGGGTGGAGACCAGTTTTGGGGTGGGGAGAAAGGGGCTGTGTGCAGCCACAGAGACCCTGCTTTGGGTCACCTGCTTGAGTCCCTCCCAGAACAAATCTGCTTTGAGTCCCCACACCGAGCTGATCTTTCATTCGGAGAGAGAAATCCCTTTGCAGCTGGGAGACTTTGAGCCTGCATCCGCTTTGAATTTCCTGAGCCATTCCTATTAAGCTGAGCTTGTAACAGGTGGATGTTTGAACACACGGATTTAGGTGAACACTGCATTAAGATGCCTGGGGAGCCAGAAAGCATGGCTTCTGTGGGGGCTCCTTGTCGAAGACGCAATCACGTTTTCCCCCTTACTGTCGGCGCAGATCGCTGTGATATTTACAGCCGCTCTCCCCGAGCAGGGCATGCTTAGGATGCGAAATACGCACAAGGAGATGCGCTTTGGCAGCCACCAAGTTCGCAGCAAGGGGCGAGGACCTGTGCTGCCACTTCTGCCCGGAGCTCGGCTTTGGGTGAGCTCTATTCTCCGTAGATAAACGGCTGTCGCGAAGCAAGGTCAGCTGCTAAAGACCCCTCTAAGGGCTGCGCTAATTCAGACGTCTCTGGGCTTTTTTAGAGCGTGCTGTAGCATGGGGGGCACTGCAGGAGCTGCTTGCAGGCGCTGGGTGCTGCAGAAGGGGGGTCACCGTGCACAGAGCTTGGCTGCAGGAGCCGGGTAGCAAAAATGCCACCCTGAGTGCTACGGAAAAAGCAGAAACTCTGCTTTTTCCCCTAAATCAGCCTAGTGAAGGCACTCCGGGGTTTCAAAATCGAACTTTTTCTCAAACTTCCTTAAAAATTTAACTTGATCCTTCGCTAGGCTTTCTTTCCCTAAGGGGAGAGAGGAAGTGGAACCACCTACCCATATCGATTTTGAAAAGTATCTGTTTTTATTCCAGATTATTTTAGAAAGCTTAAAAAAACAAACAAACAAAAAAAAAAAACAGAGTTTAGGTACAAAGTTGAAAGATTCAGAAATCGCTTTTGGACCAGGTCTTTGCAGCCGTTGATGCTGCATCCCTCTGACTGGTCCATCACGTAGTCATTAGGTGGCTCTGTAAGCTGCACTGCCTAGCAGGCATTGCTGCGAGTACCTCAGCACAGAGGTTATCCTGACTTCTAAGAGTTGTTCTCTTGGATTTAAAGCTCTGTTAAGGTTGATGGCATTTATATTTCATGTGTATTTCATTTCTAGACACAGCTATACTGCAGTTATGTCCACCTCTTTACATAAACTCTGCAAGTATGTGTTTGTAGGTGTAATTCTCACTCTTCATGAACATATGAAGCTTCTAAGATATCAGTGCAGGGGAGTCACTACTTTCTGTGCTGGTGGGAAACAAATCTGAGTGGTGGAGAAAGGTCCCTTTGTGAGCACTGTTGGCACATGCTGGGATGGCGGGGGTTCACCTGGGAAGGGGATTTGGGGAGGCAAGAGCAACTGGAGCAAGCCCAGCTCTGTGGAGAGTCAGACTCGAGGTAATACAAGGGTAATACCCACGGGGAGGGTAGATCCCTTCGGAGCCGCTCTCCAGGCACCAGGAAAACTCTGGCTGCCCAGAAAGATCCTCGTCCGGCTTCTGTTAGAGACTGCCTCCCTCTAGTGAGAGCGAGCACAACCCACATGCAGGGCCCTGCGCCTTCGTCTCTGTGCTGCGTGAGTTGCAAGTGCTGTGCATGCACCTCGAGTGCTGTGCTGCATGCCTCGTGGGTGCAGTGCACGCATCCTGACGCTGCGCTGCATGCATTTGGGTGCTGTGCACAGCTTGGATGCTGTGCGTGCATCTCCAGCACTCTGCATGCGTTTGGGTGCTGTGCGCACCCTGCACGAGGTCTGCCAGCACGCAGATAAACGGGCAGCTGGGAGCCAGCAGCCTGGATTGACACCGAACTGGCGCTTTGCGTTAAGTGGCCACAGTGTTTTTCACCCCATCCTAGATCCCCCGGGCAGGATTTGTTGTGCAGCTGGATTTGCCTTTGCTGGTGAGGGTATGATTTCATCAAACAAGCTGTATAATTTCACCACATCCTCAAGGGCTTGCCTGCAGCTTTAGCTCCTCCAGGCTGCCTTAGCAACCAGTGCAGGCAAAACAGAGCTGCACCTCCAAAGGGTGTTTCATAACCACGAGTGCATCTCCCCAGGCTGCATGGGCTGCCCATGAGCACGCTGCAATCCTGGCCTTTGCTCTCTCGCTTCCTGCAGCAAAGGCTGTGCTCCTGGCATGGCTGACAGCTCCAAAAGGGTTTAGATGCAACCCTAAATGTGCAGCAGCTCTTGCTGGAGCTGTGCATGGGTGGGAGGGAAGCAGGTGAGCTGCAGCCACCAGTCGCTGGTCTGGGCTGAGCTGCAGTCTCCTGACCCTGCTGTGCAGACAGGTGGAGTGGGGGGTCTGGATATTTGGAGGGAAGTTTATTTCCCCAGCATCAAGGGGTATTTATTTTCCCAGAAGCAAGGATCAAGGTTCATGATTTTTGCTAGCCAGGGGAATCGAGGCTGCTGGAGGACTCTTGGGAAGACGCATTGCACACAGAGCTGGGGGGAGCAGGAAAACAACGTCAGCAACTTCCTTGCTTATCCCCACAAAAAATCCCTTCCCGGGAGAGAGGCTTAAACACTTTTGCATTGTTTGTGGCATAGCAGTGCACTGGATAGCAGGGTAATGGGAGGGTGAAGGTGAATGCTGCCCCTAGGCACCCTGCCCCACTCCTGGGTGCTGCAGATCACCCAGAGCTCAGCCAGAAGCTGCACTGGGGTCAGTAGCACTGACATGCATGCTGCAGATCTTCCAACCAGGGCATGTACGCAAGCTCAGCAAGCAAGAGCAGCTAGGGGGATATTTCCAAGCCCTCCTGCCTTGCAGCTGATGGGGATTTGAAAGAAAAATGTTGCTGTTTTCTGTGCCTGAAGCAGTGCGTTTGTGCCTGTCTGGGAAGAGCGCGGCAGCTGCAAAGGGTCCCTGAGCAGCAGAGGGGCAGGAGAAAACCCACAGATGAGAAACCTGGGGAACAGCAGCAGGCTGCAGCGGCTGTTTTGATCACACTTAGAGCAAGATGGATTGCACTGCAGGCAAAAATAAATGAGCTGAGTGTGTTGGAAAAATGGGGCTTGCAGAGGAGGAGAAGCCAAGCAGAAATGTCGCAGAATGTACGTGGATAATTTAGCGGGTTGCTGAGAAAATCAGTTCTGGGGGGCAAGAACAGAAGGCAGCTTTGTTGTTGTCAGGATTGTGAGGCACGAGGTGCTCTCCCGTCTCCCTAGGATGAGGACCTATTTCTGTTTTCCCCAATTTGCTACGGGCCCTATATCAGTGCTGGGGGAGCCACTGGTTAAGCAGAACCCAAAGCCAGCCTGCGTGGATCTCGGGGTGTGCCGCACCAGGAAGGTTTATCAGCAATAAACCCACTGCACCCACCTCCCTCCCATCCTCGGGCAGGTTTCCATCCCACCTCTCCCTAGGCCAATGGGATTTGACTTCAAAGCCTCCTTCCCCCCACCCCCCACTCCCCCTTCTTTTTTTTGCTTCACCCTCCTGCTAAATTTCCTCCGTCCTTGAAGATACGTATCTCCCCCCTGCTCGTATACAGCACCTATTAGCCTGCTACCTACGTGTCACTGGGGGCACCCCCTCCTCGTGACCCCCACTAAATCTCCCAGGGCTCGAGAGGTCTGGAGAGCCGATAGCGACAGTCCCGCGGGTGCCATATAACAGCGAGGGGGCTGTTTCCACCAAAGGGTCCCTGACACGCAGCAGAGCCCATACATCAGCTGAGGAACTTTGATTCAGATAGCGATCGGCACGGGGCTCGCCCTGATTAACGGCCAGGGCTGGATTTTATGGCTCTGGTTTCCCCCAGACAATTGCACACTGGCATCCGAGGGAACAGCAGCAGCGGTGTGGGGCAATGGTTGCCTGCAGGAGACCCTTTCCCAGGAGGAAATGGGGGGTACAGGGTGACCAGGGTGGTTTTTTCCCTCCAAGAAAATAGCAACAATTCCTCTTTTATTTAAAATTAATATAGAGACTAATTTGATTTAAAATTAAATATACAGAGGGGAAATAACGATAGAAGAAAATGTCAGGTAAAGATGGTTTGGGCATGCACCGCTCCTGCTTTTCTTCCTCCTTTTGTCCACAGGGCAGAATTGGTCTAGGGGATGAATGAGGAGAAATTGGCCACTTTAGAAGAAAAGGCAGCATGAAAGTACAGGCATCTGCTGTGTTATTCTGTACAGTGGCACAGTGTGGGTACTAACTGCACCTCCTGGAGGATTAATCGGAGTGGAGGCAGGGAGCACCCCTTTTGTGATGCTCTCCAGGGCAGTCACAAGGGTGGCTGTGCATTTTGCACACACCCAGACCCCTCTGCGTGCACTGAAGTATCAGTTTGGTTGCTCTTTGGGTTGCTTGCCTTCTTCCCACTGTGAACAAAACTCCAGCCAGCCCCCCGAGCACCCCTATAGGAAGGCATCACCCAAATTTCTGGGCTCGTAGATGCACCTGCGTGGCAGGGGGAGCATCTCCAGGTATAGGAATGAGTAGTCGCAAATCCCTGCGTTGCTCATCCTGCAAGCATCACCAAGTCCTCCTCCTGCAAGTGGTAGCCAGCCGTGTTCCCAAACAGTATCTGCTGTTATTGCATTAATTACAGTAATCTAATGGGAAAAGTAAACAGGAAGGCTCGGGGGAAGATAAGGGGCGCGGGCACTGTGGGGCGCGAGGCAGGCTGAGAAGCTCCCTCTGGCGCAAGGAATGGGGTTCAGAGGAAAGTTCACTTCCCAGCCCGCGGCTGGCTGCCGCTCAAACGCGTTAATTGGGGCGGGCCGATAGCCATCGGGGCAGCGTCCCCATCCGCTTCCCCTTTCGGTGACAATCGCATTCCTGAGCCTGGAGATCAGCTGTGGAGGCATAGCACGCTGGCTGTGTGAGGGAGCTGGGGCTCCTGTCCAAAAACTGCATTATTGTTGTTGTTATTATTATTATTATTGTTGTTGTTGTTGTTATTATCACCCAAGCTTAAATCCCACCTGAGCTCGCCACTTTGCTCTGCTGCCAGGCTGGAAGTACGTGCTCCCCTCAGCTCACCAGCACCCATGAGCGTCTTCCTGTTCTCTCTCTTGAGTTTGGACCCGGGGAAAGACAGCAGGCTTGGGCAGGGAAGGAAGCAGGACGTGTGTGATGAATCTCCTTCACGTTTTATTCCACCTTCTCTTCTCATTTTATTCTCCACTGATTTCCATTTTCGTGTCCAAAAATTGGTTCCTTTAGCACTTCCCCTTTGGAGGCTCTGGGTTTCCCTTCTCCCCACTGCACTGCAAGTGCTGTCCCCCAGGAGAGCTGTGCCCCACAGCTTTATTTCTGGTTTTGTAACAACCACATCCACAACCACCGATCACTTCCAAAAGCCTTTCTCAGAAGTTATTTTCCCAGTGCCCTGAAGATTTCCAAGCTTGGATCCTGCCTGGAAATCAAGCTCTGCATGCAGCAGAGCTGGAGCTGTTTTTGCAAGTGGAGAGCCCTTGGCTGCGGGCTGGAAGTTCCCAGGGCGCTGGGGCTGGACAGCATTCCTGGGCTCCTGCTCCCTTCTCCCCATTTCTCTGCTATTTTAAACCAGAGAGGAGGCAGACCCCAGTTTCTGCCCCTAAGGCCTTTCTATTCACTGGTTTATTATTATTATTATTATTATTTTTTTTCTTGACCAAATTAGCAGAAAACCTGCTTATCTGCTCTGAGCTCAGCTTTGAGATTTTTCCTCCCTGGCTGCATTTAGTCTGGGTAGGTTTGTGTGGGAGAAAGGCAGGTGAAATTACTGTTTATGCCACCTCTTTTGGCATGAAAAAAGCAAATGGGAAACATTCAAGTTGCCAAAGCCATTTATTTTTATGAAATCTGGCTTCCACAACACACTGCATCACACTCCCTACTCCCTCCTGATGCTGGGTGCTCCCAGCTCATTGCATGGGGCACCCAGGATTTTTCTAGTCTACCCTACCCTACCCTAATTCTATCCTAATTCTGTCCTAATTCTATCCTGTCCCATCCTATGCCACAAAAGCAAGAAGAAGTGCAGTACCCCAGCCCAGGCGTGGGAGCCTTCAGCCAGGGGTCATTTTTGGAGACTGCGCACCAGGCTGGCTATGGAGAGGCTGCCAAAATAAAAGGCCCCACTTCCTAGGAAGAAAAAAACTCTTCTGAGTGGCCAGGCAGAGGGAAGACTTGCTCCAGGGCAGGTCTCACTTTCATGGAAGAATTTTGGGAGGGAAAAAGAACGGACAGAGCAGGCTTTGTGAACTGCTGCAATCCAGAGGCGTGGGGCTGAGGGTGAGAGCCTGGACCCATGCCAAAATGCAGCTTTGCTGTTACAAAGAAATATATAGAGACATGCACAAACACGCATACAGGCATGCATACCCCCACGTTATGTGTGCCAGCGTGGATAGGTGTGGCTATTTTTCACTTCTCCAGAATCTGGCAAAATAGACCAGAACCGAGAAGAGACTCCCAGAACGCGCGCTGGCAAATTCCTGTTTATTTTGCTAGCAGGAGGGCGGCTGGCTGGGCTCAGTGAAGATGCGTGAGCCAGGCCTGAAGGCTTCCACCCCCAGCCTCACCTGGTGGGCAGCCCCCACGTGGCACCTTGCCCACGGTGGCCCCGCGCTGCTGCATCCTGCCTGCAGCTTCAGAGCAAGTGAATGAACGCAGAGCCTTGGTGGTTGAAATGAGGGGGAACATAACCAAAATGTGCAGTGGTGGCTCTCCTTTCCTCCTTGCCCTCAAGACAGAGTATTTATGTGAATTCTCGCAACCGGAGATTTTTCATAGCTGGTATTCCAGATGTTTATGATTTGGGG
>VXAV01001862.1:33963-48837 GCA_013399715.1 Alectura lathami
ATTTGGGGGGGGGGGTTAAATGAAGAGAAGAAGTGGGTGGCAATGGGCTGTGTGTCCTGCTCGGAGGTGAGAGCCTCTTCCTGGGGATCTGCAGTGCCCTGCATCCCTCAGAGGCTGGAAGATGTGCTGGAGCTGTGTCCTCCCTCAGTTTTTAAGTGTTCTAATGGCAGTGGATTATAGTTCAGTGACTTTGTGGGGGAAATTATTTTGCTCAAAACAAGATAAATTTTGATTTTTGTTCCCAGCTTACTTTGCAAGCAGGTTTTGTTTCTCTTTCAGAGCAAGCCTTTGCCTTTCCATTTGGAAAGGGGGGAAGAAGTCACTCTGATTCTCTTGACAAACAAATTCCCTCTTCCCACTCCCCCTGAACCTGACTGCACTGCAGAAGTTCTGTGCATCTCTTGTCAAAGCCTAAATCAAATGGGTTTTATGGATTTTAAAGATGTTGGAAGTGAGAACCCAGCCCTCTCCCTGCCTTTTGTGCAAGTCCACGGTGTCTCCCCTACTAAGCCTGTTGCTTTGGCTTTATCTGGTTTTATATCGGTGCAATTGAGAGCCTAGTGTGGCTCCGAGCCCCTTTGAACTCCGCTCTCGAGAGCACAAGGGAAGCATGTAAACCCAGCCATTAAAAGGCCTCTCTCCTAATGCTGCTCAATTTAAAATACATCTGGAACAATAAAAGCCGCGCCGGTGCCAGCGCTGCGCTCGCAGTTCTGCCGCCGCTCGGCTCGCAGCTGCCCCGCTCGCCTTGCTTTCAAGTCCCCTTCTTTATAACGAGAGAAAAGCGACGCGTCTGCCAGTCTGCTCTGAAATGCGAGGTTCCCAGAAGGAGGATTTGTGAATGGTTGGCTGGGCATTATGCGCCTCGGGGCCGTAATTTTTTTTTTCCACGCCGGTTTGGGGAGGAAGTTTGCAGGATGTTATCAGCATCCTGTTTCTGTGACCTGCTGAGCAATAGCATGTAAATATGTCTCCCCTTCACCACACCCCTGTGTCAACCTTTTGGCTCCTGTCTGCTGGCCATGTTCTCCGAGATTAATGTGTTTTCCAACCGTGGGCAGAACCGTGCTGCTGGAAGGGATGGATTTTTGTCCCCTATTTTGCATGTGCGGAGAAACCTGTGCCGTGTTTTCACCAGCATTCCCGTTATTGGCCATTATCCATCTAATGCTGTCGCTGGAGCTGGCGTGGCAGCACAGCTTTCCATTGGAAGTAGCTTTGCTGCAATTGAATCCTTTGCAGGAAATGCCTTTGTTTCATTGAAAAATGTCAAGAGAAGTATAAGAAAGAGAGACCTGCTTGAGCCTTCTCAGGTCGTACTGATGTGCATGTAATTCTGTAATCACACGGTACCTCTAATATTAGCATAATATTTCAGTCGCCCTGGAACAAAACATTCCAATGGCTCCAAATAAATGCATTTAGGCATTCGTGTTCCAAGGGGAAAAAAAGAAGAAAGAGAAATGCTGACTGTTGAGACTGCCTCAGGGTGAAAACAGAACTCAGAGGCTCCTCCCAGGAGATAATTTTTGCCCTTTCCCCATCCCGTGCCCCAGCCCATCCCTCTCATTGCTGGTCTGGGAGCAGGGTTGGTCCCACAAGGCTGGTTTTCCTCCTGGGGCACCCTGTGGGAAATGCAGCACCCAGGCAGGTGTCTACAAAACCGTGAGCTAAGAACAGCTGGAGGCTAGGACTGTATTACGGATATGATTGTCCCAATCATTGCTCTGTAGGAGAAAATGTCGGTTTGCATGGTCTGATCCTGACCTAGTGGGCAATCCTGCCCATGGCAACAGGGCTGGAGCCAGATATCTTTAAGGTACCTTCCAACCCAAGCCATTCTGTGATCCTATTCTATGACCCTACGATCCTATTACTCTGTGATCCAGTCCATCTTCTGTCCTGATTTTGGGGTTTCTATGTGCCAGATCCTTCTGCCCCACGCTGCCAGCCGTTGGGTGGTTGCCACCACTGAAACGTTGGCTGCTCAGTAGTGCCTCATCTCAGTGTGCTCCTGGGGCTCCCTCTCCGTGTCTGTGTGTCCTGCTGCCGCCCTGCCTGCACTTCCCAGTGAGATCCCTGCGTCCTCACCCCACTCCCAGCCTCCCGGCTCGGCTCCTCTCCCCCGGCAGCTGTCTGCTTATTGAGAAATTGCTCCCCAAGGGTGCTTGGGAACACAAACGAGCATGCAACAGAAACAATAAATTACACCGACTGTCACGGGTCCTGCCAGGAGATGCAATAGTCGAGGCTGTTTCAAATGGTGTTAATTCAACATGCTGACAGAGAAGCTGCTGGAGTCACTGTTATCACGGTGGCTTGACGGAGCTGTCACTTCTGTGCCAGCTGTCAGGTTGACACGGTGCGTCTAAGGATACTTCCTGGGGAGGGATTTGGTCGTCCCTCCTTACCTTGAGGTTTCGAGCCCTGCAGATGCAGAACTGCTGGTGATGGGGGTGAGGTGTGCGGTGCAGCCCTGAAAATCCAGCTGACAGCATCCCCACGGGGCCAGGCAGGAACTCTGAGGATGGCAGCCATCAGTATGGTGTAGCAGAGAGCATCCTGCCTGCTGCTTTGGCGCCGGAGTTCCTCATCCATGCTCAGTGTGAGCTGGTGGTCTGGATGGAGGCGTCCTCAAGGGCTAGAGGCATCTTCAAGGGCTGGAGGCTTAAGGACAAGGAAGAATCTGGTCTTGCACCTTGGAGAAGCCAGCAATGACATTACTCACCCTGAAGCTTCTTGGTGATGTGCCAGCTGGATGCCCCAAGGAGGTGACATGGTTTGTGCAGGGCCCTTCCTAGTCCCTGCAGAACAAGCTGGCATTCACCACAGGGGAAAAAGGAATGACTGCTGGCGCAAGGTCCTGTGCACGCTGATGCCCTATTAGGGTACTACAGGGAAAGGGCACTTCCAGCTCTATTTTTACCAAGCAGCCTCTTTCCCATCAGCTGGATGACAAGGCGGCCGCACTGTCCCCATCCCTGGTCCCCAAGGCACTGGCTGAACCCAGTGCCAACTCCTCGCAGGGTCACGGCCGCGCTGCCTGTAACGTCAGCTGCCCCTTTGCACCCCGCGCCTGGGGGACGGTAAATCTGTAGGCAAACATTAGGCCTTCCTGAAAAGTCTGCTTTTGCAGGGAGAAAATAAAAGCCAGAGGATTTTATTATCTTTCTCCTTATTGTCTTTTTTATTGCCTTCTGGAGTCACCCTGGAGAGCAATCTCCATCCCACAACGTGGCCCTGCCAGACTTCCTCTGCTGTCGCTGTGACCTAAGAAATGCAAGGCAATGCCTTCCTCTTCTCAGAGCGTTAACGAGTGTGGGCCCTCGTTACAGCCCTGAGCTGCAGAGACATTCCTCAGTATTGTCCAGGGCTGCAGCACATCTCCTAAGCTTTCACCCCTGGGCTTTCTGTGGACTCCATCCCACATCCTTGCAGGTGGAGCAGTGCTTGCATCCCGGAGGATGCTCGGCTGCACAGCCAGAGTGCAATGGGAAGGCTCCAACCCCACCCTTGCCCATGGGTGGGCTCTAAGGGTGGTCTGCAAGGGGAGAGCTGGGCTCCGGCAGGAGCACAGGGCCCAGAGCTGCTCTCTGCTCATTCATTAGCACTCATCTCCTGCTCCCTAATAGCCCCGGCTCTTACGGAAGGCAGAGCTGGAGCCGAGGAGGCAGGGACGGGCCAGACGAGGAGTTGCAACATGCTCATATCCTTTAAGGAGAAGGTGTAAGTGAGACACTGCTGCTGAGGTCAGCACGAGGTCCTAGAGACTCCTCTCTGCCCTTATCTTGCTGAAGTATGCAGCTGGGTTCTGCTTTCCTGGGAAGCCAGGAGTCAAATAAAGAACGTGTGTGGACACACAGGCAAGGAAAGGGGCAGGGGAAGCCCCTTGCTTTGGTCTCCTGATGGCAAATCCCACTGCAGATCGCTGCTGCAGCATCCGCAAAGTGAGCCTGAGTGCTATTGCTATGTCTATGGCCAGCTGTTTCCCTTTTCTGTCTTTCCCACATCTCTGTAGCCAGTGGGGTTTGAACCGACTGAGAAAAAGCGCTTGGGCGTGTGTTAGGGAACCTGTGACATGGTGGTGATGCCCTCTGCATCCACAACACGATTTCTCTGTGCTAACCAAGGCTTGCCTTGGGTGTATTTTTGGTGTTTTGTGCTTAGAAAGTGAAGAAATACCCCAAAATCTCATAATGAAAAAAGTCGAAGCAATTTCCTCCTTATTTTTGAGTGTTCCTGTCTCCCTGTTTTTGCTCCCCTTCCAGGAAAACGTATGATTTTTCAGCCTAAAAAGCAAGCAGGGCAGTCTGTAAGCAAGGACAAGCCTCCAGTCCCGTGGGCTTCTCAGCAAACCCAAGCCCGGGCAGCCTTTATTTCAAAGCCCAGGTTCTGTGTGCATGGCAGACTTATGATGTGTGTTTGCAGGGTCCGAACTTTCCCCCCTAACCGTGGCTGAGGCCCAGCTTCCTTTCCTCTGCATTCCCATAATACAACATAAAATCATTACCAGCACACACACCTGTTTGTGTGGGTGGAGTTTGTCCAAAAATGAACTCTGTTTTACCAGAGCATTTTCTTGAGAAACATTTTCCATCCAAAAAGTTACCAACAGGCTGCTCTTTCTCTGCTTCAAAGCATGAGGGCCTTGGGCTAACTTCTTCAAAATCTTGCAAAATTCTGCTAAAAAGGAAAAACCACTCTCTCCAAGCTCCCAGTCAACCTGCTCCACAATGTTGCAGCGTTCTGCAGATGTTTTGCTGTCGGACTGGAGGCGCGGGCTGCATTTTGCCCTGTTGTAGCAGAACCTTCCCCGCTTTGACGTCCGACGACATTCCCATCGTGCTTCCAAGGTCACCATTTGGGCTGACTCACTCAGGACCAAACAGGGGATTTCCAGAAGCAAAAGCTGCCTCGTGAATATTTTTGTTTTGTGTTATTTCTTCCCTTTTGTATGTGTGAACCCTCTGAAAACGGGCTGGCCTGATTCTGCTCAGCTCTGTGGTGCCTGGCTGAGATATTCCAGCTTCCTCTGCCCTTAGCACTCCTTCTGGGAAGGGTTACAGGAGGTCCAGCTTCCTCCTGGAGCTACATGGAGTCTTGCACCTTAGGCAAGGGACATGGGGAGACTCAATTGCTGTGCAGTTAAATGGAGTTAAAAAAGCCCAACGTTGTAATTTTGTGTTATAATTACCTTGAGTTCTGAAGCTGGGATTTGGGGGAAATAGTGAGTGAAATATCTATGGCTACTGCGGGCTCTGGGCAGGGAACATGGTGTAAATACAAAGCGATTCCCCATTAAACTTGATTTATTTTGGCCTTCTCTGTGCTTCTCTCCAGAAGCATTTGAGGTGGGGTCTCATGCACAAACCACATTGCCAGGGTGGGTTATGGTCACATCCCAAATTTGCACATTCTCCCTCAAAACCTGGAGAAATTCTCTGAGTCCAGAAAAAAAATAGAAACCCAGATTTTCTCCCCAAACTTGAACCTGAGCATTGCAGTTTCCCAGAGCACCACATCACTCCCTGGCTGCAAAGGATTTTCCAGCATCCCAATTCCCCCCAAAGGCTCCAAAGCAGGGACGCCACTTGGAAAACATCCCTAGGAGGGGGAGGCATGCAGACTGACCGATGCCCCTTCCCCTTCGTTAAGGGAGGGAGCTGACAGAGCATTAATAGGGGACAGGAAAAAAACATTCAGCTGTGGCATTTGTTGGTTGCGTGCAGCCGCAGGCAGGAACTGCTTCCTCTGTTTGCAGGCTTTTAGGGAAAGGAGAGCTCAACGATGTTGCTAAATTAGAATGAAGTGAAAAAATATTGCTGTGAGCAACAGAATGTGGAGTTGTTTTTTTTTTTTTTTTAAGCAAAAACACAAAACCTTGGAGTGATTTACATGGGAAAGGGGAGCCGGAAACAATTTTAGAGGCTGTTTTCCAAAATTGATGAATAACAGAAGATACAATGGTTAAAGCAAATGGCCCAAATTTCCTGCTCTTTTAAGCAGCTGAATAGATACTAACAACAAGGGTGCCCTGTTTTTCTCCTTGTAGCCTAGCAGAGGATTTTCTCTGGGTTATTTTGGTTTTGGAGGACTCAGGGCAGTCCATGAGGCAGAAGCTGGTGGCCCGGCAGAGCGGGTGCCGGGTCCTTGCTGCCGCAGCTGGTGGGGCCGACAGGATGCGCGGGAATTCCAGAGGTGGGGAGTAGCGGCGCGGGCTGGCAGCATCATTTTGAATCATTTCTGGTGAATAACACTGAAAGCATGAGTCATGAGGAGAGATCCAAACCTTCTTTTCGGATGTTTTTTTTTTTTATTTATTTATTTCTGCAGGTTGTGATCTCACTTCTCTGCCTGAGCCTTGAGTTCCTTCAGACCAGGCTGCATTCCCCTCACCAGCCTCACTGGATAAAGATGCAAGGCTTCCCCAATCAGACACAACTTGGAAGCAGGGAAAAGAGTTGTGATGGCTGAGAGGACAAACGACAGCTTTGCAAGCAAGGGAAGTGGTTGTAGCAGCAGTGACCAGAAGCACGCCTTGAGCATGAAGGGCAGAGAAAAAAGCAAGGGAAGGGGTGGAAACCTGCCATACCACTGCAGGATTACATGGGGCCCTGTGTTTGCAGCAGGAATTTTTAGCTGGGGCATAAAAGCCTGAGGTTTGAGGGCATGGTAGAAGCTACATGGCTAGCTCCCACTCTTCTGGATGGAAGAAGGTCCAGCCTGTCCAGCCTGGTTCATGGGCATCACTGGAAAATATTCTGATGACAAACCCAGGAGCTACAGATGCACCAGCACTGGCTGCTGTCAGATGTGGTAGAAAGAACAGTTCACTCGGAAGGGACCTCAAGGAGCGTTGAGTCCAGCTGCCAAATTCCAACACGTACATCATCACTGGGTGAAGCAGAAAGGTAGGGGAGGAGCTGCCCTGTTTTCAGCATTTCCTGTCATGGATTGTTTCCCCTCAGTGGGTATTTTCTGCTTCCACGCCGATTTATGCAGGGGAGTTGGAGGAACATCTTCCACCCTGCTGAGCTGATGACTTCCCTCCTGCTGGGCGTACTCGTCAGCATGTCTGCGGGCTCCTGTGCCACCCTGGCTTCTCCAGGTCACTTCAGGCTTTGAACACACTGGAGATAGTCAAACACTTTCCCTGTTCCCTTCTTCCATCTCTCCAACATCTCTTCCTCCCAGAAACCTGGGAGCTCCACCAGGCAGTTGCACACACTTAATCAAGTGAAAGCAACCGCAGATGGCAAGTTGAGTTGCTAATTGCTCTCAAAGTTATCTTCTGTTTCACTGCTGGGACGTATGCTCACCCCTCCCCAGACACCTTGGGCTTGTGACTTGGACAGAACATACATTGAATGCGTAACTGCAAAGCCACAATTACAAAATCCCTTTCTTGGGTTGTTTCCCATGTTAACCAAAGCCTGATAAATCATGTCATGTATTTATGGACTCCGCAAGCAAATTGTCATTCAAAAGGCCACTTCTGGCTTTCAAGCCCAAATGAATTACTGCGTTTGTGCTGCACACCTCTTCCTTAACAACACATTCAGATGTCAGGATGCTGAGAAGCGCTTTCCTCTCCAAGGCTCATTCAGGCCTCAGAGGAAAAAGAATTCAAACCATTTTGGTATTTTTAACCAATTCTTTCCCAGCAGTGGGGGCAGGCTGGGGCATTCTGCTGAGTCATCACCCCTGCAGGTCTGTAGCTTGCTGTGAGATGAAGGAAGGTCTCCAGGCCATAGGTTGCACTTGGATGCTGAGCTCCTGTGAAGACCCATGGAAGATACTGTGTAATTCGAGTGAAAGGGTTTCTAGGAAGCATGTGGTCTCATCCTTGCTTGCATTCCCCACGCCAAACATTCATTTCATGGGGTGCCTGTAGGACATCAGTGTTGCCATCAGCATTTGTGGTGATGCTGAGATGAAGGGGAGGAGAGATTTATATGGGGGGAAGAAGGACAGGTGGAAATGAATGCTTCCCCCAGGAAATGCGTCCTGTACAAGGGTGGAGAACAGCAGTGAGTGGGCACTTTACTGTAGTCATTACCAATAATGGCAGGTTTGTTCTGTGGGGTGGAAACCCAGCATCTGGGTTGCACAGGTGTGCAACAGCATCACCTTGAGGTGTAGGCTGGGCCTTGGGACCACGCCTGCAGGTTTCTGATTTATCATGAGCTGCTTTAAGGTATGGACTCAAAAAGCTGCATCAGATCTGGATTTATGATGCTGGGGGGAGGGTGAGAGCCTTGCGTTGTACGAGCCCCCAGGGAGGGTGCCTGTGACATGGGGCTGACGCTGCCTTCAGCAGCGGTATGCTCTTTTCTGAAAGACGCGGTACTAATTACTAATTATGTCTGTCTACTTAATGTCATTCGCAGAGCCCAGCGTGGGAGTGGGGTTGCACAGACAGAGCCCTTTGTTCCATGGGCTGATGAGCAGATGGAGACCAGCTCTGACCTCAAGCTCAGGATGCCCAGGAGTTTCACAAGCACCCAAGGACAAAGGCTGGCAAACGATGAAAGGATCCTGCCCTCGTTTACTGTGCCGGTGTCCACAGAATTACGTCGATGAGGATGGAGGCTGCTGTCATCGGATGAGGTGGGCATGGCAGCCTTGACGTAGTGAGGTGCAAGACTGGGAACAGTGATGGAGCTCGGCAGGTTATGGATATTTATGGGATCCTGCACGGAGCCGTGCACGATGCATGACGCTGTGGGTGCATAAAGTGAGTTTGTACCAAGAGACGGTGGTAATCTGAAAAACAAGGTCGGTGTGAGAGCCTGCTGGGAAGGGGAAGGCAGTGTGCTGAGGAAGCCCCATCGTAAGCATTTTCCTGCCCTGGGATGACCAACATACATCCTGAGAAAAGGGTGCAATTGTGCGGCCTGCCGCTCTGCCCATCCTGCCAGGAACAATGGGGCGGCTCTTAAAAAAATAAAAAGCATTTTCAGGGTTGTGGGAGAGAAGAGCAGGGGGCATTGGGGAGGATGGGCGAGCAAGGGGGGAGATGACGCAGGAGAAGCAGCAATGTACCTTGGCGTAGCCCATGCTCTTGTCAACCAGAAACATGAAATCAAGGTGATGCACTGAACCCAGCCTCAGAACCCCCCTCCCAGGTGTTGCTTCAAGCTTTCCCCCAGTTCTGAAGCATGGGGCTGTGTGCTTCAGCATCCGCTGAGGCCTGCTAGTTGCTCCCTGTGGAGTGCCAGTTGAAGGGGTGGGTGCTAGCAAGGAACCAACAACTCAGATGGTGGAGGGAGAGGTGGCATCTGGGTCACACATCCCTTCCTAGCTGAGTCCTCGCCCTTGCCTGTCCATTCTGCATCTAAAAGTGCCTTTTCTTCCCATTTTTACAGTTGGCTTGAAATGCTTTGGGGCTGTTCCTCTGGCCACAGCTGAATTTTCAGTCACTGGAAGCTTTTTGGAAAGCATTTTCTTCTTCCTTCGGGAGCCCAAGAGGGTCTGGATTGAGGAACTAAGGGCAAAAGGCAGCGTTTTGAATTTTCGATTGCCAAATAGCCACAATTAGGTACAAATTAATGTCACGACCCTCTTGTGGTGTCCCTGCTCAGCCTGGCCCAGTGAGTGTTGCCTGTGTACGGATGGGGTCAGAAATGCTGAAGGGGGATGCTGCCCCACAGAGCCCTTTGCCTGGGGTCTTGGCCATTTCGGGTTTCCTAATTCCCATCAGGGCTGGCAAGGGGAATTTGAAAGGATATCACCAAATTTTGCTGTCGTCATCAATTAATCTTTGTAGCTGGTGCCAGCATTCCTGACTTCTGGCAGTTCCCTGGGAGCCTGAGGACTTAATGTCTTCCTCAGCCAGCTGTGGTTGGGCTGACTAGTCCTGGCTGGGGCTGGGAGCCTGGCAGGGGGTTCTCCCTCATTTGGGGTTATTTCCAGCACCCTGTGCTCCAAACTGCTGCCTGGAATTGCTCCATGCACCTGTGAGCCCTTCAGGAAGGGATTTAATTTGGAGCTTGCTTTTTCTCCTAAAAAAAAAGAGCCACTTGCAGGCAGCAGAAGGCATTAAAAATTAATATTCATAACCGCACAGGAAATTCAAAGCAGGTGACACAGTGGTGACACATTGGGATGGGACAGAGGTGACAGCTTGCCATGCTCTGAGCACAGCTGCCTGTGCTGCTAACATGACGCCGGGACAAACAGCCCTCCCAGTTTGGCAGGGCTGTGAGCGAGGACATGCCTTGCTCAGAGGGTACGGCCACAGAGGTTATTTGAACTACCTGAGGAAAAAAAAGCCTTAAAGTATGCAGGACTCAGACTAAACAGAAAATACAGCTAAGAAAACATCTAGGTATAACCCTGGGAGTCAGACTGTTGCAGAGGGCTTCTGAAATCCAATTGTGGCTGTAGGATGATCCCAAAAAGAAAGATTATAACTGTGAGACACTGCATGAACACCAGACCGCTGGGGAAGGCATCTTGCTTACTGAGGCCCACATTTCCAGGGTCCATTTGGTGTGTGGGTGTGCATCAGGCATTTCACATCCCTGTGGGCACTGAAGTGGGAGCGCTGCTCATGGCGTGCTGACCCAGAGGTCAGCTAAATCTCATGCAGTTATGTTCAATGTCCACCCCTTTACATATTCCTTACATTCAGCTGGTAATTCCCTCTTAGAGCTAGCAACTCATTAGCCAAGTGATCAAGTTTACAGGAGTGAAACAAAGGTACAGCCTGTGCTGGGTCTGGTTGAGGACTTCAGCTCCTATTTAGAGAGAGGCTGATGCCAGAACATCTGCCAGCAGAGCATCTTTGACCTGAAGGACTTCTCCACGCTGAGTGCGAAGGAGATGAATCAGTGCTTTATTGACATTCATAGAAGGCAAGTGCCAGCATTCGGTCTGGCCCTTCCATCCAGTACCTCTGAGAAAGATAAGCTGGCTGAGCATGGGCTTACACTGTAACGACTTTGCCCTGCAACATTGTTGGTTTTCAGTGCAAGGTTTCCTGTTTTTGCAGAGCTGAGTTTTAGGAAAAAGTCCCAGTTACATCAAAAATAGTGGCAGAACTCCCACAAAGCTCTAGGAGCCAAGGCTGCCTCCCCAGAGTGCCATTTTACTCCGAAGTGATGAGCAACCACAACTCAGCCTAAAATTAATGGGAGCTGGAAGTCCCTGACATCTTCAGAAATGGAGTTCGGGATGTCATGAAAAAGAAACCCGGTAAACCAGCACCTGAATCAGAGTGTGCTTTTCACTCTCCCCATTTTTTAAAAATCTGTGGTTCCAGCCTGATGGACACCAGCCTGGGAAATCATGGGGTCCTGATTCTGCCTGGCCAAAAGGCAATTTCTATTTCTGTTTGGTACAGGAGAGTGAATCAGAGAGGTGCTGTCTGCTTTTTTAAGCTGGTCTTCAGCTTTTCAGAAGCCATGAAACACTGCAGGATTACAGGGCAAGAAATCACCTGATGCAGCTGAATGCATCGTGCTAGGTCAGCGCCGCGCTCAGCTCGGACACCCGGCTCATTTTTTCCACGCTGTTGTGGGCCGATAAATCAGAGATGGCTGTTTTGCTTCGCAAAGCCAATGCCATGCCTTTCATCCCGCCAGCAGGACAAGTAGCTGCAAAGTCAGCGTGCTCACGTGGGGCTCAGCTCCGAGAGCAGGTGATGCTGCGGAGTCAAGCTGCGAATGTGGTTTGAGTTACAATTCGACACGGCAGCTCTGCTCCCAACCTGCCCAGCACAAGCAAAAAGTGAGAGCGTTTGTGTAAGTTTTGACTCCGCTGGGAGACAGGTCCTGGTTTGAAAGATATTTTCCAGACTCCGTTAAACTGCCTTCCAAATGCACAGCGTGTTTCCTCAAGACAGCCAGCCTTTGCTGCAATGGGCTGGACCAAATAGCTGATGATTTGAAATCAATTCGGCATGGATGGCTTTAAAGCTGGCGTTGGGTTTGTTTCCAGGCAGCTGCACTGTGTTGTAATTTGCTAACAGTGACACAAATGCCACTTTTTCCTCTTCTTGTAGCAGCTCTTTTGAATTTCAATAACTCCTTTAATTTTCCAACAAGTCCTCTCTCTTGCAGCCACCTCAAAGAGCAGCAGGAGCACCTCCCCTTTGCAATTTCCCTTTCCCTCTTAACCTTGACCTGGAACACGCTGAAAGCTGTTACTGAAAACTACCTCGATCAGAAATGACATTACAAACACTCCCTCAACCAGATACCGCAAAAATCCAGCCATGACAAAGATTCCCAGAGCCAACAATTTTGAGTTACGGACCTACCCTGTCTTGGAACACAGCACGAGGAGCCGACCGCTTCAAGGTAGTAGCTATTAAGTTTTGTTTGCTTTCTTTCAGAGTGGCTGTGCTTTGTAAAAAAGGCTTGGCTGAGCCTTGCTCTGCACAGAAACACTGAGCAGAGAGGTGCTTCCTGCGCTGGAACAGGAAAGCGGGGGCTGCCCTCTGCCAAATGCACATTTGCAAGGAGGGTGGAGATCTGGGGGCTTAGGGTCTGCTCCGTGCCACGCACCTGAGAGCAGAGCCTGGCCCAAGCCTCCAGGCCCTTCAGGGATGAGGATTTGTGTTCCGAGCACAGTTCACACCCCACACACCCCATCCAAACACAGCTGGCTGCTAACCGCGTGGCTTCACATAGAGAACCCCTATGCAAGGCTGAGCAGCGGTTTCTCGTGTTGCTGATGTGCAAAAACCAAGCACCACAACTTGGCAATGTTCTCAAAAAGTATTTTTTTCTTTTTCCCTTGAAATCTTCCTTGTTTCTGGGAACACTTTTCTAAAGACCTTTCCAGACTGGGTGGCAAATTCACAGGCCCCGTTAGTGGGAGATCCTTGACCCAGAAGGTTACGATGATCTTCTGATTATTTGAGTCCTTCTCCCACCCGGCCAAAGAACATTTGTGTATACTGAGTTTTACAAGAGTTCTCTTCTGGAAAGCCTGGAGCCTGGAAATTGAAACCACTTTAATGGGTTCTGCCTTTTATTTATCACAAACTCCAGCAGAGGAATCAAGGTCCAAAGCTGCTCCTCCTGCAGCCAGTGGAAGCAGCGGACAGAAAATCCAACCCTGAGCTTGTGCTCAACCTGAGCTCCTTCAGTGTGCATGCGTTGGCAGCGAACGAGCTGCTCTCGGTTTCTGGTCTTCCAGCTCAGGAATTCTTTTCGATCCCAGAGATAAGAAAAAAATCTTCTAAACAGATGCGTCATGCCTGCTTTATTTTCCATTAAAACCAGAAAGAGATATTTAACTCTGTCCTATCGGGGTGCATGCACGAACAAGCCATGCTTTTGTGCAGGCAAAATCCATCCCAGGAGCAGAGGTACGTGGGGACCTTGGAGTGCCCATCCCCGTAAGCACCACCAGGTGTGGAAAAGCCGTTTGTTAGTAGCAGGCGATGCATTCTTCTAGCCTCTCCTCTGAAGAATAGGCAGCGCTATCTAAATAAGCTGTTTCCTGAGAAGTTTCTCAAAGTTACTGTTGTAGCTGTAGGGCAGCTCTCCTCCCCCTGGAGCCCAGCAGAAGCAGAGCTCTCGGAGGGGAAGAAGCTGATCTTCCATCCAGCAGACCGAGCTGTTCCTCTGGAGTTCCTTCTTCCCCCCGAGCCCCCTGGTGCCCCCTGCTTGTTTTTCACCTCCTATTACCCCAAAACCATCCATTCCCATTTGAACTGAGAGCACCAGTCACCTGACACTCGGGGCTGATTTCCCCTCCGTGCTCTCACTTCGCCCAAGCCCAGCTGCAAAAATCCTCTCCAACACCCCACGTAACCCTCTTCAGATTCCCCTCGCTGACTTCCCATGCATTAACTCTGCCTTCCTCCTCCTTCAGCATCCTCGGAAGCCCTGCTGCCCTCACCCCCTTCCCCTGCTGTCCCCAGCCATGAGCAGCTTCATCCCGGCCCTACGTTTCTTCGAGCTGTGCCCTCTGTTATGTGTTACTGGCACTTAATGACACCACAAAGCTTAGGGAGGCTTCTCTGCCCTCACCAGCACATTTCAGAAGGTGTTTTGGACAACACGTCAAAGCAGGAGAGCCTCCCCAGACTGAAGGCAGTAGTAAGGACTTGGGTTTGTGTTCTTGCAATGCCTTCCAGGCAAGACTCATGGCTGGGATTTTAATTTCTAAGCAATGTTAATTCTCTCTGCTTTTAAAAATAAGTGTGCTGGTCTCTGAATGGTCAAATTGCAACGGGAGTGAGTGGTTTTGGCTTCCCCTAAATGCCATCTATGATCTCAGCTCGCTCTTGCAGCCTCTCCTGGCTTCCCTTCCAGCTGCTGTCACATCTCCAGCAGCTTTCTGCTGAGAGCAGGCTGCTCTGGGCTGTCAGGGGGGCGTTCCCCGCCCCTGCTAACTAATATTTCTGACACAGTTAGGTTTTAAAGACATGTAGAAAAATTAGATTGCTAATTGGGTTCTCATCAGATGGGAGCTGATAGGAAACAGTCACATTTGGCAGAATTCATGTTTTGCAGCACCTATTCAGCATTTGCTATAGAGCATCAAACGGATCCAAGACACAAATCCAAGCAGAAGAAGAATAAAATGTATTAGGTAAACCCCTGGACCACCAAGTGAAGAGGATTTAGTGTGTATAATAAGCTGCCTGTGTATCATTTATCACAGCTACACAGTGATTGCCTGGGGGTGATGATGGACACCATAAGTTGCAAAAATATAATGACGTGTCATGTAACAGACCGCAGGTGTCTGCGCGGGGAGCTGAGAGGAAATCAGCCTGACAGCCTCAACAAACCACCCCGTGCTGGCATCTGTGGGGACACAGCGGCACGCAGAGCATCCCCCGCGCCCCATCCTGAGCCCCCCAGCGGGGCTCTGATGAAAGGCCCCTTTCTTCCTCCCCCCCCCCACGGC
>VXAV01001863.1:6198-19594 GCA_013399715.1 Alectura lathami
TTCCATTCTTCCAAAAAATAAATGCTAGTTTTCTGAACCTTGAAAATGCTATGTGGTAATGTCAGTATTTGGAATCTTTATTTTGGGAAGTACTTTTTGTTTCGAGCATCTGAGCAGCCTACTGATCAAATATGGCACATTTCTGGGCTCTGGCTCAAGAAAAGACACAGCAAACATCAGGACAACTGCCAAGATTAATATTTCTACCTCATTTTGACACCCATGAGATATGCAAGGCTGTGAATGGCAGCATTTTAGGAACTGTTTCATGAGAAGCTCAGCAGCCTGTGGTGTGGGGCAGATCTGTCCCACAGGCTGCCAGCCATTAACTACAGGGTTAATTCCAAGCACTCATCACATTACCATGGAATTAGTGTGGTTAGCAAGGCTCCCCATCAAACACAGCTGAAAGGATGGGAAAACATGACAACACATTATGTTTTTACAAACCCAACAAAAGGTTAACATGTGCGTTTTTTATTCATTTTATAAAAAGATTGTTGATTGCAATTGTCATGGTCTATAAATTGAAGACAAACACAGTTGCAGCATCTTAAAGCAGTTTCCATGAGCCTGTGGTATCTGTGATACCTGTGATATGTATGCAAGAAGAACTGAGCAAGGGCTGCTGAAATACTGCAGTCCAGGAACTGTAGTGATGCTGATAGGATTTAATGTGGAAAAACCTAGTAAAGAAGGATTTTCCAGTCCTCTGCATGCACATGCAAAAAATAATTCTCAAATAACGTGAAGACTGATCAATCTTGCACTGCCATTTTTTCTTTTCCTCACTAACCGTGGGTGAAAACTTTTCCTCCTGATGAATCCATGTTCTTGTCTATGTCTTTTCTTGGTCTATATTAATCCCTCACACCACACCCTAGAGGTGTCCTCAGCAGGATTCCACCGTATCCTTACCAGTGCTGTTCACGTAAGCTGTTTTGTTATCCTTGGCCTGTGGTGCACTGTAGGGACGATTATAGCATTCCAGGTTGCCAAGACACTTTTGCAAGATTCATGGAGAAACTCTGAACTCTAAGCAAGCACGTGTGCATGCCACATAAGCAAGAATTTATCTAATATGTAAATATGAATTGAAATTTTGGTATGAGGTCATATGCTACTATTCTGCTAAAATTAAGTCTTCAAGCTCCTTGGTCTCCTGAATGAGGCATTTATTTTGGAGCTATGCCCACAGAAAGTATGTGCCGCTTCTAGTCAAAGGGCATTTAAAAAGAGTATCTTAACATGCAGTCTGTGAAACCCTCACCTTTCACCTGGGATGCAGGATTCTCCCTGCCACAGAAGCCCCTGTGGGAGAGGACACAAGAGAGGAAAAGAGAAACCACCGATGACTGGTCCTGCCTGAGCCCAGGGCAATACTCAAGGAAGCAATGCCATACTTCTGATCCTGTGTCAGCCCTGGAGAAGAAATGAAGACAAGATGTTAAAGATGTGCCGTTGGTTTTTGCAGGGGCATCCTGAACTTTTGCTAGCACATTATGGTTTCCCAGTGCCATATGCTGGGTAGAACAGCCAAAGTCTAACATGCACTGGTTGCCTTCTGCTCAGGATGGAGCATTGCCTTGCAAGGAAGGGAAAAGCCAGAGATGAGCAAGTCACAGACACTGCCTGCGTTAGCCTTGCCTCTTCTGGAGATGCCTCTCAAAGGCGAATACAGGAAAAAATTTCCCAGATTTCCTTCAGTTACCTGTTGCTCTCTTTAGCATACTTAGGTTGGGTGAACATTCATCTCCACCATATGTTAATTTTCAGAACAGCCTCTATGCGGTTCAAGTGCTACACAAATTTACTTGCTGAGTGCGACAATACTTTTACAGCACCGTTAGAAGATGGCTAGAAATGCAGTCCCGCTGCAGTTTCATTAGCATAATTGGCACCTGCACTTATATGGATTCAGCATTACTGAGGCTGTTTCAAAGGGACTGATTATGTGCTGTATCCCTTGCAGCAGTATTTCAGGCTGAGATCTCCTGGGATGCGGCAGACATGAAAAGAAGGCCTAAATTTTATAGTGCTGTGTTAGTATTTCTACAAGAAAAGTGTAGTATTTAAAATAAGGTTATCACACACAGGCAATTACCAGCCTAATGGATTTACAGTGTTCTTTTAGATTTATCCTGATCAGTTCTCCACGATAGCTTCCCTTGATCATCTAATAAGTTTGTTCTTTCCCTAGAAACAGAAATTCAGGGTTTCCTCTCACTTGCAAACAAAATGAAGTCATTTCCTACATGATCTTGGAAATAAGGTGTAGTAGCACTCTGCCAGCATTGGACTGTATGGGTCTGTTCGCAGCAGCTTCCTTGGGATTTTTGTTTTCCCTTAGGAAGCAAACGCCCAAGCTCAGGTGAGCAGGCAGCAAGAAAACCAGAAAGCTGGGTACAGAGTCATGTACAGTGTCTCCAAGTCTCAGATCAGACTGGTTTGACCAAATAGTTCTGGCAATGGCAACAGCTTCTGAGAGCCCTGTCTTGTGCCTGGAAGTCACTGGAGTTTCAAGGATGTCCCAACTACTCCCTCTTACTCTAGCCAACCTCTACCACGTAGCAAGAGCCAGGTGTACTGCTTTATGATAATTTTGCACTGGAAGGCAAGTGAAAGGATGCTGAAAAGGGCTGCAGAACGTGAATTCCTTGTACTATTTCCTTTTTAGAAGCCATTTCAGCTGTTGGATAAATGTTACAAATTTTCATAATACATATACACATTATATGTAAGTGCTATACAGACTTAGAAGCACACAAATGTTTCTGCATTATGCAACAAGAAAAAGTGAAATTAGGAGAAGCTGCATTCTTACAAGCACTGCAGCATGTGTAGCTGCAGCTAACCTGTGAGCCCTGACGGCTGCCGAGCTCCCATGCCCAGGTGGGGACACGGACTGTGTACTGACAAAGACAAAAACAAACTGAGCACTGGCCTTTGCTTCCATAGGTAGAAACACACGTGTGCTTACTGGAGGGCCACTGTGACTTGGGAAGGGTCTCCAACACGAGGTGCCTGATCTTCAGTTCACCCAGAATTGTAGGGCTCTATCCCCAGGTCACAGGGATTATCAGCTGCAGTATTAGGACTTGATTTGCCATGTGCATATTGCCACAAATTAAGGGAGACATGATAGCAACAGATTGCTAGTGGCCTTTCAGCTAGTCCTTTCTCCCTTGCTGTCCCCAGGTTAGTTTTTCCCTCCCCATACTTTGACCATGCAATTATTATTAAATTATTTGAATATATTCATGTTTTCATATTAAATTATTTAACGTATTCATGCTTTCAAATTAAGTTTTTTAAAATTATTTTTTAAACTTGTTCAAAGGCAAAGGGGACTACAACATCGAGTTTAAATATAATCTCAGAAAAGACTGGACTCCCTTGAACAGTGTTTGGGTCACGTAATGGAGGAGAAAATTGGTTTCTCGATTTTATCAGACTCCTGCAGGAGACAGCAAAGAAAGTGTCCCATATTAATTTGATATATCACAGAGGGTAAGCTTTGGGGTACTATAAAACACTGATTAATGAGAATATACTTTTGGGAGGATGATTACACTTGATAAGAGTATTTGAAAACAGCACTAGGCACATCAGCGTGGATGCACATAGAGTACCTAGAGTATTTAGTACATACAGTACTTTTACTATTTCTAAATCAAACTGATAAAACAGATTTGCATTTCTTTTTTATCCTTTATTTTTGGAAGAAAGGAAAGAAAATCTAAGCTTACATTACAAAAGGGATCACGAGGATTTCCGTGTTTGCTCTCCTGGAGTTTTCTTATCCCTGACGTTTTGAATCAAGGAGTTGGACAGAAGCAGAACAGCTCCAGATCAAAACTGACGATCCAGATACATATGGAATTGGTGAGGTGATTAATATCACTTTCCTGTATGTTTCAAAGAAAATGTATTGTGTTCTGCACAACCGTGTTTGTTCTGACATGAACAACCATCAGCTATCTCACAGCTTTTTCATATTGAATAGGAAGAAAAATTGTAAAGTTTGTGCCCACCAGACGCATTAAAAAAGCAGACTTTGCAGGGAAAAAAATTTTGCAGGCTATGCACAGAGCAGCTAGCACTGAGGTGTTCCAGCCTCTCAAGCAGGATGTGCTCTCATGCACGTGCACCTTGGCAGCAGCCTGCGGAAGCAAGGCTCTCTCCCGCTCCTCTCTCCCATCTCTGTCCTTGAATTTTCCTGGGGGGGTCATTTCTGTGGCTGTGCAACCAGCTGGTTCACCAGGCAGATCTGAGTTAAAGTTCACCCAGGAAAAAAAAAAAAAACAAAACAAAAAACCACTATATTTTTCAGCCTGTCTCTCTGCGTAGCATAAATGGACGCTGTGGGGCACAAATGAGGGATGGCAGCCCTGTGGGGTCAGCCCTTTGGCGAGAAGGAGCAAGGGGAGGGTTGCCAGCTCACTCCTCCCATCCTGGTGTTTCTCCACGTGGAAAAGCCACATGTGGCTTGGGGAAGGTAGAAAAAGGGGCTGTGTAAGAATGGAAAAGAGGGTAGTGCCAGCACCAAGCAGTCAGAGAGCATGAGTCAGGCCTGCAGAAGTCATAAGGTCTTTGGAAATAATAAAATGGGATACACTTTTTATTTTCTTTCTGCAGTTTTAGACTTTAGGATACATTAGATATTGAATGTATATATTGTTAGGATTTTCTTTTCGAGCAAGAGGACTTGATTCTTTCCTTTATATACCCACAAACCAAGATTTTCACACAGTCACATACACGACGGTGCTTTGGAGCATGTTGTATGTGTGAGGCTTGCAGGAGGCTGAAGTGCTACAGCTACATCCCATGTTTATCAAGGAAGTCCAAGAGAACTGAACTGGGCTGTAATCCCTCACAGGAGAAGGCATGCAGTGAAGGAAATGCTCTTTTAACAAGAGTCTGGTCTAAAACCCATTTACACATGATTTCACCCAAAGGGCAAGTTCTCCTCCACTCCGTCCAGGGTTTTTCCTCCCTGGCAGAAGGCCATCTGGAATACCGATTGGCTGAACTTTTGCTTAGGGACTTCCCAACTGTTGTGCTTGTTACCTTGCAGATTTATTCTGTCCTCTTCCCAGGCTTGCAGACACTCCTTATGCACTATGCTGATTTCAGTCCATGCACTGTTTGTCTGCCACCTGAACGCCCAACCCACAGCAGAAGTCTCCTTCCTGGAGACAGCATGCTGCACAGAAGAGTTTGGGTAAGATCCTACTCCCTTTAACTCAAAATTCCTCTTAACGGTCATGGGACCAGTAGCTTACCCCACAACTCAGTAGAGATACAAATATCGTATAGAAGCGTGTATTTAGAAAATATGTCCAGCCTTAGCTTCATAACTGTCCATCTAGCTAGCATATTGGCCTAGTGGGCTTAGTTGTGTGTCAGGAACATGAAACTAGCAGATAACTTGGTCAGCACTGCCCAGGCTGCTTGAGACTGGCCGTGTTCCTCAGCATCAGCGCTGCGCAGCCACTTGGCCTCCAAGTAACAGGGTCCTGGCTTCTGAGGCCTACGCCAGAGGTCTGGTGGTGCTGCACAGATGCTGGGACCAGGTCCTGCAGTGGGGCCAGCCATGTGCATCAGCCTTAGGAGATGCGTCTGCTCCCCTGTCCTGCGGATGTGATTTCACTAACCCAACCAGTAAAGGTTTCTACTGACTGCATGTGTCTCCTCTGGGCTTTACAGTCGATCAGAGTACATCCATATGTATTATTTATTGTGCTGTTGCAGCGCTCTGACAGAGTTGGAAAATTGGCTATCAGGATGCAGTCCCAGCTCTGCACCGTTCACAGTCCAAGAGCAATCACAAGGATGATTGTACAGGGAAAAAGCTGCAGCTCAGCACACACAGACCTGCCAATATATACGTGCAGAGTTATATCCTGGATGTAGACATGCAATTCTACTACTATAACCAAAGTGACAACTTTCTTCTTCCCTCCTTTCCTGTATGTCCTCACACGGCTCAGCCTCATGCTGGCTCGTCAGAAAGCCTCAGGGCAAAAAGCAAATCCTCCTCAGCCAAAGTCCCTTTGCCTTGCACAGTTTTGCCTGTTCTGTAATTGTACATGTACCTGCTAACAACGGGCTAGGCGGCCATGGCCCCTTTTGGACAGGAAGTGTCCAAGTCCGTACAGAGTGCATCGCTGCTTCCATGCCGAGAGGGTGGTGGCACGCTGTACTCAGCTCTGAAGACGTCAATGTTTCCTCCAGATATCAAGTGAAGGGCTTTGCGCTGGGTTTTCTGTGGGGAGGAGCAAAGACACTAACCAGCACAGTTACTTCTGAGCTAGATTTTGTCTGGATTTGCAGCCCACCCACAACTAACCCTCTGGCAGCACCCATCAGTTACCACACATACAAGCAGCACCCAGGCGGCACGCTGCGCTGCTGCCTCCTGTACACACATGCTTGCTGTGACTGCTGGGTCAGAAACCGCCTTTTTCTTCTGTGCCTGCACAGGGATTAGTACTGACATGGTTCTCTTCTGCTGGAAGCATGCTACTTTGCTATTTTTATAAAGTTACAAAAGAAACTCCTGGCAGGAAAACTTAGCTATAGCACTAATGCGGATAACGACACTGAAATGAAAAATTCCTTATGTAGCCAAATGCCTGCTCTAAACAGCAGCAATAAGGAAATACAAATGTTTATACAGGTACAACATATAGTTACGTGCGAGTGGGTGTGTCTGAACCATATCTCAAATGAGAGAGGATGCTGCTTAGCATTGTATCCATGGCATGGCTTATGGCGGTTCTTTTCTAAGGTTCATATTTTGCGGGATTTTCAAAATACACCTTGCTGTTACAACCTAAAGTGTTTTAAATTCACAGGTATGATTGTATCACATAGTTCTTGAAAATATAATAAATTCATTTTATACTATTTTATATATCTGGAAAGGTTGCAACTTAGAAACAAAAACCTAGCGAGTATGCAGCATTTTCAATACAGGTTCACGTTCTGCTTCACTTAGTAATGTGTGTACGTACCTATGCAAAGTCTTTCTCAAAATCAACATGATACTGCACAGACCAGTAGCCTGTATAGGACCATTGCCAAATATGTTACATGGAACTTTTCCAGTACTTCAATTTAATTATACTACTTTGGTGTATATAAATATAAATTTAGCAAAATCACCTCATGGTAATGTAGAGCTCCACAGTCAGTACTTTAGGGAATCTTTTGTGTTAATGTCTTCAGTAAAAGGGATTTAATTACATCCATCTCACTCCTGGCTCATCTGGAGTTCATTCTCTCAGCTTTTTCAAGGAAAGTATGATACTCTGCTGCTTAAAAAAGGCTACAAAGTAAAGAAAACGCTGCACCAGCAGTATATGTCGGTCTAAATATGATCATAACGAACCTCCTAATGTGTTGTACCACACTGTACAGAAAAGAGAATGTTTTTATGCTGCAAAAATATCCTATGTTCTTCATAAAAATGTAAAATATGAGATTTTACCCATAGTGCAGAGTTGCCCTAACTTTGTTCAAAGTCTTCAGGTTCTCATTTCTCTTGTTAACACACACACAGCTAATACACAGGCTGTTTTTACAGTGTAAAGTCTCTGAGGCAGCAATGCCTCCTGGTACATCATGGTGCTGTTCCCAGTAGTAGCAGAGTCCTCCTTTTTAATGCCTGTTTCAGACAGCCTTCAGCCCATCTTTCCTCCCAGTTCGAGCAAATATAGGCCGTGCAGCACGCCCTGCAAGTTAGGAACCTCACGCTCTGGCAGGCAAAGAGGGAGAACACGCTCAGCAGTAAGGCTCCTCAGCAGAAAGCAAGCTGCCCGCAGCCTGCTCTCATTCGGGGCTCAGTGTTGTGCCTCCTACAAGAACACAAACACCAAGTCCAAGCGCTGAGGTGGCAGACCCAGCTATCAAAGAGCTGAAATGCTTTTCTGATTTCATTTGTTGAGGCATGTGTTCTAGGGAAGGGTGGGAAGAGTCAACTTATCAAAGCGTAATTAATAATAAGGTTCTAGGTGTTCTAACGCATTCTCTCTGTACACGTCAGCTGTCAGGTCCAAAGCAGCACTAGGATCAGTACAAATGAAAGTCTTCACACCAAAGTAACCATATATTAGCCTGACTCTGCAACTGCTGCAACTGACAGAAGTACTAAGCCGTACCTGTATGACTCCATTTCTTTTTAATATTTTATACAAATGGAAATCCTTTCGCATGAGAATGAAGACAACATGATGAAAACAGGAATAGTGTTGTCTATTAAGATGCAAAGATAAATGCAAACTGTTTGCTTCATTTTTTCCTCTTTGAGTTACAAATTCCTTGCTGTCAGGAAAAACCTTTTCATCTTCCCTGAAATTCATCGCTATGGCACTCAGCTGACAAATATATTCTTCACAGTAGCATAGTCTCTTTCCCAGAGACTCCAGTCTTCTGCCTCAAGCACTTTATTCCCTTAGATGATAAAAGTATTTATCTGAGAAGAGTTTACATACATATCTGAGTGGCTGTAGCCTCACAGACGCCGTCAAAGTATTTAAAAAATTGTACTTCAAGAGAAAAAAGATTGTTTAAACACAGATATTCTTTCTGACAGAATCTTTATTCCACAATGAATGTATAGCGATTTTTCTTCCACAATGTTTAGACAAGAAAAAACTCTCTGCTGTAGCAATTAAGGGGCCTGTACATATATTTTATGAACTGAAAATTCTATTTAAAGTTCTCAATATGTGCCAACGCAGCTGCATTTCTACATTTGTATGTGTAATAGGTGTCTACACAAAGCAGCAGCATGTAATAAATTATTAGTAGGTGAGAATCCATGTGTCTAGTTGCTGCACTTTTCTTTATATTTTGGTATTTGCAGCTTTGAGGGGAATGAGAGCTGCGAAAGTTGACCACTACTGCAGCAACTACGATACGGGTAAAACAAGCTTCTAGTCATTGTCACTCTGCTTTACCACAGGGGACACAGTCCCCATTCACATAGCATCTACTACTGCAGTATTGAGTGTGGAAGGGGAACGTGTGAAAGCAGAACCCAAAACCTTCCTCCTTTCTGATTGCTCACGTTGTGTTTGATGTGTACAGTAGCTCATTTTTAGAGTGCTCATTTCAGCTGGAGTTCTGGCTGTTCGAAAAATTGCCTTTAACTTCCCTCCCTCCCTCTGGTGACCGCTTAAGTGCTTTATAACCAAATACATCAGCTATACACTGGAATAATTTTGCCCACAATTGAAACCAAACCACTCTGAAAGCAAACACAGGATATAGTCAATAACACTTCTATAACTCCTCAGGAGATGAAATACTTGTATGCAGAAATCCTCTTCTCTAAACGAGCAGCTGGCTGGGATATTAGAATTACATCAACCATCATCAAAAATTAGGGGTTGAGATGTTCACAAACTTCTTGTTCAGAAGTCAGAACCTTTATTTTTCATGGTGCATAAGCTTTAGGCTAGCTAGGATGACTGACCAAAACTCATTCCTTTTGGTGCTTCATTTTGGCTGTTACTCTTCAAAGAACTGGCCAGGCCTGAAAAAAACAATTTGCAAGATCTCAGCCCACTGCAGTTTCCAGTTAGCCAATAGTGGCCATTCAGAAGTACACTGACATGGCAAAAGTGTGTTTTGAGGCATTTGTTTATATACTAAAAATTCATATTTTGTATATTTTTCAACATTTTTAGATAAACAAATTGTTCCATTCTATTCTATCTCATCCCATCCCATCCCACCCCATTAGCACTAATTCAAGGTAAGTTGATAGGAGCGTACAGGATGCTGATATTAAGAGTTTGAAGGAGTCATCTTGGAACATGCCAAGCACTAGAAAATGTTACTTATGTTTTTTCTTTCTATCTCCAAGTCTCAGTTATATTTAAAGGTGCAATTGATTTCTTTAATTTTTGTTGGATTCCTTTTGGCTTTACAACTAATTAAAAGTTAAAGTCAAATTGCCAACAGTGTACAAACTGTTTTCAATTACGCCTGGACAATTTTGAGACTTACTATACAAAGAAATCATAAGGAGATTTGGGATAAAATTCACCTCTGTGTAGACCGGGCCCAGGTTCCTTTACACCTTTCTTATGTCTCCTTTGGAGTCTACTTTCATAGAATCACAGAATTGTTTGAGTTGGAAGGGACCTCTAAAGGGCATCTAGCCCAACTCCCCTGAAGGGAACAAGGACACCTACAGCTGGATCTGGAGTACTGTACCCTGCTGAAGAAGATAAGCCTAATTTTAAGGGGAATGAAGTTGCCTGCTATTTAAATAGGAAGGAATGTTAAGTCAACAAGATTTGTAATATGCAATTTCAAGCCAAGATGGCTACCCCTGTAAAAGCCAGCTGCATCCCTTTGTTGAGGATGCTCTTACCATAACGATGGTAATTCGGCGGCATAAAGGCACACCAAGCATGTCCTTCAAATGCCCCATGTTTTTCCCATCAAAAATGCAGGTGTTGATAAAATTTCTTTCTACTCTTGCCTCACTCTATTTACTCTTTACTTTCTGTCTTCTCTCACTTTTACTGGAATTTCCCTTAGAACAGGTGACTGATAGGAGCCTACAGCTGTCGGCAGGCCCCTGCAGTTTGCTGACTGTGCCAAGGACACTTGTGTTTGCCCTGCTCTCCTTCAGATATTAAACCAGTCGTCTGAGGAAGAAGGGCACAGGAGTTCTCTCTCCTCCTGTCTCCATACCAAACTGTGATGAAATTGGTCGAATGAGCATCCATAAGCATAATGATGCTTTAGAAATGCCAATCGATGGCATTTGATCGATGAGGCCATTATCCTACCCAATGTGTTTCCGTTATAATCTGTAACTATGAACAACCAAAGATTCAGAATGTAATGTCTGGGAACAGAATTACAAACCCTTGACTGTTTTAGATTTTGATGGATAAAATGTATCAGAACATGTGTAAAAACCCCTATGATCCTAGTATACCAGAATAAAATTAGTATGGTTTGCATCGGAAGGCTGGCCCCCTTGCAATGCTGATTCAGAGTCATAAAGATAAATGCATCCCTCCGTAGGAAATTATGAAATTATATTGATTTCAGACAGATTGTACTATGTGTAAAAATAAAATTAGTCCCGCTATGATTTAGGAGCATGGGACAGCAGCTGGAGGAGGGCAGCGGCAATCAGGTCTCCTGGCTTCTATTCCTAGCCCTGGCGGTGACTCACTCCGTGACCTTGTGTCAGCCTGCTGACCTCTGTGCTTGCTTACCCTTGTAGAAGAAGGAAAAAATAATAAATATCAACTTTGCTGAGGCTGAAACCCTTGGTTAAAAAGAGGGAGGCATACAGGCATTGTTGACAAACTAAATAAATCATGAGCGTGTTTCAGATGAGTTCACAAAACATCTCCAGCATGAGGTCTCTTCAGCGCCACTACGTCTTTCAGTGCAGCACATATGGTCCCGTCTTTGGAACACTGGGTAGTGTTACACACTGCGGGGTAAGTTACAGCATGAAGATTTAACGTTAACAGCAACAGGAGCCATGCAGATAAAGCCTATTGCACTCTGCAGAAAGTGTGCCCTCAGGAGCGCTGCGCTGCTAATAATTTACAAACCAGGTCAAAAGGAGTTGCAGAAATTTCTAACTTCTGTAGATTTGCATTCTGAACATTGTCAGAAATGTCACGGCTTTCACTAGGTCTGTATATCAATATTAACAGACTTCTGCGAAACACTCTGCTCGTGTTTCTAGGGGACACCTTTGCAGTTACCTACATGGTAACTTGTGGAACCAGATCCTTTAAAAGCAGCTTAGGTGAAGTTTCCTTGAAATAAATGAAGGAGAAGTGCCCATTTCATTACAGCAGTGTTACATTAACTTCTGAGGCTTTATTTATATTATTTCTATTGCTCTTTAGTCAAATACTGTATTTTGTGACACACTAGCAGAACAGATCATATTGCCAGATCATATTGGCATCCTATTATGCAATTTTGTTCCAGCCGTGATATCTCTTTGGGCTGTTTTATACAGAATAATAGGACAATAATTCATGTTGTCACCTGTGAAAAAGTGCACAACTTCTGTATGATTCACCTTCAGGTACATGAGCAATCTCAACAGCCACTCGTCTGTACTGTAGCGTCCATGTTTTTATCACCGAAACACTTTCATGCTATTATCTTACACAGACAGAAGCAATGGTCTGGGGTCAGTTTGTTGTGTTAATCTATACATGTTTCACAGTTGCACACAGTATGCCTTGATTCACAAATCAAAAAAAAAAAAAAAAATTCAAAAGCACTAAAAGAGGGAGCTATTTAGACTCAGCTAAAACATTTACTTACCATATCCAGCATTTCAGGACATATATAGCTATCAACAAAATCAATTTAGAAAGTGTGACAAGGTTGATTTTTTTTTTCCCCTTTGCCTGGTAAAACAGGACTGTGATCTTAACTGGTTAAAATAAAATGACATAAACACGCACACCCCATCAGGCCACTCAAGATCCAGGAGGATCTGCCTTAGCTAGCACCCACAGGAAACCTTCTGTCCTTCTAATGTTGCCAGTCACCAGGAGAGTTATCTTCACATCCCAGGCACCTCCTGGAATCAACAGCAAGGGTGCGAGCGAGGGCAGAAATACACACACACGTGTTTACACAGAATACATGTAGCTGCTTTATTCTTTCTTCTTAAGGTAATACTAAAGTCCTGAAGCAGGTTTCGCTGCTGCTCAGAAGATACATGGTCTATTCTGAAACTACAGGAAAAGTCAAAAAACCTCAAGTATTCCCACCAGTGTGAAATTCCAAAAAAAACCTGTTTTTTTTTTGTTTGTTTCTTTTCCTTTTGGTGGGGTGGGGGAGGGTGGAAAGAATCAAATTTCGTGAGAAACTAACCCTCCCGAAGCGCAGTTCTCAGGCAGGGCTGGCTGGCCCACGCGGTTTTCTGTGAGATCAGCGCTTCTCATTCCCGTGCCCCCTTACACTGCTTTTCACGCCTCTCACACGAGGTTTCTTAAAGGCCCATCTAGGACGACATTGTGTGTGTTGGATGTACCTCCCCTGCCTTGCGCGGAAGCCCGGCCCTGCCGCCAGCACCGGGGACACGAGGGGGACACGGAGCAACCAGCACCCCCGGGTCTCGCTGACCCCTCCCGGCGCAGGGCAAGGCAGGGGGCTGTGCCACCCAGCTTTCCCACAAGACGACGGGTGCTGGGCCGCCTGTCCCTTCCCTTCCCCTTGAGGACACGGGGACCTTGCCCGCAGGGTGACACGGCGCGGGCTCCGGCTCCAGCAGCAGCCGCAGTCCCCTCCAAGAGCCGGGAACACTGCGGCCACTGAGGGAACGGCCCCCGGCGCCCCTCGTTATCTTCCCCTGCCAGCCCGCCTCGCCACCCCC
>VXAV01001863.1:20606-52066 GCA_013399715.1 Alectura lathami
GAGCGACGCCGCCCTGCCCTCGGTCCCCGCGCACCTGTGTGGGGGCTGCGGTGCGGCGCTTAGCGCGGTGGGGTCGGGGTCTCCGTGCCCTGCTGCGCTGAGCTCTTTGAGCTAGCGAAGGCTCGTGTTTTCTGGAGCTGCATCTATGAATGAACGGCATTGTGGGCCGGAAACACATGCAGCGTTTCTTGAGTTAGGCTTCTCTGTGCAACTGAATGCCGCTTTGCTGCAGAAGCACAGAAGCGAGCGCTTGCTCATCTCCGCTGTGGAATAAGCCCTTCTGTTAAAACCAAGCAACGCAGCTCTTCTGCCAGTGATCGTTATGGGATAGCTGGCCAAACCCAGCTCGTCAGCGTGTGAACTCGAAGTGCTGTGCTTCAGAACTTTACTTCTGGGAAGGGTCCTGCTGTTGGCTGGTTCCGGCATGAAGTACTGGGCTGTCTGGAACCACTGTGCTGTGACAGTCATGTATGGGAGGCTTTCAGCTTCTGCCAGGATTCAAATTTAATCCAGAAACACAAGGTGGATTTTTCTAGCAGCACGGTGGATGTGTAGAGGTGCATTGATGCATTGGGAAGTGAGGTATGCTGCCACTGAGAGGGTGAAGGAAAAAGGGAGAGGGGGAGCACCGCTCTTCAAGGAGCGTTTCTAGGGGGAGTGGTTGTGGCAGCAGCTAGATTTCTGCTGGGTGTCTGAAGTCAGTGATCGCGAACTGGATTCTATTGAAAATGGCAGGAGTCAGCAGCAAGAATGCTGAAAGATTACTGTAAGGCTGCTGTGTTCCTCCCCCATAAGGGCTTTTGGAGCGACTGTCAGGTTGTTTGCATTGTTGCTAATCTTTAACTTTTCCTTTTGGATAAAGAACTTCAGTTTCAAGTGCTGTTAAATCTATTGCTTACTTTCTGAAGAATGCTAAAAATCACTGGGAATCATATTAATGCAAAATTTCTCTGCTTTGCTGATTACAGAGAGTTCTTCCAGGTCACTGTTGTTGTGTAGTGTGCTGCAGGATGCCTTGGCTCTAGGATTAGATGCTGCGCTGAGATTCCAACGCCACCTGCTCGTTATAAAAACCAGCCCTGGGTGCTGTATGGAAGTAGGGGAGTTTACCTACAGTGTTCCTTGAAGCACGCTTCTTGTTACCTGAGCCACGTACTCCATGCTGCTGTGTCCCTTTAGAATACAGGGGATGCTGTGTACATTTGTAGTCCCTGCAGTGAGTCTTCCTTCAGCAGTGACTGTGTGGTGGGCGACTGCAGAGGCTGCCCTGCTGTTAGCAATGCGCAGCTCGTATGAAGCATGGAAGTGAGTGGCCAGCTTCCTTCTACAGCAGGTTGATAATTTTTTTGCAACCCAGGTCTCCTGTAGTAGAGTGTTCATTTCATGTAATTCTCAATACTAATTTCTTTTTGTTTTCTCCCGAATCAACACCAACCAGTTGATTTCATTGTTTGTCCATCAAGGATGGCTCTGTGTTACTTACTGAAATGTCAGGATTGTGCTGGGGAGAGGCAGGCTTAGGGCATACAAGCAGCTTGGTATTTTCTTATGCTTTGTTTAGGTCAAGATGCTGCAGGCTAGCGTAGGAGCGGTGCTGGAGAGCTCGTGATGAGGTGAGGAGTTCTGCTTTGAGGCTCTCGGTTGAGGTCCTAGGATGAAACCCCAGTTCCGCCTGGAGTTGATTTAATTGGCTTAGTACACTGATAAACAAAACTTTGATCCTACAGATGCTTAATGTCTTTGTGAAAGCCAAATATTTGGTTATCTTTGGAGGTTGGCTTGATACTTTTAACTTTGAGAATAAAGGCTTTCCATGCCCTGGGAAGAGCGGACCCTTCCTTGGGCTCTGCAAGCAGCCAGCATTCTCTACAGACTTGTTCCTGCCTGAGCTTTACTGCTGTTCCATCCTAGGAGGTAGGAATGTTTTTCTGAGTTTGGAAATAATTTAGGGTGTAAATTCCACTTTCTGGAGTGGCTTGTTTGCTTTCAAATGGTGTTAGGTATCAAAAAAACCCATAAACTGTAGTTGCAAAAATTGCAGGTGAAGCTAGATCGAACTGTACTGAGCCAAGTTTGTGCCTGTAATGCTCACCAGCAAACTGTGTAACTCTGGGATAGAAAGTGCAGGCATGGAAGTTACAAGTTGCAGGTTGTTCTCACAGCTCCTGGTTTGCTGCGCAGTGTCAGACGTTTAAAAACCGGTGAGGGAGATCTGCACATTCTGCCACTTCAGGGTAAGCCATTCAAGGCAGGGATGAAAAAGACAGCAATGTGCCTTGTGATTAAGGTGTTTCCTCTTAGTTTGTTTGCCTTCCTACTGTCTCCATAGGCCGGTGCTTGTCTACCAGGTTCTTGTAGATGAGAAGCTGCTTTAACTCCTAAAATGCCAAATGAGAGAGAGGTTGGCTATAAAGGAAGTTTGTTTCATTCTGGAACCGTGGTTTGCTGATGTTTTATCAGGCCTTTTGGAGATGGGAAGGGCAAGGAGTAACTTGCTTTTGAGCCTTCCTGGTGGTGTGCCTTGATCTCCTGTAGAAAAGCCCTCTTGGCTCTGCATAGCTAGCTCTACAGTCACAGGCTGTAGGTGTGTTGAACAAGTACATTCTAGCTGATTTTTTTTTTTCTTTAGTTTTGCAGCTATGTAACTATTTGTGGCAAAGTTCATTGGTTGCAGCTTTGTTACAGTTTGTAAAGCTTTATTTTTTCCTCTCAGTACATCATAGTTTTAATAATGTATTTCCTGTTTTCCCTGGGTTTTAGATATGTGATAGTAAGAAAGCTTAGGGCATGCAGTAATGGGCATTGAAAGGGATTTATGTGAGATTTCTGTGGATGGCTACTAGACTCTCCTTGAGGAGATGCATTTATTCCCATATGTCAGACGTGAGTGGAAAGGAGCAGAGCATGAGCAGCAACTGCATGAGGATATCAGAGAGACCGCTTATCTTGAAAGTCCTTGAACAGTGGGAGTACTGACTTCTTTATGGCCCATTTATATCCTTCTCTTAGCTACGATGGATCTTATTCAATTGGCAGCTCCACAAATGTTTGCAGTGTCATAGTGAGCGCTCCGAGTGCCTCTATGGTTGCTATTTTCATTACTGCCAGCATTAGACTTAATTCTCTTGGAGTTCATGCCAAGAATGACCGTCCCAACTAGTTCCTTGTTACGCTGAGAGGAGGAACGGTCTCCTGTGGTGATGAAAAGGAGCGGCTGCTGCTCGGTGAGGGAGGGATGTGCTGGGAGCGGAGCTGTGTGCTGTTGCTCTATGAATCCTGTTAAGGTGTAGATGAATTAGGTGTTTGTTTACATTTTCTGCAGAAGTTGGTTTTAAGTTAGAATGTTCTTTAAATAAATAATTTTGGGAATCTTGTTGAAAGAGAGAGCCGATCTTTGCACCTTCCCTATTCTCCCTTGTAAATTCTTCCTAAAACTTGCATCTGATCTGTTCTGTGTGCAGGATAACTGAACTAGGGAGCTGTAGTACTTATCAGGATGCCCTATGCCTGACTGCTGATTCTCATGTTTCCAGGTTAAGAACTCACATGTATTGAAAAGATAAGTTTCTTTAATTGATGGAAAACTGAGTAACTTGAACTCAATTTATCTCGTTGTTGGCAGTAATTACTAGCTCTTCCATTAGAATGTGCTGAGAGACACAGTTCTGCAGTCGGTTCATTCTGGGGGATCAGATGCCTTGGTGATAACTTGGGAGCTCCTGACCGTGAGCAAGCAGTTCTTCTCCAAGAAGAAAATTAACTTTTTTTTTTTTTAAAGGCTTAGCGAGGAACAAAGCAAGCCTTGATTCTGCAGTCTGATCCTTGTGGCAGATCCTGTTAACTCAGTGGCCTTCTGTGAGGGTATAGAGGTCTATTCATGTAGATGGCATGGAAGGCTTGTAATCATTCCTTGCTGGCTAATATCCCGGGAAGAAAGGAGGCAAATGTCGCCTGTCTGTGAAGAAGCAACTTTTTAGCGCTTGTGTGAAAGCTGGTGCTTCCTCTTGGTGCTTCCTCAGTAGCTTCTGGCACTGAGCTAGCAATCTGTTGTCTGAAATGGATTGTTACATTCCCAAATTTCTGTCCTTGTTTCTGTTCAGTGAAATGGATTGTGGAACAAGATGACTCTGAAATTAAATACCTCTGGTGCTATACACTTGATATCCCCCACTTCATCTTTTGGCAGCTGCTTTGTTTTTCAGCTGCTGTATACCTTTTATTTATTTACTTTTTTTTTTTTTTTTCTGTTCAGCTGGGCCTTCCTGAGGTCAAACTAATATTTGATCATTTGTTTTTGTGCTCCTGCCAACTTTTTATTTTGTTCTTACCTCTGTTCCTCTATTGCTATTTCTGGAAGTTGAGTGGGAGACTTGTTGCCGTAGTTACAGTGACTAACCATTTCAAAGTTATTTATAATGGTTGTGTTTAAGTGCCCTATATCATAATACAAATCACAAAGGTTTCACATACTTCAGTAAAAAAAAAAAAAAAAAAAAAAAAAAAAAGGCAGTCCATCACCAAGTGCTTACAGTGTTGATTCTTGGAGTTTTTTTCTTCTGTCCTTGGCGGTGGAAGACGAGTTCTAATCTGGCATTTGAAGATGTATCTGAAATGAGGTGTCTTGGTGTCATCTTCTGTGCAGATGAGGACACAATCTTAATACTTACGCTCCAAAACATCAGGGTCTGTGATTATCTCCCTTGCAATGAGATGCAGCACACTTTCCAGGCAGTGGGAACATACCTGCTTAGCCCTGTTAGTTCAGCCGTGGTTGCTCAGTTGTAGGGCAATTGACCCATTTCAGTCCAGAAACCAGCGCTGCCACAAGGGTGGTGGGACTGAACGGCTGGGAGAGAAGGGAAGGTGAGGCTGCTGCAGCCAGGTGTGTGGGTGTAGAGAGGGAGAGGGCAAAATAGTTGGTCTGTAGCATCCCTGTAGGTTGAAGAACTACTTGTTAGATGAAGCAGCCAATGACTTCCTTAATAATGAAATGTTCTTTATCGTGGATTGAGTATAATCTTAGATTTTCATGGATTATTTTTACATTAAGTAGTCACAACTGCAGTCTGCTGGTACGTATGTGAATTGACTGAAGGATACTGAGTAGAATGTTGTGTGATGAAAACCCCTTGGTCTGGGGTAGCCTGAACATGTGAACATTTTCCTCACTGAATTACTTGACTATATTTGAATTTGAGAGGTGGAAAACAAGGATCTGTGTATTTTTAAAACTGGGATTTGGGGTAAAACAAACCACCACCACCAACAAAAACCTCTTTGCTTATGCTTATGTTGGTAAACTTCAGAACTGTGTTTACTGGGATGAGGGAAACTGGCTTTCCTGCCACAGAGCAGGAAAATAATGCCTCTTGTTTGTAAAGTGACCCTTCTTGGAGAGTGTCTGTTTGCATGGTTCAGTCCATTTCTGCGCCTTGAACTGTTGTGGAGCTGTGGAACAGTGAACTGTCACTTCATGGCCTTCCTAATTCCAGCGGACAAGCATTTACTTGTAAGTTATTCTTGGTCGTTCTGCAGTCATACTTGAGGTTCACTCTGGCTTTGTGGTGAAATCTTGTAATTCGTTCCCACTTGCTGCAGTGAAGAAAGCGAGAGTCCATCTGGATTTTTTGACTCTGCTGAAGTGCTGATAGAGTAGTACCTTAATGAATAAAGAAGAGGGGACACAAGCAAAGCTTCCACTCAGCACAGTAAGCTGAGGATGAACTTGCAGTAGGTAGAGCACAGAGGCCAAAAGAAGCCTTTTCAGAGCACATGGAACTTGTAGCAACCATGAAGAGCTCAGCGCTTTCCTCCAGGATTTAGCTGTGTGTCCTCTGCGTGCTGGTACCTCTAATGGGGAGGGGATTGATCCTTCCATTCAGGAGCCTGGTCACCCAGTGGCAGGCAGCACAAGCACCCAAGGATCTGCTTGTAGCTGAAAGACCCACTTGAATCCTGGACAGCTGAACTGGGGGGAAAAAAACACTTTCAGCAAGTTCTGTGGTTATTTATGTGCTAACATAATCTGTAACTGATTCGTAATGGAGTCATTAAAATCCATCACTGCAGACTCAGTTTGATGTAGTGCTGGGGCAACTGATCTTCTGTCCTCTCCTTCCTTGCCCTGTCCCTAGGTCATCTGCTTCTGCCCATTGCTCTTGTTAGTAGGCAGGCAGTCCATGCGGGGTCTGGTCTCCATCATGAGCACTTCATGACTGTTCTTCCTCACATCTCTGTATGGTGTCTTCCTTTTTCTGTGCTTCTGTTAACACCTTATCATCTCACCAGTCTCACCACACAAAGTATTGTTGGTAGGAAGGAAAAAAAAAAAAAGGTAATTTTTCTGGCTATATTATTACCCATTGTTTTGAATTAGCAGAGTGTCCCAAATCATGGTACAAGTGCATTTGAGAGCCATACTGTAATTCCCTGCCTCCCCTCCTGTTCCTCTGTGACAGCAGACTTCTGTTCAGTTCCTGCTGTATTTGCTGAAACATGAGGATCAATAGAAAGAGTTATTAAGCTTAATATTGTGTTGCTGTGCAGTCTCTTTACCAAATTAGAACTCTGCATTGATACTGATAGCTTTCAGGTTTTTTTTTTTTTTTCTCCTTCTGTCTCAGGAGCAGTATTTTACTTACAGACTGCCCTTTCTGTTGCATTTTTGAATAGTGTTCTTTTATGTGCAGGAATAGTTTTCAGTATGAACGAGGACTTGCAGAAGAACAGTTTATCTTCTCACTTCTGTGACACCTGCAAGGTTGCACGTGCTGTTCCTGACCTGTATCATTCCTGATCCCATAATAACCACCCGGCTCGTCATTTATTTCTTGTAGTCCTACCCCAAGATGTTTTCTGTTTCTTTCCATTCATGGGTATGCCACCTTTTCCAGACTGTTATGCAACACCTCTCGAGTCACTGACAGAGGCCTATTAAAATACACCTTTTCAAGTAAACAATAAATAACATTTATGACCTTTTTACCGTAAGTTTAACAAATTATAGTTACTGTGATCAAGGACGTAAGTAGTCAAACTAATCTCCGTGGAAAAGGGAGCTGAAGAGAAGAGATCTTTAATGTCTTGGTGGCAATAAAAGGAAGCTGAAGAAGGGATCTGTAAAGCACTGGAGAGCAAGGAGAGAAAAATGGTTAGGACCTGGCATTGTCAGTACCAGTGAACAGCAGAGCTATTCTTCTGATGAGCTTCAGGGCTTTATTAGGATTACCTGCAAACCAGCAGGTACCCAGCTGTCCTGTGGAGCTCTGTTTGCAGTGGCTTCAAGATAGTGGTTCTTTTTTCTACTTGTTGCACCTCTTTACACCACAGGAAGGGGACTCTCCCAGCATCTGATCTTGAACTAACACTGGGAACGGTATGAGGAAGGCCTTTTACTGTTTTTCCCACAACAAGAGATGTGGAAAATGGTTTTGAGTAAATTTTATCAAATTTCTTGTTATAGAAGGGTAACTATGGCTGCATATAGCCCATTTTTTTTGTTGTTGTTGTTTGTTTGTTTCTGAATGGATTTGTACTTTGCATATTCTGAGTTTTTTTTTTTTCTCTCACAAAATTTAACAAGCTGTAATTACTTTAATATTTTTCATAGTTTATATTTCAACAGTTTAGTTGTAAGTTTCCCTGGAAGCTCAATAAAATTCCTGCAACACTACATATGTGTTAAAACAGTTTTAGTAATCATGAAAGTGTTAGATGTATTGCATACATTATTAAAGAGTAACTAATGGCTTCTAAGCAGAAGTACCATGGTTCCTGACTCTGCACCCACAGGTAGCTGCAAAATTTTGCAGAAACATCAGTTGACAGTTAAAAATGTTCATCCCATCTCTGCATTTTAACCCATTTTAACCAAAGCCTCATTTGTAAGGTGCCCTCTTTCCATTGCAATGACTGAAGAAGAGCCTGCAAGCGTTAAGGGTGTCCACTGGTTTCCTGTCTCAACATCTGACCCTTGGCCTGGGGCAGCAGTGAGATGTTTCCTTCTATGAAGTTCTTCCCTGGAGTCCACATAAGGTGAAGAAATAGCATCTGTGTGAGTGGTGGGAGGAGCGGCGATGGCAGCGGTGCCGGCGGGGCTGGCTGCCCGCCATCCCATTGCTGATGCTGCTGCCTCCTGCTCCGTGGAGGTGTCACAGAGTCATGCTGGAGCTGCCGCTCTGCAGAGACCTGGCTGCATGCCTCCAGATGGCCGTGAGCAGGAAGAAATCTTCTGGGCCTGGAGCTGGGTCTCACAGCAGTGTCAGCCACAGTTAACCCAAAGGCAGAGTGAATGTGCTTGCAGGAAGATCTCTGGGAAGTGTCAGCTCCATTGCAGCCCTCTGCGCTGTGGGAGCACTTATGGCCTTTCCTGAAATGTGTGTATTTCCGATCTCTTCACAGAAAGCCTTTTTTTTAATACAACGACTACAATGCCTGCTAGTGCTTCCCTTATGTTGCCTGATACCACTTTTGTGAGCAGTAGCTTGCACGAGTAGTGTGGGGAACTGAAGAAAAGAGGGGGAATCACACAGGCAAATAGTGATAGGACAAGGGGGAATGGGCTAAAACTGAAAGAGGGGAGACTTAGGTTGGGTGTTAGGAGGAAATTCTTTCCTCAGAGGGTGGTGAGGCCCTGGCACAGGCTGCCCAGAGGAGCTGTGGGTGCCCCATCCCTGGAGGTGTTCAAGGCCAGGCTGGATGGGCCCTGGGCAGCCCGATCCAGTGGGTGGCATGCAGCCCGCAGCAGGGGGTGGAACTGGATGGGCTGTAAAGTCCCTGCCAACCCAAATTGTTCTATGAATCGTGGGAATGACGTGAGCTCAGGACTTCATTACCCACTGTTGTGTGGAGCGCAGTGCCTGTTCAAAGCACCAGGCTCTCACCTGGAGCAGCGCATTGTGCGGCTGCAGAGCAGAGTGGCACCCGCTTGGTGAGTGTTTGCACTGTCTTGTTTTTCCACAGATAAGAAACAATGAACATGGCCAGCAATAAACAATGTACAGCACAGACAGGAAACATTACAATATATTTTGCTTATGATTCTGTTCTTTAAGGGGTTAATTAACTGATAATGATGTGGCTTAGAAATTATCTACCACAGTGAAGGCCAACATTTTCAGCTGATAGGAGAAGGAAATCCAGATACTTTCTGGTGTAGGGAAGAACTTTCTCGGTGTATGTGGCAGGGAAAAATAGAATATACTGCCTGAGTGAACCCTGATCTTTAAGGCCGGGTGAAAGGAAAGAATTTTATAAGTTAGGATGGAGCTTAATGACATGCTTCTCCTTAGTTTTTTTGTTTTTTTTTTTTTGTTTTGTTTTAAACCCCATTTGCAGTCCCTAACGATAATTGAAACTCCCTGCCTTCTAATCTCTTGCGGAAGGCCACAATTTGGTGTTTGGCTGCAATTGAGCTTAAGCAGTTGCTCTTTCTTGTCCTCTGCAAAGTGGTGAAATGGGAGGGGAGAGACTAATTGTTTAGGTTAGCATACAACTACAAAGTTGTTCCTTGAAGGTTTTCCTAAGTGGGAGCTAGAAAGACTGTTCAGACTCAGATAAGCTTGCTCTGATGTCTCCTTTGTGACAGAAATGCCCTCTGTGAATGTCCTTTGGGTTGTGGCTGGGGTGGTGAGCAGAGCGGGGTCTGCCTTGGACCTCTCTGGCAAAGTGACTTCGGTGTTGTTGGCCTGACACCTCTTGGAGTGTTTTTGGAAACTCGCCAGCGTGCTTAATTTCCTTGTCTGGTTCCTGATTGTTTTGGGGTTTGCGTGTGGTTGTGAATTCCTTTTTAATGGTAAGAGAACCTAGAGTCTTGAGTGTCTTTATGTTTATAACAGGTCATGCTGACTCGCACTGACTGAAAGCACTGAAACAAGAAAAGTGCTCCTGTAACGTACTACTTTACCACATGTGTTGCTTTTCAGAACCCTCAGCTTTTCTCCATCTCCCATGTGACAACTGCGTGCCAGTTTTCTTGCAGGTCTTTGCCTTTTTCCCCCTTCAGACTGATCACGTCTTGTACTGCTTGTGGGTTTACAGCTGGAGCCCAGAAAGTCGCATCAAAAAGTTTCTCTTTCCTCCCATCTCTTCTCAAGAGGCTATAAGATTGTGTTCACATAGTCCAGTTACCTGAAAAAATGTGCACCAAAAGTGGTCTGAACTTGCTGCAGCCTTTTCCCACATAGAAATGTGTATGGACAGAAAGCCCTTCAGCTCCTTAAACAGGCTTGTGTGCTTCCGTGTGTGCAGCTCCAAGTCTTGGACACCATCCAGTGACGCCTTTGAGTCATGCCTGTTATGTCTAGTGATCCCCCTATCTCTCTGCACAGAGAAGTGTGCTCAGGGTAGGGGAGTATCTAAAAGGAAAATATGTTGGTAGAAAAATGAGTAAGTTGAGATAAGCTGAAGTAGTAACTGGTCTCTTCTCTACAAATAGTCAATAAAGCAAAAACAGTTGCATGTCAGGCTAAGAATAAAATAATGTCTTCTGTAATGGGAGAAAATTTCTTCTAATCTCAGCTCTATAGGAAATGGAAATACAAAACAATACATTTTACTGTTTTATATTTTAGATATCACCTAGAATATGGTTGTGTGAATATCACAATGTGAGTATATTGGTTGCACAAATATTTTTATCAGCAGCTAAGAGAGGTAGCTTTAAAATCACCATTAGTGAAAACGTTCCCACCATGGACTGTTCCTCACTTCCTTCTGTTTCCCCAAAGCTGTTAACGTTGATGGGTTATGGGTAAGGCTGTTCACACATTTGACTGGAATTTAATTTTATGGAATAAACAATGACAGAACTCCAGTCTGGGTTAAACAAATGGGCCTATCTTCTGGAATGCTCTGGGAACAATTACCTTGGAAATAAAATTGCACTTAACAGTCCCTGCCAAAAATCATTGTCAACATAACACCTGTATGCTTGTTATGAAGTATCTGTTGAAAGTATTTTGAGCTAAAAAACAAAATCTGTAAGATGCAAAGCAGAGCCCTTAGGCTTCCTCACTTTTTCTTTTTTTAGTAGCAAGGAAGACTCAGTGAAGGTCAAATTACAGCCTCTGCTTCATACTTGTTCTTTAAACTGCTCCTCAGCACCATTTTTTAGATTTAAAATTTTATATTTGCTTAAAAATGTTACGCTGTCATTCCAGGGCTACTCTAGGAGTGGGCCAGCTGTCTGTGCTGCGGGCTCTGGAACACCATCAGCAGTGCCCTGAGTAGGTGTCACAGCCCTCACCAGTGCCATGAAGGGTGTAAAACATAAGGAAATAACACTGGGCTGCAGGAAAAAGAATTGAGATCGACAGGCATTTAATAAAGAAGTATTTTGCAAGGTGGTCGATATGTGAGAAGTAGGTGTGGCACTTAGGGACACGATTTAGCGGGCATAGTGGTGTCAGGCTGACGGTTGGACTAGATGATCTTAGAGGTCTTTTCCAACCTTTATGATTCTGGAAGTCTTGCCTAAAATCCAATTCCAAATTCTCCTAGATTTTCTCTGTAAGATGAGAGAACATGAGGACAGCAGAATCCAGAAAACATTGGCTATGCTCAAATAAATGAAAGCTATTGAATGTATGCAAAGTTTTGAGAATGCTTGTAATGTGTGGCTATTCCTGTAAAACCATTTAAAACATATTTTCATTGTTACAAATGACATTAATGGTAAATTTTTTTGCTAGTCTGTACTTAATGTTCCATATTCTATAAGAGATACGGAGTGCTTTCTGTTGTGCTTTTGTGTTGCATTGTACAAAGGTTCTCAGTGATAAGACTAGACAAAAGGTTAATCTGTTTTCAGTGTGGTTTATTGGCTTGGGTTGTGGGAACCTTGAGGAAACCTCTGCTTGAGGATGGAAAGAACAAGGCAAACGTAATTAAACAATTACGCTAGGAAAATATAGAACTTGGTGAGATCTAAAAGCAGTATCTACTGGTATTCAAAGAGTTCAAAAATGATATTGAAGTAGTGTTTCTTTGCTGCCAGAAGGTTGGATTTGAAGTGCTTCACTGACAGAAGTCACGAGCTAAGCACTTGGAACAGGTTTGTGACAGCTAGCAGTTCGCAAGCAGCGTTAGACACGGTAGTCTCCTTTGGAACAAATGCTGTTTTCTTTACAATTACTCCTCTTTCTCAGATTGTTCGGCATTAAAAACCAGAAGCTGAGGAAGTGAAAAGTTTCTCTTATGAAGCAAAGGCTGACAGAGTTGTGCTCGTCCTGAAACATTGACAAACTTGGTCACTGACCCCAAGTGACTGACCAAGATCAATAATAGCTATAATATTCCTTCGCACAATAACTCTGCTCAACTTAGGACATTTTTGGAAGCTTTTTAATTACTGGCACATGCAAATGAAACAATTTAAAATGTTTTTTAACTTCATATTTTTATTAAATACCCTAATAAAATCGTAAGTTAAAAGTATGGTGAAAGTAACAAAAGCTAAGTAACTAGCACATCTCGACAGCCATTTCATGTTATTTAAATGCACCCAAAAAACAAAAATACGGAAATACAGAGGATGTTCACCTTGGCTCACTACTGCTTTTTCAGCTCTTTTCTGCCTGTGTTTAGATGAAGGGCAGCCGCAGTCAGATCTATCAGCTGTCTTGTTCTGATGAAGCATCAGCATGAGAGGGGTGAGCCTGGGGAGTCATGGAGGTGGTGTGTTCTTCCCTCCAGGAGTGTTTAGTCATAGCTTCTCGTCTCCTCCCTGTGGGTGAATTTAAGCTCTCTAGGGCTGAGGGCAGAGAAATTGGTGCAGCGTTGCTTCACTGCTGTGCAGAGGTGTGGTGCCTTCCCTGCAATATTCATTCTGTAGGATGCTGCTTTGGTCTCTGCTTGTTTCGGATCACACCCTGGCAAGTACACATTACCTTTTAGTTTCGCTTTTTAAAGGTCTTATTCTCCCAGCCTTCCCCCTTCTACCCATATCCTCTTCACCCCCAGAGAATTGAAAACCTTGCATTTGCACGTGCACAATTATCTTTGGGTTCCTGTCTGACAAGGAAATATCCAGCTTCTTTTCAGAACACTGTGCCTGGGTTTTTGGAGGTAGTCAAAGGTACTTTGGAAGTGAATCCTGTTTGGTCAACAAAACAAGGCCACTTCAGCTGTAATTGAGCATGGTCGCGTATTGCTTAAAGCAACCTGCCGTAGATTTATGTCAGTAGTTTAGATTAATTTTCATGGAGGTGCGTCCACCATGCAGGTGGGCTTCGTAACAATGCTTGACGTGTCTTCCTCACATCTCTTTCAGAATTTCATGGAGAAATGTAGCAATATTTAAAAAATATTTTTGTCTTGCAGAAATCCTTTTTTTTTTTTTTTTTTTCCCCAGTAATGACTGCATCCTGCTGTACTTAAAAGTTAAGCTCTTGTGTATGGCAGTCCTCTGAGCAGAAAAAGGTGACCAGCTCCTGGCAGAGGCACCCACCTTGCCCCCCACTGCAGGCTGCACTGATGTGGTAAATCAGCTCTGGCACTTGTGTGTGGCAGGTGACAGCTCCCATTTTCCTCTTGTGTTCATGTGGAAGTGACAGTCACGACTTAAAACAGCTGGCAGAGTGAAAGCAAAGGAAGTGTTTGCGCTGTTGGGCTGTGCCTCCTGTCTAAGCAACTGTGTTCTTCCTTTGAGGAACAAAGTTGTGAAGTGTGTGGAACTATCCTTTGCGTTTCTCATTGAGTCACTGAAGTAGGTAATGCAGGTCGTGCTTGTTGCTCAGGTATTTGACCTGTCATCTGTTGGTTTGGGCCTCTTGTAAGGTGCGTTGCTGACACATCCATGCTCCGGAAGTATGCCTGTGAGTCTGCTGGTCTGCGCTCTGTTAGAGCTTCATTTGGGGGAAACAAAAGCTATAGATCATTGAGCTGTATCAAAGGCTTATATGCATACAGTTAACACATCTGTTCCAAGCAGATTTGGTTCTGACTCTTCTTGTGTCCCACCTTAAGGCCATGTTTTTGTCTGTAGGCAGATATGATGATGAAAAGCGTGTGCATTCACAGTGCTGGAACTGTTTGGGTGGAATTCCAGACTCTCTGAGCCTATGTAGATTGCTGCTTATTCCACAGATTCTGTCATTTTTTTCTGCTGCTTTTCTAAATGACCTTTTAAAGATGTAATTGAGAAGACTGCTGGCCCTGGTGGTAGAGAAGTGACTGTAACGTACTGTTACTCACTGCACCGTAACAGTTCCTCATGAAAGACCCAGTGAAGCCATTCGAATTCACTTCTGTTTTGGCTTTCAAAAATTACTCTAATAAGACTCATTTAGAGTTTATTACTTTCCTTGGAGGGTGGTGGTGAGGAAACAGACAACTCCAAGGAAGTTTTTGCCTATGATGTTTTTGTTCCTGTTAGGAACCAAGCTGAATGTTTCAAGTGGGCAGAAATAAATGTTTTTTTTTTGTTTGAGATAGGATCAGTGTTATTGTTCAGTCTGGTGGACTTGTAGGTTCACAATAGTTTCTAAAATGCTCTGAATTCTTCTTGTATTTCCCATCCTTGTATTAGGTTGACTGGAATTGTTAAAATTGAAGCACATAGAAATTTAAATTCACATAGAAATTTAAATTCTGATGATTATAACCAGTGAATTTAAAAACTGTGTTTTTAGAGGTGATGTGCTGATAAAGATTCCCTCAGCAACTGCAGCAGTGCTGTCCAATAAATACTACAGATCTAGTCTAATCTGCTCCCTGGCAGATACCTAAATATGCAATGTATTTTTTTTCCCTCTACCCAGAATCCATTTTTAGCAGTTGTTTTCTTTTCTCTGTATGTTCCAAAATGCAATAACTACATACCAGAAAGTCAGTGTCACCTATTAATTATCTGAGGATAATTATCTGAGGAGTTCTAACTCTTCCTTAGTGTTGGTCCCCTTGTGTTTCAAGTAGTAACGTTTTTGTGAAGCCAAACCATAACCTCCTGTGGCCAGAAGAGGTCATCAGCCTTGCAGTTTCAGTTAAATATCTCTGAAACTGAAGAGTATTATAGTAGAATCACAGCATGGCTTGGGTTGGCAGGGACCTTACAGCCCACCCAGCCTCAGCCTCTGCCGTGGGCTGGTTGCCACCCACTGGATCAGGCTGCCCAGGGCCCATCGAGCTCCTCCAGGGATGGGGCATCCACAGCTTCTCTGGTCATTATTTTCTCTGGCCTTATTAAAGTATAATGTTTCTGAAAAGTAGCTGTGGACTCTAAACAATCCCTCCTGGTTCTTGATGGATTGATTTATGTATGAACTGCCTGACTCATAGCAGGCTTCCGTATTTGATCCAGATAATTACCTTGCTAAAGATGTGTGAAATACTATTTAAAGATTTGTTCCCTCAGCTTAAGAAGCAGCACTGTTGTCTGTGGTTTTATTTGTCCTCTAACATTAATGTTGGATCAGAATTCATCTGTGCTTGCTTAGTTTTCTTTCAGAATTTTTCTGAAGTACTTAGGAAAAAGGATTGTGAAAGCAAAGTTGAGGACCGTTAAAATGTTATCTGATCTGCCCTAGGGTTTTTGTTTGTTTAAATAATAATAATTTTAAAAAGCTGTGTATAAGTTTTAGGTATAAGTTTTCAAGTTGATATGGCTTTTTGTATATGCAGTTATTGTTCTAAGATGTACATGGACACACATTGAAATGACATGGTAACACCCAGGTAAACGCTTCTGGAATCTGTTGAGGATCTTACTCCTTTTTTTGCCTTTATTATTTTGCCTTTTTTTCATTTTTTGTTATGCATTTATTTTTCATTTTTAATAGTGATGTGAACATCAGAGAACCAACATGAGTTTTCACTTCAGTCTTTTGGGATACTTCATAGACTTGCAGTCTTCCTCCAAGCCTGCAGATTCCTTATTTCACCTTTTGCCTTATGCCAGGGAGCTGGTCATGCTCTTTGCTTTTTCCTGAATAGCGAACCAATAAGTAGGATTCAACATCTGGAGTGCTCTTACATCTATTTTTTAATCTACTTTTATTTAAAAATTGTATGAGCTTTGCCATGATCTGACAGTTCTGCTGATTCATAATGAAACTGTTTGAGTTACTGCTTCGTTTCTCCGTGAAGCTCTTTGGAGCCGTAGTCCTTGGTAAATAGGTAAAGTCACTGAGGAAATGGTGCGGCAGAATCCTTCTGTTCATCCACTCCCCTGCAATCAGCTTGGCTCACAGCTGGGCATAAGTACTAATGATTTTAGTTTTACGTTCATCTACCTGCATGTGAACTGTGATTACTGAGGGCAGATATCCAAGTGAGTATCTGCTGCTGCTGAACCTGATAGGAATTACAAGTGCTGCAAAACGATCTGGAATAACATGCCTGATTTTAACCAAGGAAAAAGTGAGACGATCAAGTGAAAAAAAATAAAATAAATGGCTCAGATTTCTTTTAAGATTAAATAAAAATCAGTTATTTGCTAGTTATGCGAAGGCATTAAAACTGTGAGAGTTTAGAATTAGTTATACATTTCATGTTCCTCAAAGCTGGTTATAAATATAAACCACTTATCACAAGGATTTTGGAACAGCAGATGGATGTCTCTTCCACCCTCCCAGCCTTCGAGATGCCCAGGAATTTATTTGGGAGAACTTGGTGTCCTTCCTGAAAGCACTCTTGTTTAAATGTAGCCACCAGAAATAAGCATTGCGTTTGTCCTGGGCTGAAATGTTCTTTATCATCATTTTGTACTACAGATTCTCATCTGATGTAAAAGGTGGCATGTTAGGTGTTAGGCAGCCAAAGCTGTTGACTTGCATCTCCTGAGATCCAAAATACAGCTTAGTATTGTGTTTTTATTAGAATAAAAATAAAAACAGAATGAAAATAAGTTCTGCCTTCTGTGCTTCAAGTTTACAGAACTTCTAAAAAGAAAAGCAAACAAATCTGAGCTTTGCATGTTTTTCCAGCATTATAACTTGTTTCATTACAAGCCTTTACACTTCAGTTATCACTGCCGTGGATTCTGATCAGCCGCCCACACTCCTGTGCTTGGGAATGGCACCCCTGGTGGCACGGTACTCCAGTCTGTAGCGGGTGCTTTGTCGCTTTCCTTCCCTTGGTACTGCCGTGAGTCATCCTTTTGGATGAGATTTCCTTCCCCCTCACTGGGTGAGTCTTGCACTGTGTCTTTGTGAGGTCTCTGTTCCTTCTGATGTGGTTACCACGCTCACTGGTGCTCAGCACAACTTGATGTAGAATGACTACTTGCCGGTGTGGATTCTGTATTTTTTTCCTCTGGTGCGTTTTGTCTTGTCTTTGTAACAAATGATTATCTTAAATAGCTTCTCTCTGAATTATTGATGTTCCCGAATGAATTTTTGCTTACGCTTATTTATTTTCCACTTCTATTATCTTCTTCTGTGAATTAGATTCATGTGAAATACAGCATTAATCAACCTATGCAGTGGCTTTTTACCTGACTCTGTAGCTATTTTTAGATGACTGGGTAGAATTCTGCAAACAATTACAATTCCAGCACGTAAGGCACTTGGTGTCTCTTACAGCTAACTCTTCCTCTGCTCCCCAGCTTAATGCCTCCCCAGCATCATGAAGGGAGCATCATGTTGCTGTGTGCTCCCCCTGCTATCTCGCCAGACTCCCCCTGAATGCTGGTGCAGATGGCATGACTCATTTATACTTGGCCTGGGCAGACGAGGTGCTTAATGCCAGGCCCATGCTTCTCAGCCCTGTGAAAGAGATAATGTTTCCCTCCCCCTTAGTAGAATTATTTCCTTGTAATTCAGTCTCATTTTAGTTGACCTTTTTTTTTTTAATTGTGCATGTGTTCATTTTTTTTCTGATTAAAATGCATTTGAACTAATTCTTGAAGGTGCCAGACTTCTGATTTTGTTGAGGCCACTTTTAAAGAGGAAAGATGAAGATTACCTAAGGGAAATTGCTCTGGCTTTTGGATCTTTTGGAAAATATCAGGAGTTACCACAACCCCACCACTGTTTCTTCAGTACATCCAAGTGCAGACAACCAGCTTTTTCACACTGTGTTAGGTAGATAGTGCTTGGAACTCAAATAAATGGACAAACGTTTTGCCTTCTCAGATGGGCTGGGCCTGGTAGAGCTTCCTTAAGACCCGGTAGGGCCCAGATCTGCTGAAAAATGTCTTCTTTCCTATTTAGCAGCAGAGAGAGAAAAGGAGACTCCAGAACTTGTCTCGCTGGTTTGGGGTGAGTTTGTTTGATAGGATCGTCTCGCCTGCTTTCTCCATGCCTCAGATCTTTTCTTACAAGTGGGGCCAGAGGCGGTCAGCGTGTTGAAGGCATCCTTGGTGTTGGGCACTGGGGGGGAAGCTGGAACACAGGACAGAGCTTGGCATGTGCTGAAGTGCCTCGCTCGTTCAGCTTGCCCTAGTTCACCCCAGTCAGCCCCAAACCACGCTCCGGGTGCCAGTGCCCACATGAGGCCAGCAGCTGCGGAAGGGCTCAGCCCACCCTTGTGGCAGGCCGCTGCCTTGCCTTCGTCTGCCCCGCTGCCCCCGGCTCTCCATTTCATGCACAGCGTTAGGCCGAGACTTTGGGCTGTGTTTGCGTGTCCTGGGGAGACTGTAGTTGTAATTCTGTGGTTCTGTAAGAAAGCTGATGGAAACTGAAGGGCCATGCTGTGCTGCATGTAAGCTGTGCGGTGTTAAGCTCTCTGGTCAGGTGGGGGCAGCAGGGAGTGCTCATCTTCTCTAGCTGAATGTATTCCGTACAGTCACTCTTCTGTAGCTCCCGTGGAGTATTATTTCCTAATATTTGGGTTAAAGTAATTATTTTGTCTTCCTGAAGCATGAATAAGAATAGTTTGCTTTTTTAAACTTAAACTCTTTGCTCCAGAGGTCAAGTATTTGAGTAATATCAGCTTATGCATGGTACAAAAATACAGTACTGCAGTAACTTTTAGTTGGCTTTGAGTAGGGCTGTTTTGAAGAAATGACTTCACTTATGATTAAAATCTTGAAATTTTTACTAATCAAGATTTAACACTTAGAAAATAAATCCAAAAGAACCATCATCATTGCACCTTTTGTATTAATAATGTGGTAACGTGGAAATTTTATTAGTTGTAGACAAGTTTGGCATGTAGAATGCAAAAAACTCAAAGCTATGCATGATGTGGTTACAGGAGTAAAATGTGGGCATTTGTACATGTCTATGGGCAAAAATGGGTTTGAGAGAAAAGACAGGCATGCTGGTAGTATAACCTGTGTGGTACTGAGCTTTTGCTGCAACAGTACTAAGGGGATGTGTGTTCTCACTACATCTCCTTCCTGCTTCAATCACAGCTGTTTCACACCTTTTTGGGTGCTTTTGTTAAATTATTTAGTGTGATTTGTTCCTTTCCTTAATGTTGCTGGTTTTTTGCTTGTTTGTTTCAAATGGGTGAAGATTGTCAGGTTTGGTTCATTGTTAGAACCACGGCAGCACTGTTTGTTAGATGAGTGCTACACATGGTGCTGCCTGTCTGGTGTAGTTCTGTCAACAGTTTGAACTGGTGGAAGGGGTGCTGGTGTGGGGAGCTGGTGGAATGAGTTTCTGAACTGCTGGTAGGCCTTTCCACACAGCATAGGGAAAAAGCAAACTCCGGACCGAGGGTGCTCTGAACCCTGTCCCCCTGTCCCATTCAGAATGGGCGAGCAGCAGTGCCCTCAGAACGTGCGTCTGTTCTTAGCGTATGCTTGCGGCTGCTTGAGAATCCTCGTCAGCAAGCGTCTGGCTGTCTAGGTGAATCTGGAAGCATCAGTGAGGAAGACTGAAGCAGAGCTCTTTATTATCTATTCAAATATGAAGTCAGTAACCTTAAAATTTAGGTCCCTGCCTGAAATCTGTGAAGTTACTAGAGCCTCCCAAGAATCTTGACACTTGTATGGGAGGTGTAGAGGATTAAGTGCCTACTAGAAATCTTGTGTTGTGCGTTAAGTGATTTGGTTTGGTTTTCTTTCGTGTGCTGCCACCAAGTGACAAAACTTGATATTGCTGCGTTTTTACAGTAGTTTCCAATCTTGTTCTTCCCTCAAACTGAAAAAGAATATTACTTTATGATGCATTTTTTGTCCATTTGTATGTAGTATTCCAAATCGTGATTTGGAGTAACGTAACTGCTTGGACAATCTGACTGAAATTTCTAGGGTGGAAGAATCATCCAAACAAAGGTTTTTCATCACTGCTTTTCACTTCAGAGATTATAGATTTTTGTCAGCTACTTTTTTTGGTAATTTGTGGAAGTTCTAGTGTGGTGTGGGAGTTGCTCTCTTCATTTCCTAAACCTACATAACGTAATCACAATTCCAAACACAAAGACCAAGCCTACAAATTCCTTGATCAGTGACAGAATTTGTCAAATTTGAGAATGTTTTGCTATGTAATAGAACCAAAGTTTTGAATCCTGTTTGACATTTCTGTTCATCTCTTTTGGTGAACAGTCTTACCAAAATAACAGGTATATTTAATATTCTGACCAACAGTCAAAGTAACATTTATTCAAAGCATAAATAGTCTTAATTACCCACATCAGCAGTAGATGGAAAAGTCTTCTGCATTGTCTTTGCAAGCACATGTGTTATGTTCAAAGACTGTTTTCAGTACCAAAGAAAAAAGATGTTTGAAGCAAGTCTGAACAGTGTGGTGCTGCAAATGGATCTGAGCAACTGAGAGTACTACCTTGTAGCTATGAGCAGGGCAGACAGTTGGAACACACACTTTCTGCTCAGCATCCAACAAGTTTTTGTCTCTGTGCAAATCTATGTAGGTGAGTAGAGAGAGAAGTGCACTAACTCCATCTTTTTTCAGACATTGACACCGTTGAGTCTGAGCCACTGCCTTCTGCTTTAAGGCCTCTACTTGTTTGTGCTCATCTAAGCACAAATTGGCTGGTAAGGATAAGGGTGTCAGAGTGGTTAAGGGTGAGTGTCGCTTGGCATGGGGTGCTGAGCGTGACCTGGCTGGGGAAAAATGGTGCACTGCTTCTCATTAAGTGTTAGTGATTACCTTGTGCTATTTATCACCTGCTCCTTAGAGATGTGAGGTCTATGCAAATAGGTGAGTAGTGAAACTATACTTCCTTTCTAGAGCATAAAGAAAGCCTTTAATTATAGCATTACCTAGGAATACAATTAAATGTCTGAATTGTAGATGAGACCGGGAGTCAAGATGCATCTCCACAGAGCAACAAACCAGCTTAAGAGCTGTTTAACAAGATAGCAGGGCTGATCTAGCTTCAAGCCCTCAGCTGTCAAAAGTAGTCAGTCTACTTTCATGCTCCTTTCCCTGGGAGCTTCCCAGCTGTTTTCTTGCTCTGGTGTTCAGCTGATTGGACAGCAGGCCAGCTTGGGGAAATGAGCTAGGAAAAACCACTTGTAGCTTTCTGCCAGTTTGTCTGTCTAGGTCAGCTGATGGGGCAGGCAGATAACTGCAGTGGTATAGCACAAGGAGAATGCTGGGGACGTGGAGCTGCAGTGGCAGTCCCTCTTTGCACTTGGTTGTATTGGGGCTAACCATGCTACTCTGCCCGGTTTGGAAAGGTGACTGAGGATTGGTTTTGTTTTAAGCAATGTTTATTTTATTTTTTTTAAATTATTTTGTTCACCATTAGGTCTTGCCATTGGGTCTTGTTTAAACAATGCTATAATGATACAGTTAAAGGTGTAGTCGGTTAATTTGTTACTTTGGGGTATTATATATCTGTTTAGTGTAGCTGTTATCTTTGTCTTGCTTTAATTAATATGTCCTCTTATCTATGAAATCTGAATCTTTTGAGGTTTGGTTTTGTTTTGTGGTGGTTTTGTTTTGTTTTTCTCCTCCTGCCTGGAAATGAAGCTTAGCCTTCACAGACTCCTCTGTCTTATGTCACAGATAGGAGAAGGGAAAAAATATGTATTCCTTGATTTTTGGCCCACAGGAAAAGAGAGAGGGGTAGCGAGACAAGGAAGGGATGGGAGGAGAGAGGGAGGGAAGGAGGGAGGAAAAGGGGAGAGGGGGAGAAGGAGGGAGAGGAAGGGGAGGGGGGAAGATGGAGGAGGGAGAGAGAAAGGAAGGAGGAAGGAAAGAGGGATGAGGGGAGAGAAGGAGAGAGAGGGAGAGAATATCAGTAAAAACCATTAGCAGCAGAGGTTGCAACTGCATATTTAAATGCATTGAAACTTGCAGAGAGCTTCTGTTTTGGCACAGAGAATCTCTGACTACACTGCCAGCTCTGTCCCATGTACTGACAGCAGTAATGAGAAGGAGAACTGTTAGTAATAACTAAAGGCATGGTTTCATTTGCCACAATAAAACAACAACAGCAGCTGTAACGTACTTAAAACCTGTACTTCTGAGGTGATACAATAGCTATTCTTGTGAAATATATCCATCTTGTGATCTGTGGGATTATGTTTAATCCTAGTGAAAGATGATTTAACTTCATGTAAATTAGGAATTTTCTTTGTCCATTTCAACTCCATTGTTAAGCTTTCTCATGTGGTGTAAACCCTGGTTCATCTAGTTACATGACATTTTTCATTGTGAGAAATCACTGTATAATTTCATTAAATGCTGTGGCGTTTTCTCTTTTGTGTTTCCTTGTTCTCCACATGTTCTTCATATGCCTGTGTTATTTACTGAAATATCCATGTAGGTTAATTTCATGAAACCCACAGTGGGTTGGATGACATAGGTTTTACTGTGGTGCACCTTGAGAACTGGCCCATGAAGGAATCTGGGCAGTCTGCTCTGGGTGTCCCTGCCTGAGCAGGGGGCTTAGACCAGACGGGCTCCTGAGGTCCCCTCCAACCTAGAACCCACACAACAGTGGGACTGAAGCCTCAATATTCAGAGCAGTCCACTGATCCACTCCCCCGGTTTATGGAATAGCGAAATTCTAGCTCAAAGGTAAATAGAAAACAGCAATACACCTGCTAGTTCCGACTGGATGGGATAACTGTCTGCCTTCTGGGGTTGTCTGTACTGGCCTGCTGCTTATCTCTGTTAATAACATAGGGAAAACAGGAATGCTTGAAGAAGTCGAGGGTAAATGTGATGTAACAAAAAAGGAAGTTTCCCAGGGTTCCTTTCAGTTTGAGCAAGCCCAAGTTCTGCTTGCAAAAGGAGGACATTTACCTGTTGAGTGTTTCTTTGTTTGTTTGTCTGTCTTTTTTTCCTTTTTTTTTTTTTTTTTTTCTTTAATGTATTTTCTAAACCTAGATACAGGAGAACACCTTCTCTGTTGAGATGGTGTTGAAAACTGAAAGACTTGTGTAATGACAATTACCTCAGTAGCCTGAGTTACTACAGTAACTGGTTGTTTTGGCCTGTAGACAAAATGGATGAACAAAAAAAGAACATAAAACCCATCAGAAAGTGATGCCCTGTCATTTAAACTTTATAGCATGGAAAAACAAGCAAGCTGCATGAGATCATCTGGTTTGATGGCACTCTTTTGTTGCCTATATTTATTCTGATAGTTTCTGGACTGTACGTGGCCATGGGAAAAGTTGTTCTAGTCCTCGAGTTGATGTAGGAGGTGGGTGGTGGTGGTGGGAGTCTTTAAAAGCACGCAAGCAGACTGCTGTTACTTCGGTGCCTTGTGGGGGCAGAGAAAACCTTACAGAGTGGAGAAAATCAGATGGGCGTAGGGAAGATATAAATGTCATCTTTGCCATATCTGTTTAGTGGGGGAAGCACAGGTTTTATGTAGACTGCTCCTGATTTTGGAAAAGTCTTGAAGTCTTTGCTCGATTTCTACAGTAAGTTTACTAAGAAGTTAGTGTAGGTCACTTCAGACACTAACAATTACTGCTGAAGGAAGGCTGAAGCCAATTTTAAAATCAGCAGGTTGCTTTGGACACCCTGTACCCCTCAGCTGTGGAGAGCAGCAGAGCAGGTAACGTGAACTAAGTGTTTATCAGTTCATATATGTGTACATATATATATATATATATATCTTTAACCATACTACTTCTATATTAAAAGAAAACTCTTCTCTGAATGAACCAGCACCTACATGCTTGATTGCCTTGTTGCCACCGGGTCAGAAAGCTGGAGGCTGTTCTCACTCAGCATGATCCTCATACCTCTGTAATGCAGACTGTGACATGAGGAATTTTTTTTTTTTTTTACAATAAAGGTGGTGAAGCACTGGCACAGGTTGCCCAGAGTGGTGGTGGGTGCCTTGTCCCTGGAGACCTTCAAGGTCAGGCTGGACAGGGATCTGAGCAACCTGATCCAGCTGTAGATATCTCTGTTCCCTGCAGGGGAGTTGGACTAGATGGCCTTTAAAGGTACCTTCCAACTCAGGTGATTCTGTGTAAGCCAACCAGCAGTGATACAGATTGCCAACAATAGAAACAAGTGTTTGCACAGAGCTGTTCAGTTTATGATAGTTGTCGCATGGCTAGGATGATTATATCTTGCTCAGTGCTTCAAGGTAAATTATATTCCGGGTTTCATCTGAACAGGTAGCTGAACTCGTGCTGAGCGTCAGGAAAGACGTGGCACACAAAACTCTGTCTGATTTTATTAGAACAACCTCACCAAACTGTTCAGCTTGTCTGCCTTGTGGTTAAAAACAAAACAGACGAAATCCCAACAGCCCAAACTTCAGTTTATTGGTAGGAAAGGGTTAGTAGGTGAGACAGGCATCCTTCACTAGAAGACTTGCTGAGATTTGCAGATCTGCTCCCTGCTCACATCGGTGTGTGCAGTGAACTTTTAGTTTTTCATCCTAGTTTGGTACAGTGCTCTGAAACCATTTAAAGACAGTTGGGGGGGTGTGCTGTAAGTTAGTCATTACGAGGAGGAAGGTGGCTGTAGTTTCATTGTTTGTTATTGGTGAAACTGTCCGTAGCATTGTTGCTGTAGTGGCCCAGAGAACTTGACCTTCATTTCCCCAAGGAGTTCCAATAGTGTGTTTCCTTGTAGAATCAAGAGGATCTCCGTAGGTACATGCAATAGTAAAGCAAGTTCTGCTCTCTGCTGCTGGTGCCAGTTGTATTTTTAGGGCATTGAAGAGCTGCAGCTTCCCTTAGTCCTGTAACTCATGTGATAACAAATCTGGAGGCAAAGCTGCTTTGTGGGGTAGGTTGCTCCCGTAACATGGGAGGAGTTGGAGCCTTTAGGAGGCTCCAGGTTGCAGACCTGTCCTCTCGTTTGACCTTGCCCATTTTTGCATGCTTTTTTTTTTTTTTTTCCTATTTTAGACAGGAATCAAACTGGAAACACTTGAGTGCCTTGAACTATTAGGGAAATAATGACTTCCAGATGGTAGGGAGAATTGTTGGGTTCCCCTGTCCTCCTTATGTCTTTATTGGGGTGGATTGGCTGTACAGGCAATAGTTAATATTGATTTAGTTAGGAAACTGGAAGTCATGGTTGCTGATGTGTACCTAGTCTTCCTCATGTGCAAATAGAAATGCGATGAGCATCCTTAGAAAAAATGCAGTGCTGGTTAAAATGTTTCCAGAAACTCCACTTGCTGAAGGATGAGTCAGTAGTTTTTGGATGCAGCTTGCTATTCCACTTTTTATAAGCTGTGTGTGTTGTTTATGGCTAGAAATTGTTCTTTTGGGGTAAATTATTCAGCAAATTGTGTTCCTAGACAGCTACAAGCTAGCTGAAAACATTTACAGTCTACAGAGAAGAGTTAACTTGAGGAAATTTGTTCTGTTTTTGACAGCTGTTTAATAAAACACAAAACACGAATCCATTATGTGTGTATAATGGGTACCAGGACGGTGCATGTCTCTTTGACGTTGCTAGAGGTAGCTGCAGCGTGGTGTGGTGCTGTTGTTTAAGTTGCCAGAAGTGTGTGTTGAACATCAGTTCTTCGTCAGAAGATAAAACTTATTTTTTCTTTTAATCTTGTTCGTAGTAATAGCTGATCTTTCATTTTATTTTGTCTGTGGTTTTTATCTGAGTCTGGCACCTGATGCAGAAATCCAGAGTCTGAAATCCTGTTTGGCTGAGTGACAAGGTCAGATGTTTATGGTAGTTAGCGTAGTCTGCCATTTCTGCAGATGTTGCTGGAAGCACTTATATTGCTTCATAAATAAATATATACAAGCTTTAATTTAAGAGTCTGTTGCATCAGATTCTTTCTGAAGTGCATAGTTCAAGGTGACCTAATTTTATCTTTCGTAATAGGTGTGGTATTTCACTTGTTGACCAGATGGCAATAGTAATGATTGAAAAATATTCTCTCTTCCATGAAGAATGGAATTTACCAGCTGCTGTGTTTTGGCTGGGACGGGCAAGAATGTGTTGGGAAAATATGCTGACTGGCAGTTTGCTTGTTCCATCTCTGCTGAAGCCAGGAGTCCTGCAGGACAAGAAGTTGATAGGATGCTTCTCTGGGATGGAAAATGTAAAAAGGGAATCCTTTTGTCCTCCTCAAATTGATTTTAATGCTACAGGAATTCCACTTCAAAAGAAATGTAAAGCAAAGCTTGTATTAAATAAAAGATTCTCATGTATTTACTCTTCTCTTTGCTTAGGCTTGGGAAAGATATGAGGCAAAGGCTTTTTTTACATTTGTTTTTAATAGTTTTTTATGAAGTAGAAGGCGAAGCATCACAGCTTTTGTTACAATGTTTGAATGTGTAGAGGAATGCTATGATTATTTCAGAAAACAAAATGGAATTGTTCTTTTTATTTTTTTAATTATGATACAATGGAGTTTCTTTTTATTTTTAAGAACTAATAAAATCCTTTAAGTAGCTTTGCCTTGCATATTCATGAAAGGCTAAATATTTCAGAGGAGTGAGGCTTTTTTTCCCTTGAATATTAGTATTTCCTGGGTATCATTAATTCAATGAGCTGTGCAGTAATTTAGAAAAGCCTGGTAATACCCCTAGCAAATAAGCATTATAGGCCTATTAAATTTATATTACCCTTTTTCTTTTGGCTTTTAATACTGAAGAAGACTTTATCGTTTTATTTACCAGCTTATCATTCTTGAGATGCATGGTGTGTAACTTGATTTATTTACATAGATTACTCCAGACTTTTCCTTGGCTTTTTGTTCTCCTTCCTCAATAATAACGAATAAATGGCAGGGTAATACACTTTTTACTCCAGAATGGGAGTCTGGAGGGAGCCTTGCCTTTTACGTTTGTTTCCTATGGTACAACAGTGCCAAGTAAGTCTTACTGCAGTTTTGCCATAAATTCATTTGGACTTAATATAGACAAATTGTGAAATTTGTTACCATTTTTCGGTAATCATAGGTATCTGTGGAGGCTTTCATGGACTTCGAAGAGTGAAGTGTTTCTGCATAGCCACGGAAGATCATTCAGAGCTAGTCTGGGGAAGAACACTACAAATCTCATTCTTCATATGACATCCAGCCTGTTTTTCCTCTTGGTCTCTCCCGTCCTGCAGGGAGGTGCAGGGTCTGGGCTTGTCCCTCTGCGATTTGGAGGGTCCAGAGCTGGAGAGAGGCACCCTGGCTTTGTGTCCCGCACAAGTGGGACCCTCACACTGCTCATCCAGAGTGAATGCTGAGTAGGTGTGTTACGAGGAGCTTAGCAAGGAATTCAGTAATGCCCTGTACGCTTCTTAAGAACTGAACATGGCATTAAAAAAAAAAAAGTCACTTGAGTTTTGAAAATACTGAAAAACGGAAATAAAGAAAGCGTAGTCCTTGAAACATTTTTAAAATGTCCATGAGGTGTCAGTGTGCATCCAAGAAGAAACGTGGGAGATTAACGCTGCCTTCTGAAAAGAATTGTCAGTGGCCTTTGTTTTCTAGGGCCTGAAACCATTTTCAGAGGAGAAGGAGACAGTGGCTGAGTAAAAACTCAAAATACATACATCTGTGTGACTTAAAGCTTACATTTTCTAACAATGTGTATGTTTTGGTCTAGTTCACAAGTTTAGTTTATGAATTCAGTGGTGGTATCTCTTGATTCTCATGCATTTTGAGTAGTCTGGTTGCAGTAACAGAGGTTTTCTTAGGGAAGAACTTGCACAGCTTGATACTTGTGATATAAACAAGTAGAAGTGTTCTAAACAACATTCTTAACTTTTTGTTACTAGGCACGTACCTACCACATTTGTAAAACTCTGTATAATTTGTATGTCATAGAAACCTGTTTTTTCATAGCGCTTTTATAAAATAAAACTTGCCGTACTAAAAGTAGTAGAAGATGATTGGATGCAAGATGTTCAGTGGGCTCAGTTCTGCAGATTTTTGGGAATACTTTCCATTTTCATACGTGCACGTTTGCTGAATGTGGTTTGGTTATTTGTAGATCCTAAGGTAGCTAAGCCTATGGTTTTCAGAGGCAAGGTTGTAGAAGCTAGTTTTCTTAGTGTTTTGAATAAGTGACATACTGTTCATATGTATTATGTGTTCTTCCATTTTGTTATGATCTTTCTGAGTCTATATTTTAAGTACTCCTTTATGAAGCATTTTGTTAGCTTTCAGCAGTGCCAAAATGTACTTCTCAAGTTCTCCTCTTGGTGTCACCTTAATTGAACAAATGACAGACTGAAGCCAATGTTAACAAAAGTTTGGAACAAAGAATTCTAATCCTTTAAAAATCCCAAGTTTAAATGTGAAGTCATGTATGGTTGATTTTGATTTTCTGCATTCCAGTGTCTGCTACGCTAAGTATATGAATCCATGTGTGGATTCTGCATGCATAGCTGGGGGAGTGTAGGTGTGGTTGACGGAAAACTGGGCCCTAAAATTCTATGTCCCGTTCTTACTGCTATATGCTTTATAAATACTGTTAATACTATGCAGGCAATTTGTCTAACATAATTATGAAATTTCTGCATTGTGAAGTATTTTCATTTAAAAACAGAACAAACATATTAAGAGTGGTTTATATGCTGATGTGAAGGAACAGAATTTGAGTTCTTGCCATAAGTTTCTGAGTAATTGGGAAGAATTTCATGAGTGGTATACCTGATTGTGATACTTGTCTACGTTTGGAATAGTTCAGGTTTCAAGAAGGCTGTTTTGAGGTATTTTAAGGAAGATGCAAGGACTGAAGTAGTTCTGACTGGCTGCTGTTGGTGAAGGGAGCTCAGCCTATGGGTGAGGTTTTGCAAAGCAGTTGAATCACTTTCTGTTGCAGTGAGCAATCTGAGTGCTCCCACTGCTTCTCTGTGTCAGCTGTCATCCCACGATGAGCTGGCTCAACTAATTTACCACCAGAAAAACCAAATGGGGCGGTTGGATCACACAGTGCCTGTGTTGGCTCAGGAGGGGGATGTGAATGAGCAAGGATCATGTGGGGAAGAGGGGAGTGAAGAATCTCTGGTGGCCAGCAGTTAAAATCAGACTCAGCCACTTCCACAAGCCTCACTTAAAAAAGAAAGGAAAAAAAAAAAAACCAAACTGCTGTGACAAAACTCTAATTAGTGTTCTAAGTTGATACTTTGCTCTATTTTGTGAAACTTAATTCAGTATTGGAGCGCTTAGCTGTTTAAGGAAAGTGCCCTTGAAAAAATTATGTGAATTGGAAAAGAGCCAACAAATGTGACTTCTGAGAATAAATGTCACTCACATGCTCCTCTCCTAGGGTTCTAGAATGGTCCTAGAGCATTCCTGGAAGTGACATTCCCAGTGGGCTTTGCGGAGAAAGGCTCTTTGCAATGTTTGACGCAGCTGGATAAGATTCTTGGCTATTCGTGTATTTCCCCTTGCTCAGTTTTGGGAAAAGCCATCTATTTTGGCAGCCACAGAAGATTCGGATGAGTGTTCTCATTCCATAGTGGTGTGTGTGTGTGAGTATGTGGACTTCATCCAGCTGTGTTTTCCAGAATGGTTCTACTTGCCAGCAGGGAGCTGCTTAGACCCAAGGAATGTGGAAGGAATTCCTAAAAAGTTCTAGTAAACTTAACATCCCCCAGACAGCAAACTCTGATAAATGAGGCAGCTGTTGACCCACACTGTTCAGAGGGAAACCTGAAGAATTCACTTACGTTGATGCTGAGTTTACATCCTGGACAGAGAGAAAATAAAAGCACCGGTATCCATAGCAAACAGAATTCATTTTGCTCACTTGTATAGTGTTTTGAGTCCCTGGTATGTTTTGAAACAAAACGTAAATAGCTGTGAACAAGTGAGCAGAGCTGTGGTTTCTGTGGTGGCAGTCTCTCTATTCAGATCTGCTGGGATCTGTGTGTTCCAGGTATCGCACTGGTGTGAATGTTACGTGCGTTTCGGTATTGTACTACTTGAGTAGAAACAAAATGGTAAATATTCTTGTAACTCTTCCGTGAGAGAGAATCTGATTTGAACTGAATTACAGAAAATCTTTTAAAGAAAGTTAATCAAAGTATTCGGTACTCTCCCCTCTAAAACTTCATTCTGAAAAAAAACAAACCAGAAAACCCACCCACTAACAGCACTGTCCCATGGGTGGGACAGAGCGGGAGAGTCTGGATTCAAGAAAGACTATGCCATCATGTGACTGTGAGTATGCAAATCTGACAAACTTCAAAAGACAACAATTTTTCTTCTTGAAGTTGTGAATTTTGGAGCCATGCAGTATTTCAGCCTCTTTCTCCACCCAGTGTTACTGACTTCCAGAACCTTCCTACCAGGATGGTTTTGCTCATGATGATAATGGAGAATAGATGTTCTGAAGGAGTAGGCTTTATTGTCCTTTTGTCGTTGACAAAGAAAACTGGCTCTTTGTCAAATGTTGTGTGGTCTTCTAAGAAATACTTGCTGCTGTCACTGTCATTGTAAATGAAGTGCTGCCTCTTGATGATGCTTCTGTTTCTTTTATCATCAGAGCTCTGTGTCTCTGAGTAAACAGCAGACAGACCTTTGAAGCTAATCTTGACTTTTCTAAGACGGCCGGACTTGGAAGCGATGCCCATCCAGCGCTTCCCATGCGGCATCCTCTGCCTGGTGCCCTCCTGGTGTGAGGGGTAAGGCAGATGACATTATATAATTGCTCCTGCCCATTTGTATTTATTTCCCCCTCAGTCCAGCCCTTGCTACTTCCACTCGTAGTCACTGAATCACCGGTGAGTGCTGCTTAAGACTTCTTCAGATGCGCTTCTGTGCTCTTAGCTTTACATAGGCTGATGTTTATTCCTCCCTCTTGGCTCTGTCTTGTTGCCCCTGTGGCTGGATTAATGTTTTGCCTGGTGCTGGCTGCTCAAACCATCTAATTGAGTGAGTCCAAGCAAAACATAGGCTAGCATAAAGCCCTGCTAATACAGCTAAGACGAGAGGTAACAGACTTGCTGTAGCAAAATCTCCAAGATGATTTTTGCAAATACAGCTAAAATCAAACTGAAATTGATTCAGGACCAGACAATTCCCAACACATTCTGAAGCCTGGTGGCTACTGATTGTGGGACTGTTGTAAAATGACCTATTTTGAGTACCAAAGCATTAGCGTTGGCAATGGGTGGCCTTTCCGACATTGCCCTCCAGATGTATGCTTGATGCACCAAGCCTCTTGGGTTTTAGGTTGGTTTGTTTATGGTGATTTTTTTTTTTTTTTT
>VXAV01001863.1:52082-66446 GCA_013399715.1 Alectura lathami
TTTGTTAGTTGAACGGTTCTGTTGAAAGTGAATCCATCTTGTTTATTTTCTTGAGTAGCCAACAGCTTCTTTTCTTGAATAGTCAACAGCAATTTGCTATTTGGAAAAAGGAACTGATTCTGGAAACGTCCTAAGCTCATGTGAGTCATCACTGAAGGTTTTAAATAGTTGAATGTGATGTTTGTTTCCACCCTTCCACAGCTCAAAATGGTATGAATCATCTTTTTTAGTGTTTCCCAGATAACAGTCTGAACGGAAGCGGTATGCATTTCTGACTCAAGTTCTTAAATGTTAGCGGTGCACTCCCTGCTACGGCTGGTTTTGGCTGGGTGGGAATTCCATAGGAATTTGAGACAAACGTATGAAAGCAAACATTTTGTAACCATGGCAACTTAACCATGGGGATTCATGTGGTTGGTGACATAAAACTGTAAAAGCCCTCTGCTGACTGGCAGAACTGATGTGACTTTTTTGCCTAAATTCTGTATATGGTTTGAGATGTAGATGTTCTTGTACAACACCAGGAGTTTAAAATGTGTTGTGTCTTTATATGGTTTCTGACTACTTGTCTTGCTCGCTGAAATGAAACACAAACCCAAATCTCTCCAATAGTTTCATATGCTTATAGTCAAATTAAGTCTATGTTCTGTGTAATTTGGAAGACAAATCAGAAGCAATACATACTCTAATTTATGAGATGAAACTGCGCTGAGAAAAATTATCTGGCAAATGAATTTTACAGGCAGAAGAGAAGGGAGAAGGAAGAGAATGGCACATCTGCATTAAATTTAAGGGAAAAAAAAAAACAGTATTGAAAGGAATGACCTGATGTGACTTGCAGAAGAGTAGCCTATTTCTTTGTTGTGCCAAGCTCCTCCAGCATGCTGCAATGACAGCTTTTAGATGCCATCTTTTAGAGTAGAGGTTGTGACAGAATCAGACTGGTCACCTTTCACAGGCAGCAGAGGAACTCTCATTTCCATAAATCCATCTGACCAACGCTTGCTTCTTCGTCTGCAGAAACTCAGCTGGACTGCCATACAGCAGCATTCGTTACGGAAATAGTAAAGCTTGTTCCAGGTTTCTCGACTACAGCTTGGATGTTACAACTCTCTGTGCCGACAACAGTACTGTCCAGTGCTGAATTAAGGGGTTTGCATGATGCTTCCCTTCCTTTAAGGGCATTTTCCGCCTTCAGGAAAATAACCAAGGTTAAGAAAAAAGCAAGGTGAGACTGAAGGTTACTGTTCTCTAAGATCAGGAGCACATGCAAGGTTAAAAATCAAACAAAAAAGTTCATGATTCTAGAAAGGGTGGAACTTGTTCTTTCCCTGTATAACAATGAAAGATCACACTTGGTTTTTTGATTAACATGTCAAAAAAGAATTGCTTTCTTTTTCTTTTGGGATATGGGCATAGTGAATTTGTGCATTAGAGCAAGAGCTTTCTAAGCCTTCTGTACCACCATTCCTGTAGAAAACCCCATGGGCATGTACAGATACTCAAGTATGAGAGGCTTGTGATGATCTTGTATGTTGTAGCATCTGTCCTTGAATCCCATGCCACATACCATGTTTGCAAGCCCCAGAAATACCTACCAGTGAAGGAAAAGCAGGTCTGTTGTAAGGTGAAAACACAGCAATGGTATGTTGACTTTGGCTGGATTTTTGTAATAAATTGTGAGCTTGATTCTCTTTTCTCTGCTGAAGCAGTATTTCAGGAGCAAATTGTCAAAGGGGAAATACATAAAATCAGTGCTTTCTATATTCATCTTCAGAGCATGACTATAGATGAGTAGAGAAGCAGATCAAAGGAGATGGATTAATTCTTCTCCGTGTATGAGCGTTCCATGTGCCCAAAGGGAATTCCTAGTTGTTTTACCAGCTGCCCTGAGATGATTTAGCGGGATCATGATTTAGCTCATTTATAGGAGTGCGCGCACATTGACATAAATAGTCTCAGGGCAATGTGACTGGTGATACAAAACGAAGATGAGGAAGGGGTTCTATGGCCATTGGTTTGCTCTAGCTGAGCTACCTTTGTCTGTTTGTATCCTTGGGGGGATGTAATAGCATTGCTTCCTGAAGCATCAGGCTGTCAGTGCCAGCTGTGACAGAGCCCTGCTGTGCTCTGAAGCCTCTGGTTGGTGTTTTTTAGTCCGCTGTGGTTGCGTTCCTGTCTGGTGTCACCTCCCAGCAACCGGCTGAGTTGTGCTGGGGGAGAATGGTCGACATGTGGAAGAACAAACAGGGACTGCTGAGCCTTTGGCTTTTGTTCTTGTTCCTTGCACTCTGCTGTTAGAACTGGTGTGCACAGCTGAAACCGATGCCTTCAGTAATTACTCCTGGAAGTATGCTCTGGGTGTTCCTGTAAAATGTAACCAATGCCATTCCCGGTGCCAGAAAACAAAACAGGCTGTGGCTGTGGTCTGAACTGGAAAGAGCTAAAGGGGCCAGAAGCACTGCAGCTACCAGTGGCTTTTCTTGCTTTTGCTCTGACAGAGGTGAAAATACCTGTAACTGATCTGTGGACTTTGCTTTTCATGCAGTGAAAACATTTTTACGAAGCTGTCATACTTGCCAAAAGATCTTCAATGTACATCTAATAATTGTGGTTTTGTGTGGGCTTAACAAACGCTGAAGTATTTTGCCTACTTCTCCCTTTGACTGAGCTGAGATTTTTGAGAGTATGTCGTCTTTGTTTTCCATCAGAAGTCACCTTCTGTCACTTACCTTCTCCCAAAACCAAAACTGTCTTTTAAACCAACCTCTGTCCTCTCCCAAACCCACACCACACTACCTAAAGCATACATTCGTCTTTCTGCATGGGTACAGACTTTGCAACAACATATGCAGACAGATGCATCTTTCTGCAGACTGTTTTCCCTGAAGCAGCAGTTGTTTTGACTTGTAGTTGACTTTGTAAGATGACATTTCCTCTGTCTGACTACCATGGCTGTATTTCGGACAGCTGCTAAGTGTTTGAGCTGTGGGGCAGGAGGCAGGGAGGTGGTTGTGGCAGGCAGGGCTGGTGAGTCAGGAGGAGCCACCAGCCATTGCATGCCACTTTTTGGGTTGTTTGTTTGTAGGGATGTCTGTGATCAGTTCTCACTGTTTTTCAGATTGACACAGCTTGCTAGACTCCATATTTTGGGTATTGGAAGTGCCTTTGTTTAAAAGATACTGATTTATCTGGTGCTAGGCTGTAGGATGCTACAAATCAGCTGAGAGTTTCTCTACCAGCATATTGTTGGGACGTATATAAAAGAGGTCTTAAGCAGAAAATTGCTAGATATACTTCTAACAATTCTACGGAATTTGATTGCCGTCTGATTAAATGATATTTCTGATGTATTTTAAAAGGTTTGCAGTTTGATTAAATGTACAAATTTACATCTCAAGCACGCATGCATTTTGCATTAGTAGTTTTTCACATGCTTCTCCAGTAGAGAGAGGTTAGAATGAGTGCTAGATATTTTTTTCCTTTTGTCACATTTATGTCTCAATTTTTGTTGAATAACTCTTCAGTACTGGATTTTACAAACTGCGAAGTTTTATGTAGGCATGTGTTTTCTCTGCATTCAGGGAGGTCTGTAGATCAGTTCAGGCTGCATACTTCAATGAGAGACAGGGCTGCCTACAGCACCCAGGAGGTGCAGTCAAAGCTGTTTTGCTTGTCCTTGGAAGCAGAAGCATGGAGCCCAGAGGTTAAAATTAGTCTCCTCCTTCTGCATCCCAGCTGCACATGTGGTCTGGAATAAACAGAACAACATTGGGAAGAAAGGTAGTAATTTATTGTTGCCTTAGACCATTCTCTTTCCTGACTCCACCTCATTCCCTCAGGAGTGGGGCGGAAACAGCAAAGAGCTCAGACAAGTGACTCACGAGGCTGCTTGAAGTATTGCAGCTTGCACTCATGGTGATGCTGAACACTCATCTCTGTTTATATGTGGGGACACTTTGAATAATTTATCTATAATATTTATTTAAAAACTGCTTATCTGTTGCTTGTGCACCTCGTTCTAAGTGCTGTCAGTGATCTGTATTTTCTGAAGAGATCCGTAGCTTAGGTCTTAGTCTTGCAGAGTTGATACAAGTTGTTTAAAAAAAATGATAAGCCTTACTTGGTTAGAATTTTGTCATTTCTACTGAAACCTGCCAAAACAATTTCATTCCTTTCCTAGATCCTTAATTACACAAAATACTAAATGAAATCTTTTGGTTTAAACGCAGCTCAGAAAAAAAAAAAAAAAAAAAAACTTGGTAAATGCTGATTGTCGAGAGAGAAATCTTCATTTGGGTAGGATTGTTAATACTGACCGTGCTTCAGTGAGGTTTTCAGTGTCATCTGCAGTCCTTTGCTCATCAATTCCTAGAGGAAAGGGTGGATCTATAGAAAAAGGTTACTATTTTTATCTGCTTCGAAGTTCATGGTTTTTTTTTCCTGTGTGGTGCAGATGTGGCTGCTGTCATCCATGTTTTAATCTGCAGACTGCATTCATGCAAAATACTCTCTTTATATCCACCCATGAAGGACTCTTGGAACTTAATTTACTTAAAGATGCTAATTATTTAACAATTACAACATTTTGTGTAATTGTAAAAAGGATTATGTCAAAACAAAGCCTTTTTTTTTTGGCAAAAATGCATATTCTCAGTATTGTCTACTTGAAAGTTGTTTTTAAGGAGTACAATGGATAGAGAATAAAATGTTAGAGTTAAGTATGCAGATTTTATGTTGCTAACAATTAGATGTTGCGGATGCTGTCAGATCACCCCTCAAGGCCCAGTACAAATGACTGCTGGTTTTTTATTAGTTTTAAGTTAGCCTTTTCTCAACTCTTCTTTCCTACTACTTGTTTAATAAGCTTTGTTATAGTAAATATGTGAAATTTAGTCTAGAAACTTTTGAAGGCCCACTGATGATCCACTGATCTTCAGTTGCTTTAAATTTGATGAAGATAAACTGGCAAGTATATTTTGAGAGATACAATATTCTTTATTTTTTGTGAGATTCTGTTATGATTCCTTGATTAGTTAGGGAAGAGGAGTTTTAAATTTACTCTGCCTTCATTCTCTTTTACCATTATCACTCCTTCCTCGCTGAAAGTTATTGATTTCTAGGTAATCCACTGAAAAACTAAAGCTTAGGTTTGGTTTCTTACAGTAGAATTGTTTGAAGCTTTTGGCTTTGGAATAGCTGGTGTTAGCTGTTAGGCAGCATTGCATACTTGTCTGTTGCAAACCGGGGGATACCTTGGGTTATTTTTTGAAGCTGGAGGAAGAAATGGTTAGAGATGGCATTTCCATTGAGCTGGAGGCATTGCTCTCAATTGCAGAGAGGGGGCAGAATTGTGGTGTTTTTTTTTTTTTTTTTTTTTTTTTAAGTAACCTCAGAGCACTAATTCGTTGTAAGCAAAAGCTGAATGTTCCTGGAGTTGGGTTGCCCTTTGGGTATGAAAGTAATTGCATACACACATTTGTAGCGTGAGTGTTTTTTTTGTCTGCTGACTCCTTCCCTGGTTCATAATGCTATCAAGATCAATACAGTATTGACCGGGTTGTGCTGGTTCTCCTAATGCAAGCTGCGATCTATTGGCTTTTGGCTCTTTGACCGTAAAAATGTCACCATTCAAAAAATGTGTGATGTTCTGCAAGATATAGTATGTTAACTTGCTTTGGGAAATTGTTTGTTTTATTGTGATTACAGGTAAGGTTTCTAGAAGAATTATCAGAGTAGGTTAAAATAGTCTTAACTCTCCTGAATTTTCACAGTTCACTAAGTGTGAAGTCCTGTACTTCTTATATGAGCTCTTGAATTTCTAACCGAAGCGTACTTTGGAGCATTAATTACAAAGATCAAAAATGGGCCACTTCCAGATAGCACCGTCTCCTATCTAGGAACATGTCTAGTTATGTAATGGTAATTCCGAAGAAAAGGTACGGAACTGATAGCTTTGTATGCTGTATAAACCTTTTGGCTCTGGAAAACAGTTCATTTACGCTTAGCGTACGGATGTGGCGGGAATACCACTGTCTAACAAATGTATGTGTGCATTTAGAGTATGAAAAACAAGTATACGTTTTGTAAGTGTACTTTGCTTGTGGACTTCAAATAGGATTCTGTTTTTTCCAAAGGAATTTTGAGTTATGCAAGTGGACTACAGTGTCTATTCCCTAGGGCGTTTTTCACAGAAAGCAAAATATCCTCTAGGTTGTGGATGCTGTGTTCCTTTGCAGACAGTGGTATGTTGCAATAGATGAGCCTTGAGGATGTCCTGTTTTTTATTTAAATTATTTTTGTTGTGGCCAAGAAGAACAGGAATTTTCATATGAAAATTTCATAGGAATCTGTGGTATTTCTTTTTAATAAATTACTGAAATGCTGGAACAAAGCAGTGCAGTGTACCAACCATTGCTATGTTTTTTTTGTAATTAAAACCAGAAGTGTGAAATTCCAAAACAACTGAACTCCCTATAATGAACAGAATATAGTTAGCAAGCTGTGTGGTGTTTACGTACTGTAAATTTGAACACTTGGGAAATCTGAATCTTACCTGAAATTTCATGGTGAATCTGAAGTGCGTGCTCAGTTCTGCCAAGAGTGGCCCTTGCCTGGGTCACTCTCTTGCACTTACAGAAACCTGGACCTTGGTGAGGTGGCAGTAGGGGTGTCTTCTGCGATTTATTGTGTTGCAGTGAAGCTGTTGTAGACATGATTTTAAACCAGTGGTGATGGGAGCTTCTCCTTCCTGAGACTCCCAAAGATGGGAGTTCGCTGTGTCTGTTAATACCCAAACCACTCAGTATTCCGTCTCAACCCGTCCTTCTCTGCCTGGGTTAGTACGTGGAATTTGAGAGCGACCGCTTTGCCGAGGATCGGTGGAGTGGGCCGGCTTGTCCTCTACAGGCACACCGTGAGGTGGGAAGCCCTGCCGGGATATTGGGGGTGCCCCAGCACCGCACAGCACGAGCAGAGCCCTCCCTCTGTTCCTGGAGCACCGAGCACGTCCCACAGCCGACAGCAGCCGTTTACATAATACACCCACAAACCAGCGCTTCTGCACGCTCAAGCTGAAATACTTATTTAGCAAAATGTCGGACTTATATTCAAATACACTGGAGGTAATTTGTTTCGGGCGGAGGATTTGCTTGTACTCAATGAAGAAAGCCACGGTTTGGTCACTAGTGGCTCAGCCCATCACATTAAGAGATCCCATTTTCGTTCCGCTTTCGGATGATTTCTGTGGGGAGTTCCTTGTCCTCAATGAGTTAAACAAGCCCTGTGGTGCTGCTCTGTCCAGTGCCATATGAAAGCAGTTAAAGCTGGGATTGTTTACTGCCTAAATTGTTGTTAGTCAGTAGAGCCAGTGCACCAGATTTCTTTGCGGCTTTTCACGGAAAATATTAAACAGTCCCTTTTTCTTCAGTTGCAGAATTCTTATGTTTTCGGCTGAGTTAGTCACAGAACTGGCACACGCATAACTGCAAAGGCTGCCCCAAAAAAGGGCAGTCTTTTTTTCTGTGCCAAAGGAAGTTGCACTGAGAGCAGTAGCTGCCTCCATGTGACATGTGAGCATTACTGGGCATTTCATCCTGCGAGCCTGCAGTCTGCGCTCAGCTGAACCGCCGCCGCTCTGCTGGGGCAGCTTCGGGCTTTGCAAGGCTATCTGCTCTCCTGTCATTTCGTCTGTCAGGAAGAAACCTGCTTAGCACAGCCTCCATCTGAAGAGGAAAATCAGGTTGGCACAGTGACAGCTGCTTGAATAAAGAAGTTGGCTGGGAGAAGATGCAGAGTCTGATTGTATTTTTTTTCCCCTCGCTCTCCCCCTCGGTCTGAATGAAGACTATCATGGGAACTGGATTCACATGCAGATCAAAAGGAACGCTCGAGTGATGAACTGCTTTTGCAGAAGAAGTCAGGCAGTCATTTGAGCTTTTGTGCGCGGGAGCTTGTTCATTTGGCTGAAGCATTCTGCCGAGCACGTTCCCTGATGGAGAAGCCTCAGCTCCTGCTGGGGGAAGCAGAAATGAGGGCTGCGATCTGCTGGTGACACTGACGGGGTGAAGCTGTCTGCGGCTCTGCTGTGCGGGGAGGCTGCCTTCAGCCGGCAGCGTTATTCAAGGAGTTGCATTGTCCCTGTGGTCTGACTCATCGCATGTAAATGTGCTGCAGCCTCGCTGTACGTTGCAGATATTTTTATTGCATGGGGAAGGATTATTCACCTCGCTTCATGTTCTGAATAACTGCTGGAAAACGGGTGCATTTTTTGGATGGACTGCTTCTGACAGCGAGGAACGGAGCTGTGGAATTACAGAATGGTCAGAGCCCGTGTTTATTTTCAGGCAGCAGAGAGCCCGCTACTGTTTGCTGGCAACTGACCTTGCAGGACTGGGAATAGCTGTGGCCGTCTCCATCAGAGGGATTGTTCCTGCTCTGTGCCCTGCAGAACGGAGCCGGGGCTGCTCCAACAATGATCGCCCTGTCTGGGTAGGGGGAGGCACGCTGCTCTGGTTGTGCTGCTGACAGGGGCAGATTGGCTTGTGAAAGGACAGCTTTGGAGCCAGCAAGCTCTGTCACAATCGAGTTGGATCTCAGATATTTTCATCAGCTGTTCCACAGTCTCATTATTGTGGTTTTGATGTTTTGTGAAATTTTATTTAAAAAAAAGAAGAACTCTTTTTTAACATCTTAGGGTGCTTAAATCTGAAAAATGCAGCGTAGAGGTGGGTTGCAATGTCTTTTTTTAAATATTCACACACCAGCAGCAGCACTCACAAGCTTGTGAGTGTGTGTGAAACAGGTGAAAGGATTTCCTTTACGGTCCCTGGTGCCATACCTGCAGTGTGCTTCCAAAAACACAGTTGTTGGTGTTTTTCTGTTTGCTTTTGCTTCCTCAAACGGATCGAATGAGTCGAGTCTGTATTGTTGTTTTGGAGGAGGTGGAAGACGATTCTCCCCCATCTATTTCCAATTTGCCTCAGGAAAATGTATCTTTGCGTCCGTCGCCCTCTGGAAACGTGCTGGTAAGGCATGTTGTTTGTTGGCATATTTCTGCTTTATAGTACTGCGCGAATACCAACAGAAACTTTCATAAGATTATCTGAGCATGCATGATGTTGAAACAAGACCAAGTGGTAAAAACTGCCTCTGCTGAAGAGTGAGAAAATCAAAACTTAGTTGTGGAATTAATACTTGCAGGGCTTGCTGTTTTGAGTGCAACTTTATTTACGGTGCAGCAGGAACAGATCTCAACTCTTGCACAGTAGCAGAGGACTTTTAGAGGGCCTGGTGACCTGTGTTTGGAGTAAGTGCGTTTCCCACCACTCCACTCCTCATTCCTCAGTGTTACGTTTATGCAGTACCGCTATAGAAACTGATGTAATCGTTACATTGCAGTTATATGCTGTGTTTATTTTGAGAACTGAGAGTCCATCAAGCGACAGCAGTTATAAGCCAAAATGAAAGAGTAATGTACACAATCTACATGTAATTGTTAGAGTTACCACTTAATCAAAATGGTCAACACTGTGGGGACTTGGCTTTTATTTCTTTAAATTATTTTTGTGAAGTGACTAAAATCTTGCTAGCATATCTCAGCAGCTTTCCTTACTAAGAAGTCCTGCTATATTTAGTAATAGATGTGTGTGAGCGTGAATTTGTTACCATACTTATCTGATGCACTTTGCTTTCTCACTGTTTCTAAACAGGTGAAAAATTTCTATTAACGTTAGTCACTTGGGTGCTTGTTTGCTCTACAGAATTCACAGTATGTTATAATAGCCCTAATTCTGTTATGAGATGTTCTCTTTTTCAGCTGTTAAAGGCTAGTCTGCTAGGCTTTTTTAAAAAATATGTATTTATATATTTCATTGATTCATGAAATGACTTAGGGTATGTTTGTGCATCTGAGGTTTTGAAGTTTGGAGTTCTTTCAATTCTGCTTACTGTTTCTGGTTTCTTTATTTCACTGCTTGGGATGCTGATTTTGTCCTCACGTTGTGTTTATGTTATGCATCAGAATATCATACACGTGTTGCTAAAAACTGGAATGGAGTAGTATTCTAAGATATGTTTTTCTTCATTTCAGCCACCATTGGTTCAAGCTATATTTAATGGAGACCCTGATGAAGTTCGAGCACTAATATTTAAGAAAGAAGATGTTAATTTCCAGGTAAAGCCAAACACCATTAGCTTTGAATACAACCTGATTTTGCTTTGATATTGCTTTCTGCTCTACTAATCACTTTAGAACTTTGCTAATTCAAGAGCTGTAAATTATAGTGCTTTTATGTGATAGGGAAAAGTAAAACCTTTATGTATAGTTAATGATGGAAGAGAGGAGTGAGAAAAGTGATAACTTTAAACTTTCTAGATTCATGTTGATACTAAAGCCTTAATTTTGTATTTCTTTCCAGTGTTAGGGGTAGCTGAAAAGTTTGTATACACAGCTTCATCAGAACTTTTTAGAAAGTAACACATAGCTAAGTGTGATGCTTTGATTCTTTTTAAATGAAATAGAGCATATGGTATATGTTAGACAATTAAAGAAAATAGCCTGGGGTTTGTGTAGGTAGGCTTAAGAATGGGTTTTAGAGGGAAGCCTAATGGCTATGCTAACACATAAAGTAAGAAATTAGGCTTGTGTGTCCTGTTAGTGACATTGCAGACTTTTAAAAATTGTACTGAAAATGAATTGGATTTGTTTAATCTTGGATGAAATTCAGAGAATTAAACAGCATGTGGCTACTGTATTTAATTTCTATTAAAATTCAGATATGCATCTTTGACACTGTGCAAGATAATATCGCTTCAATGTTTTGCATCTATCAGAAATTGTTTTGATTAGTAAAGCAGGCTGACATTAGCCATTTAGGGCATAACACTATAGCAACGTGTGTAGCTGTTTCTCCTCCAGCTGCATCAGAGTGACACTAAAAAGCTAGGGCTAGTGTCTAGATGTTCCACAGAGGCCAGTGTAAAACCATGATCATTGTTTACCTTTTGTTCTTGGGATTCGCAGAACCAAAAGCAAATATTTAGTTAGGCATGTGTGTTTTGACATTTAAAAGCATTCTGTGGAATTTATATCAGACCAGTTCCAGCTTGGGAGTTTGCCATAGTCTTGTAGAGCTTGATTAGGGCCCTGTATAAGGAAACTTGCTGTCAATTTGAGAGTTATGTTTGATAATGTTCAACTTCTTTTTTCCACTCTCTTTCTTTGAAAAATTTTGCTTGTTCTTCAGCAAAATTCTGTGATGCATTATATAATATCAAATGACATAATTTTCTGTCCATGGGAGCGCTTGTTCTGTATGTGTGTCTTTCCTGTCTCTTCATGTGCACACTCAAGTCCTGTTGTTAGCATATTCGTTTTCAAAATCTGATTAGTCTGTGTTGTTTCATTTCTATTTGTCCATGTACAAGTCAGGTTTGGCATCCATAGATGTAGTGTCTGTAAACAAAGTAAGGGCAGTATCCTTCTGTTTTTTTGATTATTTATTTCAAAAGCCTCTGCTAGATTTCAGTATGTACAAGGCTGAGGGTTTGTTTGGTTTTGGTTCTGTCTCAACGTTCGTCAAACCGGCATTGTCAGCCCATAGATACGAAGTAAGTAGATGTGCTTAAATAGGAAAGCATGCGATTGCTTCATGCCTCTTCATGAAGAGAGTTGCTTTAGACTGCTAGGTAGCTATAGCGAAGAAAAATACTGTAGACCGAATATTCTAGATTTGTTTTTACGTGTGTGTACATCTTAATCGTTTTTTTCTCGCTGTGTATGCATCTTAGACCAGTGACTCCAAGGAGCATTTAGAATGCATCCAGAACAAATATGCTGTTTTCTTTCACAGCCACATTCTTCAGCATAGGCAGATGCTTATCACATGACTGCTCCTTCTAATATGGTAGTCCTAGTCCTACCACAGTATTTAATTCTGAATTCACATGTACCCCTTAAAACAGTGTTTGTCAGGACTGACCGAGCGTACAGATTCTCCCCAGGTTTGGCAGAATGCAGTTAACTGCCTGGTGAGCTTTGTGCATCTCTCTCCATGTGGTATTTTTCTTAGGTTTTGCACTTGTCCTGTGTACTTGACTGGAGGTAATATATCCCTACACCAGTCCAGGTCCAAACTTTTTCCCTTAGCTGTATATTCTGAATTGGTGTGGACAGAAGGAGGGGGGAAAAAGTGGAGAAAATGAAGTGGCTGCGTATGTTTCCTAATAAAGAGAAGGATCAGGGCAGACTGTTGTGAGATGTATTAGAACCAGTGTGTGTGCTGGATTTTTTTCCACTTAGCTATCCAACTGCTTCAGTACAGTTGTTTGAATTCCAAAGCCATTCCCTCCAGTGCCTCTGCAGAGTCTTTCCCCTCTCGATACCAGCTAATTGTTTTGCAGTTTGTACTGCAATAGCTAGGATTCCTGCCTCACTTCCACGGAGCAGCGGGTTGGGTTATGTAACTGGAGACTGAGTCCTGCGAATGAAATCGTGCCCGGAAGCGGGCTGAAGATAGAGCTGTTCTGGGTCTTGTTGCGACAATCATCCTGAAAAGTTGTTGGTGTCCTGATAAAATGTCTTTTTTTTTTTTTTTCTTTCTGTAATCATCCAGCTTCATTTACCTTTTTACCTTTGGGGGTCTGTCATCTGTAGCATTAATCACCACTGGCTCAGCACTCTATTAGGGCGAGACAAGTTGGGCCTGTGTGTTTGGCTTCCTACAGCTAGGCTGTGGTTTGCTCTTTTGGTAACGCCTACAGATCACAACCAGGTCGGGCTGTAGTGGAGCATTATTCCTAAAGCCAATGCTGTCTTGTAGCATCGTGTTCTCTTCAGAAGGTTCTGAGATGGGTGGCCTTTCATAGCCTGCGTTCCTGCATGCAAATGCTGAGATACCTACTGAGAGCAAACTCAGGCTTTTTCAGGTTGTTCCCTGTTCGTGTCACACTTACCAGCTCTTTGAGTCACAGTCTGAGTCTAGATTTAGAAAGTGTGTATTGTATTCAGCTCTGCAGCTGTGGTGTCTTGTGAAGGAGGAGCAAATTAGGTGTGCTCTTTAGCTGCTTAAATTGTGGTTCAGAAAGGCTCGCCTGTTTGGCACGTGCAGCCTTATAGACAAGACTGATTTATGGGAACTTTGATCAAAGATTTTTGGAAGGTGCGGTCTCTGAGGTTCCAATTACTGGAAAAAAAAAAAAAAAACAGAGGGGAAAGGTTTGCTTTTCCTTTCCCTTCCCCTAAAAAGCTAGTGAAACTGTAGGCACTCATGTCATGACTCAGGCTTAAATCACAAGCATCACATCTGTTGAGCCTGATAGAGTTTCTGTTACTGAAGGAGAGAGAGAATGCACAGGTGCTTATTTCTTATTACTAATTTTTTCTTAGTACCATCCTAGGCTTTTTAGCTAGTTCTTATGGAGAACATCAAGATTTCCTTTTCTAGCTGGTTAGAATATCATGGTTAGTTTGAACTTTGTGCACTTTTCAGCAGTTAATTTTAGCTAACTAAATGATATCAGCATTCCCTTTCATCAGTTGGAAACTTTTTTTTTTTTAAATTTGGAAGTCTGTCACTGTTGTAAACTTGTGCCACCTCATTTGTCAACAAAACTTTCATGATCTATGATCAGATTCATAGATCATGAAAATGGAATATTTCATCTTGGCTATGTGTTATGAATAGGATTTAGTGGAGGGAATACCAGCTCACTGCCAAAAATGCTACAGACATGGTACATCTTACTACTGAAAAGGCTGTTCAAAATCAAAACAGCTTTTCCTCCTCCTCCTAGGCCTATTGGGATAACATTTCTAACCATGAAAAGTGATACTTCAGGTAACCCTATATGCAGTCCTTAGAACCCAATTGCACTTGATCTTAGCAGAGGGAGCGAACACCTGATCCTCCCTGGAAGCATGTGCCCCTTGCTCTTTCAACACCAGCGCCAGCCAGGCGCTGCCTTTGGAGGAATCCCAGAATAATGCAGATGGCTCCCAATTTTCAAGAGCGCTCACTGCTCCAGTTTAATGCTGATTGACACGTGGTTGGTGACTTAAACATGAAACACCTGTGTCTTGCTGCTCACTTTGTTTTGTGAGATTGTAATAGATTTAAACTACAAAATGTGCCTTAAAGTTGTGTTCTCTGTGAGTTGGTGGGTTTTCCAACACAAGATGTAAGACTGGAAGATGAAACCCCACATACTGTCCTGAGGACCGCAGCAATCAGGGCATCCAGATGCTTTCTGCTCTGTGCCATTGGCCATCCAGAGCAACTCTGAATTTAATGGCACCTTTCTGTAGTAAGTAACCAAAAATAAAAATAAAAGCTCACCTGTGTAACCATTAAAAAAAAAAATCAC
>VXAV01001863.1:95948-110978 GCA_013399715.1 Alectura lathami
TGGGTGTGTGTACATGCAAATATAGATATCTGGACTTAATGCTGCTTAGTGAAGATTTCAAGTGCTACACCTTGGTGTTTTTTTGTGGATGTTTTCAGGATGCTGTTCAAGTGTTGTTAAAGCATTCAGCAGATGTCAATGCTCGTGATAAAAACTGGCAGACACCCCTACATATAGCAGCTGCAAATAAAGCTGTGAAATGTGCAGAAGCTTTGGTGCCTCTTCTAAGTAATGTAAATGTGTCTGATCGGGCCGGCAGAACTGCATTGCACCATGCAGCCTTCAGTGGGCATGTTGAGGTATGAGGTACTTTTCTTAGCTTGTTTCCTGCTTACTGTTCTGTCCAACACGGTTCTAATTTTGAGTTTCTCAGGTAATAACCATGTTTCCCTCCATCCCTTCAAAAACCACAACCCAATTTACTATTTCATATTTTAGTTTGTCTTTTGCATGCATGTGTGTACAGATTGGTTGTGTTATGTCATGTAGTTGGAAGGTTATTACAGCATTCACCTCTCTGGACATGAGCAGATTTGCCTGAGTGAAGTGGAGTTTAAATTAGTAGTAGATAAATTTTAAATGGAAGAAGGAATTTTTCAGTAGATAGAGAACATGTGGAATATGTTGNTTTAACTTCTAAATGTTTCTGTTAACATTGAATCCCTTGTTCCTTACAGTCATTTTGTTACTGTTGCCAAGATTTTTAAGTATATGGAATATTGAAAAAAAAAAAAAACTTATTTAAATCCTTTAAAAACACTTACATTTTTTGTCTTTTCCTGTCATTTTCTTTGTCCAGCTTTAAATAGAGTTGTGCATTTTTGAAAAGAGGATTTATTTTCTTCCTTTTTGTCCCAGATGGTCAGCTTACTATTGTCTAGAGGCGCCAATATTAATGCATTTGACAAGAAAGACAGAAGAGCTATACACTGGGCAGCATATATGGGTATGTACATGTTTGCAGTTGATTACTATTGTAGTAGTAAAAATAAAAAATAAAAGTTGTCTTATGTCTATGCATATGCTATGAGGTTATCTGTGAATCTGTCAGAAGACCATTAATACTACTCTTCTAATTGCCTTGTAATTACATTTGTGTGGTGGGAAAATTGATTTGTTTGAAAAAGAAAGTAAAGCAAGTAATTTTTTTCTCTCTAAAAAAATATGTTCCTCACTCAGCAGGAATCTAATCATAGGTGAAAAGTATGCAGTAATGCTAAATAGAAAGCAATCAATAATTAATAATTAATACAAGAGGCATCTGGGAGGAGGGTTACTAAGTAATTCACATGAAACTGCTGGTTGTATTTGTTGTTGCAGAATATATACCTGTTATACCTGTTGAAAAAAATCAGAAAACATGTTCATTTCATAATGCCTCTAAATTTCAGAAAAAGTCTAAAATCCATGCTCCTCAGCATGTGCAGTGTGCCATATGTGAACAGTTACGTTTCAGTACTAATTTCAAGAAGAGACTGGTTGAGATGATTCCGTAATCTTGTTTGCTATTCAGTATTTCATCTTGATTTATTATAGTCTTATCCAGCCAGAGGAAAAAGAGTAAAAACAGTAGCATCAGTCTTGTATGAACCTACATGCCTGGGAATTTCTTTGAATATGAAACACGTAACCAAGACCTGATCGGATGTGATTTGTTGTTCCTGTTAAGTTTTGACAACCTGCATTTTCTATTTAATATCTGAAAAGTTAAATTCCCTAGAAAATAGATATCATATTTATATGCTTATGATAACACTGTATGAAACTTAAGGAAAATATCTTTCAGGAGAAGAACATGATCCTGTTCATTATGTCTTTTTCTTTTTGTCAGATGATCTAAAGTTGCGAATGTTTGGGTTTTTTTTTTTCAGTTACTCTAAGGGAAAAATAGCACTTGGAACTACTGTCTCAGTGAAAAACCTTGAACTGTGCTTTATAAAGAAGCATCTTGAATTTTTGTCAAACACTTAATGTACAAGGAGAATTATTTCTAGACTGCCCCTCCCCTGAGAAAAATGAATATTTTGGGGGTTTATATCAGATACAAAAATAATAATAATAGTAATAATTCCTTAACTGGGAGATTACATTACGTTGGAGATTCGCATTACGTTGACGTCTCCTAAGTCTATGATACCTCTGCCTTGACAGTCTGATCTTAGGCAAAATGTTCCTGAGTATGCAGTTTGATATTCATGTTCATTACTGCAAATCAGACAATAGCTTATAAATAAGCATAATGCATTGTAATGTGTATGTGGGGGGGTAGGGGGTGATTCTTAAAAGCAGGCCCGAGATTGGTAGTTAAACACATTTCTCATCTGTTACTCAAAAAATAGTGGCATCAACTATCTTATAACTTCCCCAGTCTTGCCATGAAAGAGGAAATGAAAGCAATAACTTGAAAGTGAAAATACAATTTTAAATTTACCTACTGAGCAGAGCAAAAGAGCAGCTGTACATGTGTGTTCTAATTTACCCTGTTTAAATACTGTTTGATGAAAAACCTTACCCTGAGTGTCAGGAGTTTGGTACCGACTTGTTCCTTGTGTGAAATATACTTTGTCCAAGGACTGAAAATTCTGGTCTTTACAAATGAAAAAGAAAATACTCATTTACAGAATTAGACATGCTTGTAAATGTGATCTCCTCATAAATGTCTGGATTCATTAAAATGTAGAACTATTAATGGTTGTCTTTGCAGAACTCTGTCTTAGGCCAATTTCACATTAGTCTTGTGTCCCTGCCTGTACAGGTCTGAAGTAACCTAGTAGCAATGTAAAATAAGGCTGTGAAGTCCTTACATGAAATGTCAAAACGAACAACAGGACTGTGCAGAGCTGTCTTCAGAGGAAAAGACTTAAATATGCAAGGAAGTTTTGAAGAGATTGTGACGGCATTAATGCGCTTACGTTGTAGTTTGAAATTCGGTGACGTTGCATTGCAAGCACTGATAGTGGTTCTCCAGCTTCTCTGTATAACTATCTTTGTTATTGATCCAATGTTCTTTGGAATATTTTATTTTAGCATTTAGTGCTCTACTTACATATGCAAAGCAATTTCTGTGGCAAGCTGTTCAACCACCTTAAGGCAAAATTTATTTGCAAAATTTTGTTGAATGAAAATCAGTATGTGAGATGGCAGAGACTAGAGGAGCATCAGTGAGAGGACAGGAGTTTTTCTGGCTTATGCTCACCTAGGTGGAAAAAAGTCGTCTTTTTTCAGATAAGCTACATTTATTCCAATTTTAGTGAGTGCTATTTCATAGGCTATTAACAGGAAATTCTCTTACTGAGCATTTCTCACAATTTACAGCTGTTTCACACTGCTCCAGTTACTAGAGGAAAACCTTAAAGCTTTTTCCACTGTATAAAATAGACTAAGAGAAGTTAGGCTTTTCGTCACACTCCTATAAATAACTTTATAGGGCTATAGCCATTGTTTCCCTTCCTTCCTGCTTTTCACCCGGCCCCACTGGTGTCCAGCTGTAATGCTGCTGCCAGGAGGGACTTTTCGTGAGTGTGAGCGTTGCCCTGGTGAGTGTGTGGGATATCTCCTGAATGCTTCCTATGTGAGGTGCCCTGCTCTTTTTGGGTGTCTTCCACTGACTGCTGCTTGCCTTTTAGATGCAGGTTGGGGATTTTTGTTTGTTTTTCTTTAAACTTCTGTGCCGCTGTTCTACTCAGTATTTCTCTTCCTTCTGTGGCTTCCAGTATCTTTCATACTTGTCTTTCTCATGAAGGGCTTATTTTGATTCTTGTGCCCATTGTATTTGGGTCACAGGATGAGTATGACATTTAAATTTATCTGTGTCTTTTCCTACAATACTAATGTAATTCAGAATTCAAGTGTTGTAGCACCTTACATTGCAGTAGTCAGCTCTGTATGTTTCTGATCTGTGTACTTGGGTGAGGGTCTTCTGGTATTTTTGGGGGCATGCAGCATCAAATATGTATCGTAGTGACTGAATGTTTATTCAAATGCTTTTGTATTCCTTTGGGTAGATAACGTCCTTTTCAAACTTGTGCACGTTCTTTTAGTCATTGAAAAAGCAAACCTCACTGTTTATGAAGCACTTAAACTGAAGGCTGGATTTGATGCATTGTTCTCATATGTCTAGCTGGATAAGCATAAGTGTTTAGTGGCACCCTCCTGCCCCTCCATTAAAAAAAAAAAAAAAAAAAAAAAAACNCTGAGACTAAGGTAAGAGTTTCACTTGAAATGTGAAATAAAAACTCCCACTTCTGTGTGTATCAGTCAGTTGTAAAGGTAAACACAGTCTCTTTACCTTGGGTGTTTTCTATTCTGCATACTTTGTCATGATTATTGGTGTGGCATAAGCTCTCATGTTTTCAGTGGTAATTTGTTTGGCAATTAAATCAGCTGAACAAGAATGACAGATTTTTGGCTGGCTTGTTTTCATAGCCCCACTTGGAGCGCAGTGTCATGGCGGCCTGAGGGCTAGTGCTGGAGCAGACAGACGCAAAGGGAGGAGCTGGCCTGGGCCTCGCCACAGTGCTGTGGGGCTGGGGCCTAGTGAGAACAGCCGGGCTGGGCTCTCTGGTCCTTGTTTTAGTTAGAAACAGAGTACTTTCTTCTTCTCATGTTGGATTACAATGTTTCTTTCTAAGTTTGTGCTGAAGGCCTTAAAAACTGTAATGGGGATGAAGCAGGGAGTCCGAGAATCATATTCTTTCTCATCAGCAGAAATTTGCAGCAACTTGAATGTCAAATTTATGTCACCTCACTAGTCTTCAAATCTTCCAAAAACTCCCTCCATGTAAGTAGAGGACAGGATATTTTAGTGTTCTGAGTTAGTTTTGCAGTATGAATAGCGTGATTATTGGATGGGGTTACGTTGAAAGACCGTCTTCTGGAGATGAGTATTGTATGTTGCTTCTATAGTTGACAAAAGAATTAGAAAACAAAACCGGTTCTTTACTTTCCAGATTAGGTCCAAATGAGTAATGTCATGTTCATATTTTAATAACTTTATGATGATTAAATTTGTTTTGGATAATGTTAAATGCAGCTTCACTTTTTTGTCTGTTCTTTTAGGTCATATTGAAGTTGTGAAATTACTGATGGCCCATGGAGCCGAAGTAACATGCAAAGACAAGAAATCATATACGCCCTTACATGCTGCGTCATCTAGTGGGATGATCAGTGTAGTCAAATATCTTCTAGATCTTGGAGTTGATGTAAGGAAGAATTACAGTGATACTCTTTTTGTTGTTTTAAATGCTTTTATTAGTATTGTAGCATACTGTTTATGATTGTTTTTATGATAGGGTGAAAATTACAAAGGTGTTTGCAAGGATCTTCATTCATAAGCTTTGTTGCTGTGGTGATAGTCTTTGGTTTGGTTTTGGTTTTGTTATAATACTTCATTTCCCCAGGTAACTTTAGAGCTTTGCAGTTTTTGCAGATTTTTTAGAAATATATTTGTTTAATACTTTTTTGTTGTTGTTGTTCACTTGGCATTTCTGACTCTTAACGTATTGGACTGAAACTCAGGAAACAGGAATTCTGTTTCTAGCTTTGCCACACACATCCTTTCTGAACTGCAGGAAACTGAACTCTTGCCTCAGTTCTTTGTAAAATATGGTTGTTACTGAATTTCATATATATATGTATATATATATATATATATATATACACACACAACATGTATACTTTGGTTGTCAGGAACTTTAATAATACAATAAGGAAGGCCATATTAATATTGAAGCAAAATAAAAGGCTGTACAGTACCTGCATGTAGAAACTATGTAAACAACAAACTGTGAAACCATGTAAGAAAGATATATTGTACCTGGTATTTTAGCCTTGCAAGGCTGGGTAAAGCTGCCAATCTTCTGTGGTGAGAAGTAGATCAGAATTCAGTATCGTATTGTGCACAACAAATTCTAATTCACTACACCCACCCCAAAATATATACTTTGGAGTCTTGTTTGGTTTAGAGATGGTCTGATGTTTTTTGTCTTGGTTACCTGAACACTGGCATTTGTATTAGAATTTATTAGCAAAGTATGTGTGCTTGCATTTTAGAACTAGTTTGTAACCAAAGTTCCTTTTACACTTCGTTGCTTAACATCGTTAAAAAGTGAGCCTGCATTTGTGTGCGCATGTGTCTGCGTGCTGCATCTGGGAGTTCTAGATCTAAATGCCTAAAACTTTGGGCAGACCCAGTCCTTTTGACACTTGTTTTTTTGGAGATCTGCAAATGCTGTTGAGAAATGACAGAGGTCCTGCTGTGCTTAAGCTGATAGTCTGTAGCGGCTGTGCAAATAGCCACTGTTGACATTTCTGAGATGTGTGTTCTGTCAAGTTGCATACTGCATACAGGACACAACTGGAGGAGGATAGCTCTGCTGAAAAACAATCATACCCCATACCCTGCTTCAAAGTAATACATACAGAACTTGCTCTTCATTCTGGCTTTGAGGAATTCCAAAACATAACGAAGTTATCTTGTTGTTTTGTTATCTTGTTTTTTTAAGTTATCTTGTTTTTTTGCTAGCAGACAAACGAAACAAATGCCTATGGAAATACTCCTCTTCACATAGCTTGCTACAACGGACAAGATGTTGTAGTGAATGAACTCATAGACTGCGGTGCTAATGTAAATCAAATGAATGAAAAGGGGTTTACACCTTTGCACTTTGCTGCTGCATCAACACACGGAGCACTGTGTTTGGAACTTTTGGTCTGTAATGGAGCAGATGTAAATATGAAGGTAGGTGAATCCAAACCCACCCATTCGCTCTTAAAGATGCAGTACTTCTTTATCAGAGGTGATTTTTCAAAGTGGTTGATGCAGTGTTTGGAAGTTCCAGCTGATGGGTAGAGTACTTCTGTGAAAAGTATTGTAGAAAAAAATAAGTGTGTTGCTTCAAGGAAGTTGGTGTAAATTTTAAATGTAGTAGTAAGTAGCCCAAAAGGATAACAAAAATTGACAATACTGTTTGGTCAGTCTTGACTATGTTTAAATGCTAGAAGTCCCCATCATCTTGTTTTCCTGATTTGTGTATAGACAAATCAGGAGTAGGAGCAAATGATAATGCAAAAGAACATACAGATAAGCTACATAAAAGAAATTCAGAGTTTTTCAGAGAAATGTGTATGAACAGGCTAATTATTGGAACAGTCGAGAAGCTGCTCCAACAAAAGATCCTAAAGTCTAATTAATGGGGGAGAGTTGTATATTAAAAACACAAAGGTGAGGAAATTAGGCCAATGGAAAGTCGTGAACAGATGAGTTTTGACCTACTCCAGCAAAACTTTGTGAACAGAGTTTACATACTTTTGACATCTCTACCTGCTCACGGTCCTTTGCCTGTAGAATATCCATAGAATCTAGTCTTGGTGTAGAGATCACTTCTAGACCACCCAAGTATAAAAACAAACTGTAACATAAGTATCAGATGATCTTTTTGGGTGTGTAGGTCACAGTCTCAATGTGTGTGAGAGAGAGATGAGATCTCCTTCATTTTGTGTGAAGTTAATTTTGACTCTAGTAATGGAAGCTTAATTATGTTCAGAAATATTCAGTGTCAGTATCTGGTGTCTTGACAGGTATCAGGCTGGGGGAAGTGGGAAATGGGTATGTGGAATGAAGAGTCCAAAAGTTCCTCTTGCAACGTATCTAATTGCCTGTACCGTTGCTCGCATGTGGTAGGAAGAGAAGTATCTATACTTTCTGTGTATTTTTTTTTGTTTCTGTGTTTATAGAGTTATATATTAATTTCAGTATTACTTGGGCATAGGTGAATATTGGAATAGTTAAAATTTTTGTTAAAAATCATTGTTTTGGGTTCAGTGTTCATATAAGAGCTAACGCTTTCAGCTAACTAATTCTAAAATACAATGGTATATCTATTGCTAGTACAAAATATGTAGCCCACTCAAAATTTGGGAGTAACTTAAAAATAGCCTATATAATGTGGGAAAATCTTAGCTGCATGTTACTGCTTGCTCCTACATATATTGAAACATGGAGCTCATTTATTGAAAATGTACTGCAAGTAATTTGTGGAAAAATTCCTCGCTAAAGTGCCCTGGAGATGGAAGGAGTTATGCTACAGGGTTTACAGCCAACTTGTCATAAAATCTGCAGGGTACAGTGGATTTATTCTCATTGCCAGCTTTCTACTTTACTTGATGTCCCAAAATGGATATGACTGAGGGTTTAGCCTTGCAGAGCTGCATTCTGTCCTATGTTCTTGATACCACATTTCTCAATAATGTATGTTAAAGATGCTAATGATTATGTAAATGTGTTACATACACTAAGAAGAAAGAAAGGGAAAGATAACTATTATCAGGCAAAGAATTACTGTTTCCCTGTTCATCTTGGTTTGCAAGGGCTCATGATTTTGTATGTCTGATGTAGATGAAAGGACTGGGAGGACTTAATTTCAGGAAGATGTGCAGCAAGCAATGTTTTTTTGGCTATTCATTTTCAAATACACCTTAAGTGTAGGTTAGGAATGAAAATGAAAATGTTCCAACATTCTGTTAGGATAATTAAACACTGCTAAAGATTTTAGTAATCTTTACGTTTGAACTTTAAATCAGAATATTTATGTAATGTATGGTATACTGTGTAGATACTGACTACATTTAGTCAGTTATAAAACTAAATAACCTCAGAAATTGTGCAAAGAACAGCTCGTATCTTCAAACTGACTGGCAAAGCTCCTGAATTCTTTGAAGTCTATCGTGTGGGTAAACTGTTGTTCGAAGGTGGCAAAAGGTGCATTGACGTCAGAGAGATGTATTGTTGCCTTCCTTCCCTCTCATTTTTAAGTTTCTGGATCGAAAGCATAGATTTCACAGTTCTTTTGTTTAAAAGTAAATAAATAAATACATTCTCAGACGCTTCCACATGAGTGAACGCTTATCAGAGAGCTGAGAACTTCAGCTGAAGTCTGCTAAGAGCTTGGTACAGATTTGGCTACTCAAGTTTTATGCTTCAGAAGACAACGCCCTTACAGTGGAAAGGGTTAGTAGCTTCAGCTGTAGGCTGGCTGTAATTACAATGTGCTGATTTACTAACTAGCAAAACTATGAAGTGCAGAATTAAGTAGGGTTTTGCAGTGCAGGAACTTCAAGCAGTTTTAGCTTGAACATATGATTTGGCCTTTGTGCACCGACATGCATCTCCATTGTACTTCTGTTAATAATATTTCTGTGAATTTCTACCAATGTGGCTGACTGTGGCTTGTGAATTGAAGCCCAGAGGTGTGAACAGCCCTTCACAGCCAGCTCCCCCCAGTTTTACAGTTCTGTGTGTGATGCCATATGTTATAGAATATCCTTTTGGCCGGTTCAGGTCAGCTGTCCTGGTTTCAGTCTCCTCCCAGCTCCTTGTGCCCCTAGCCCAGCCGCTGGCAGGACAGTACAAGAAGCTGAGGAACTGAAACGTCCTTGGACTGTGCAGCACTGCTCAGCAACAACTTTGTGTTATCAAACCCAAAACATAGCATCCTACCAGACACCGTGAAGAAAATCAGCTCTGTCTCACCTGAAACAGGGACGGACAGCATGTGAAGATAAATATTGGGTTTAATCAGAAGGATAACCCTTAAAAAATAGCAAAGTTAAACTAAGTTAAAATCTGTCACATGGCTTATAATCGTTTGCAGAGTTGAAATGGGGTGCTTGTAGAGAATTCTTACAAAGTATTTATTGACACCAAATTTGTTCAGCTTCCAGGCTGAATTTCAAAGTAGTTCTTCCATTGTAGTTCGAATGAGGAATTTATCCTTTAGCTTAAATGAGGAGGAAAGTGAGGGAAAGAGACACCAGGTGTGTAAAGGTTTATTTAAAGAAGGAAAATAATTGGACATAGAGATAATTAAGGTTAGAGATTTCTCTGGGAAATTGTGGTTGATGTTGTGTTTGTTTAGATTTATTTTTTAAGGCTTCCACTGACAGAAGTTCTTGAAGTATATTTGATTGTCCAGTTCCTCAGGTGGATTTCAGTTCCTTTTTCTGTGTTTCTTTGCTGCTGCTGTGGATATGTGGATGTGTCTTTTGGGTTATTTGTGGTCAAAGAAATCTGCTAGCTGAAACATCTGGAGATAACTTGGCTGTCATCGTGAGGGGTTTTATTTCTATCAGTCTAGGTCTGAGAAGGCAGTGTATCCCATAATTACGTTATTCCAGGTGATACATGCTGCTTTTTGCAGTGACATTACTGAAAATTCCATGCCCAAGTCTGTCTTATGGGATCTGTAATGGGTTTTAGGTAACACATCCTTAGAAGCTTTGTCCTTCGGTTCCCAAGGAGTAAAGATGGGAGAACACTTTTGCACAGCAGCAATCTATGATGTTTCAATACATATGTTCTTGGAGTATGTTCGCCCTACTATCACTTTTTTTACGTTTGTTTTTTTTGATCGTTTCATACTCTTCAGAGCCAGTGTTTAAATGTAAAGGTCTGGTGTGCATTTGCATCCAGAAGTACTTTGATTTCTTTGAGTGTCATATTCACAATTTTTACGTGCATTTGTAAAAACTCTATTCTGCAGTAAAGCTTTCCCATTACCTATGACAAAGTGTAGAAAAAAAAAGTTATCCTAAAGTAATAATAACAGAAAAAAACTGTTTTTGTAAGTGCATTTAAATTGAGCTGTTCATGATTGCAAGTCCCTTATGCATTATTGTTGGCCTACTTGAAGGGCGTATTTACTGGGTGAATGACTAAGTGCACACTTGGCGTGTGTTTGAAATGTGTAATACCTATTATGGTTGAATAGCTCTGCCTGGGGATTACATGTGGTTTCTGATAAATTACTTACAAATATCACTTTACAGAAATTTTGGTGGAACACGAGCTTTTTGGGGTGTAAACATCCATAGCAAATACAGTTGTTTCCTGTCGAGTAACAAACTTGATTTAAAGAAGCGCTGTGCTGTTTTAGACTTGGGTAGGGGAGAGTTGAGCATAGGCTTGTTGTTAACATTGTGTGCTGTCATCATCCCCTTGAGAGTGATTATCCTAAAGGCACAGTTGTGAGTGAAAGGGCATTGCTGAGTTGTCACCTACAGCTGGAAGAGTGATTAAGAGCGGCTCTTTTGTAGAGCTTGCCATGTCATGCTGACTTGTAACTGCCAGCATCCATCTTGCAGAAATGCACAGGGAGAATTTAAAGGAGGGAATGGAGGGGAGAGCAGAATGTCCTCCTTTGTCAGGTCTGGATTACTGTTGCAGGCCAGAAGTAAACACTGCTTTTCTTTTTTTTTTCTTTTCCAGAGTAAAGATGGGAAAACACCTTTGCACATGACAGCGATCCACGGTAGATTTTCAAGAACTCAAACCATCATTCAAAATGGTAAAAAAGTGGGGAGCAGTAGTTTTGTCATCAGCTTTCCTGTATTACAAATACTTTCGTCCTTTGTATTGATAACAGCATACTGAAAGGTTTTTTCATATCTAGTGTCCAGTAGTAGTTGAGTTAATGGTGGAGTCTGGTATATCTGACTATTCAATTCAAAAAATTCCATTGAAGAGCTGTTGATTTTTCAGAATGCAGGAAAAAAATATATTAATTTCTCTTCTATAACCATATTGGTAGGTAAGAAAGTGCTTCTCTCCAATTTAATACTAAATACCACTGAAAGTGTTTGAAAAACTAAAATCCAGAACAGTCATTCACAGGCACTTATTAATGTTGCTTAAATTATCATCAGCTTTGTTTTTCTGACAAAAGTATCTGTATGCCATTGTGTATTCCTAGTAGTAATTCCTTTTTTTTATCATAGGAGCTGAAATAGACTGTGAAGATAAGAATGGAAATACTCCTTTGCACATAGCAGCTAGATATGGCCATGAGCTATTAATCAACACTCTGATTACGAGTGGTGCTGACACTGCAAAGTAGGTAACATCTGCTGATGTGAATGCAAGCTGAGAGAAGTTAGAGATATATTTATTAGACTAACAAGAGTAGTGTGATTTTTTTCTAATATTGTCTTCAACCTGAAATAGGAAATACTTTGTGTTATCCTGTACTGTGCTTTTAAGTAGCTACACAATACAATGCAATTGCTTCAAAAAGAAAGAGAACGTTATTTCTCTGTAAAGCAATGTATTTGAAATCAAAGCTCCGAAAGCTTTAATAGACCGTTGCACTGAATTAATGCACTCTGCCTAGTAAGAAAGCATTTAACACCTGTGGATTTCTAGCTAGATCGTTTGGTGAACAAGCCACGCACGTTCGCTGTGGCAGAGTCATGTTTGTTTTATTTCAATTGTAATGAAACTGTGATACCTGATTATGGTGTATCTTAGGCGGGGTATACATGGGATGTTTCCTCTCCATTTGGCAGCATTAAGTGGATTTTCAGACTGCTGCAGAAAGCTCCTCTCATCAGGTAGGAGACTCCTTAAAATCATACGGCAGCTTTATATTTAATTTTTTATTCCACAGAATAACTTTTAATTAAGTCTTAATTTAGTAACACATAGGAATCTGTAGAGTTTCTTAGTAGCCTGGTAACAGTGCGTGTTTAATTTTTTTAACGGACAGTCGGTGGAAAAAGTGAGTGCAAACTTTTAGAGAAATAATTTCTTTCCCCCAAAACATCATCCAATTGGAAAGAATGTCTCATAACTTCTAAAATGTTGATTTAAGTTGGCCAAAGAGGTGGAGTGACTGGTTCAGGCTATAAGATAACTTCAAGGAGAAAAGTGAATGTTCTAATCGCTTCATCCAGCATCCTTCAGGTCCCTTCCATGATGTATTTAGCTTCATGCAGGTTGGCTTATTCCTGTCTGTTCCTAGAGCAGGCAACCTAATATCTCTGAAGACTCTGTGGATTACTACAATGAGAGACTTGCACTGGTGTTTTCTTGTTAATGCAGCCCAAAATGCACTTTGTTCTCACTGTTGGATTCCTCTCCTGAGTTGAGGAGGGTCGTTAAGGTTATTACTTCCCCTGCAGTCAGAACTTTCCTTCTAACCTTCAAAATTTGACTTATGCCAAGTTTTTAAACTCTTTGGGTAAACCTATTGTGCTGGTGAATTTTGATGTTTTTGTTACTTATTTGGTGTCTGATACTTCTGAACTTAAGTTTCAGTTATTGTTACACCCGTGGATGTCATCTACGTTCACCGGATTAATTTCATGCCGTTTCTGGAGTTTTCCCTCTCGTATTTGAATACAGTGAAATTTAAAAGCCACGCATCTTTTTTTTATTTCTTTGTTTGGTTTGTTGCACACCATTCTCTGTCTACTTACTGTGTTACATTGCCAAACCTGAAGAATTGGTCAAATGCTCTCTTGGTCCAAAATGAGTTGGAAGAGGGGAGAAGGGATTGTCCTGGCCATACCATAATTTGGCCGAGACGCACAGTTTGTTTCATTGGGCTGTGTAGACTTTACCTTTCCTACTACAAATACAGCTCTGTCTTCAGATACCTATCTTACCAACAAAGATAAGTTTGACTAATCAGTCACTATTGATTAGTTTTTAGTTACTCATTTGATAATGCATGGTTTAAGGACAGTCTTTCTCACAGAAATGTTAAAGTTAAGACTGAAATGGTAACTTTTAACTATGGACCTGCATACTCTCAAGTACTTGGCTTTAAATATTTGTGATCTCAAGTTTGAATTTTCATAGTTCACATATTTCAGGGGGAAAAAAAACTACAATATTCTCTGCAGGGCTCCTCTGTAAGTAGTTGCTATTTACTTCACTCCAGCTTAGTGAAGTTCTTTGCCTGGGAACAGAGAGCTAAAATGAAAGATGAAATTTAAGTCGCTGCTGGATTTGGTAATGCTGATATGTAAAAAGGAATAAAAATTCTCTGCAGAACATTTAGAACTTCTAGTTTATTTTTAATTTTTCCTGTTGTCTTCATGGATATTATGTCTAGTACTAAATTATACAGAAATATTAACAGGTAAATAAGAAAGAATATAGCTTCTTGCTTCAGCACTGCTAATTGTGTTTTACCTTATCCTTTTAAGTTGTAATTGGCGGCGTTTCTCAAAATACTACAAATAGCAAGGACTTGTGTCAAACAAATTATGTTTTAAGTGCTTCAGTGCTGTTTTCAAGAAGCTAAGTTTGCTTTGCAAGCATTTCTCTTAAGGGCAGCGTGAAGAGTTTTGTGAAAGTGTGTGTTACATGATGGTTTTACAAATACTTGGTTTGTAGGTTTTGACATCGACACACCAGATGACTTTGGCAGAACTTGTCTTCATGCAGCTGCAGCTGGAGGGTAAGTAAAAAGCATTCGTGCTTTTATTTTTAGTGTTCATTTTTTGATTGCTGATCATTCCTATTCTTTTTTATTAGTCTTTCCTCTGTGTTTCTCTTATGCTCTCTGCTTGGAATTATGTAAACGTGAATATAATTACAAGATGGATTCTGTCTACAAGCAATAAAAATAAATATTCATCTCTATAAGTGATTACTGGAGTACAGTGTCCAGGTGTCATCAGCTTTACCTTAGGTTTATGCTTGGGGATGAACTGGATCTTAATTTTCCGTGGGTGGTGATATCATTGCAAAAATGCTGTGCCCTGCTGGATCACTGTAGGACATGAGGTGAAACAGCAACTTTGGTAAATACTTTTTTACCGTATCTGTAAACAAAAGTCAATAAAGCTAAATTATAAGCCATAATTAAATTCCAGAGTTCAGGTGGATGAAGAGGTCAGAACTACTTGTTCATCACTTGAGTTGTGATCTATATTGATTATTGTTATTGTATTGTAGGTTATCTATAGCAGCTACTCAAAATTGCCTGGAAGAACTGGGTAATCAATCTCATGATACACTTTGTGGGACACAAGAACGCCATGATAATGATATTTTCATTTTTCTTTTTCAATACTATTTAAGGAATACTGCTAAGTAATCAATCTAAGTAAAGAGATGCTTGATAGGTGCGTTCTTGTTACAAATGATTAAGGTTAAAATGCTGTCTTTTCACATAAAAACATGTGATTGTGACTCATTCCCTCATTCATCTCCGATTTAGAAAAGTTAAGACTGTGTTTAAGCAA
>VXAV01001863.1:119198-151020 GCA_013399715.1 Alectura lathami
TACCGGAACTAATGGCCGTGTAACAGACTTCTAGATAATAAGGCCTTGGGTTAGTTTTTGATGTATCCCTTTGCCAAAACATTTACGAAACATTTATGTTATGTGATATTTGATAATTTTTTCTTCTCTGTGTTGTAAAACTTAATATTTTTATAAAATTATATTTTTGTATTCAGATGTATTAAAATACAAATTCTGCATGTTTTCCATTGCAGATTGCAAGCGAAACGCCTCTCGATGTTGTAAGTGTGTGTGATTTTTCACTGGTAAAGTCCTGTGCGGGAAAAGGGAATGTGGCATTTTAAAAATACTGCTCCTTATTTTTAGACTTATTCACCCATTTTTTCAATGCCTAGATGGATTACTTAGTTGCAGTTTTAATTTAGATTTAATTGCAATTCTACATTGTAAAATAAATATATATTTTTAAGTCATGAATTGACTTAAACATTTGTATGACTACGTTATAAAATTGTGATTGTGAGAACTTAGTGATCTGAATGTATTTGGTGTTCTTCAAACAGTTTGTTTGAATTCTGCTACTGTAGAAAACTGCCATAATGAAAAAGACTCGGGATGAAAAATTAAAAAAAAAAAAGTTTGAAAGCACCAAATAGAAATGTACACACATCTTTTTCCTTGCAATTGTTCTTGTCTTCCCTTTGTATGCATTTCATCTACTTTATTTCATGCAGCTGCTTTGGGAAAAAATAATGATTTTAGGCTCATTTCTGATTTGATTATTGCATTTTTATGCAAAATTAAACAATTTTGGGCGATGAAAATGGGGGAAGGGTTGCAGTAATTGCAGTTCAGAGTCATTAAAGCATTGAAATGGATCTGGAGTTTCTAAGGAAACTGCAGTCCTATATTTCTTTTTCTAATATTCTGTTTTATTTTTCAATCTGTGTATACTGGAAACAGTAGCCATTATTGCTGAATGTTTTTAGAGGTGAGGAGGTTTTGCACTCACTCAGACTTTCTCTGTTAAGCTAATGGAAACATCAGGTACTGACATGCTGAATGATTCAGACAACAGAGCACCTATAAGTCCACTGCATTTAGCTGTAAGTATTTCACTCCTCAGTGATCAGAGCTCCTCTAATTGCAAGCAGTTGTTGACAGAGTTTTGATTTCATTCTGGTTTGGGGTGTGTTTGTTTTGTTTTGTTTTTGTTTTTTTCAAGTTGCCGAGTAGTAATAAATTACTTCTGAAAATACATACATAATATTCCCAAAGGAGCTATACAGGGTGAGTTTTGCATCTCACTGGAAACTTCCTTCATGGAACAGCCTTCATTTGGAATCTTATAATTAAGATTTATGTTATATGTTACAGTGATGAACCTATAAAAAAAACTTGTTCTATATGTAATTAATTTTTTTTACAACATTGTTTATTATGAAAAATGTGTATCTTTAATACTTTAAGAAAGATGCACAAAAATAGCAGGGGAAGAGGGAACCTGGTGAAACTCTCCATAGAAACGTGGATTGAAACAGGGTAGCCAGCACAATGCGTAGCTTTAATCTTTTCACTGGACTTCTAGCAATGGAAAAACCTCAGTGTACTTTCTGAAAATAGCCCAAGTCTCCTGCAGTACATACATTGCTATATATATGGCAAAGGGAAGAGTAATCCAATACTGGTAAATGAGAGCAGTTAAAGAGACTGTTCCTGGCAGTGAGCTTTGCCTGGTTACACATCTGTGAGTAGAAATTCAGAGTTTTCTATGGAAGCTGTAAAGCAATAGTTGTTTTGTATAGTTGTAGTTGTTTATTTTCATTACTAACTTTGATGCTTTGTCTTGACACATACCTACAAAGTATTTTCTGTGTTTTGTTTTGTTTTGTTTGATCCTTATATATCCATTCTGATCTCCAACTGTTTCATTCTCTAAGTCCCTTCTGTTTGACCAATTATGGTAACTGTAGTTATTTCTACCGTATTTTTTTACCTACAGAATTTTACAGACTTTTTCTTCTTAAAATATTTTACCTAAAAAACGAATAGGAATTAGTTAAGTTTGCATATACTTGTCACTTGAAATAATCTGAGGATGATGCAACTTCAGCATAAACACTGAAACATGCAGTATTCAAAATACTGGTGGTTTTACAAATTGGAGACAGTAAAATTTATGAAGGTACTTTGTTGCCATTTGAAAGGATGAAATGGAAAAACACCAGCCTTCCTGCTGAAAGTATTTTTGAAGTTGTAACTATTAACTACCTGAAGCTCCTCGTGCAGAGTATTCTGTATGTGAAAAGAAAAAAAAAAATACTATCTTCACTGTTCTATTTACATAATCCTGATAATAAGGGGAAAAGTGAAGGACAGGAAAACTGACACATTCTCTTATTCTCTTAGGCCTACCATGGCCACCATCAAGCTCTGGAAGTACTGGTACAGTCGCTGCTGGACCTTGATGTGAGGAATAATAATGGAAGGACACCACTGGATCTTGCTGCCTTCAAGGGACACGTCGAATGTGTAGATGTGCTCATTAATCAGGGAGCATCAATCTTGGTGAAAGATTATGTTGTAAAGAGAACCCCAATACATGCTGCAGGTATGTTCTAACTGATGCACTCTAAAATTTTGGCTTTTGAGGTGGATGATCATTCATCTGTAGAAATCTCTTAATGTTCTAAGAAATGGTGTTGAGGAATGGATGGTGACTTCTAGGTTACTGTTAAGGTACAGACTTAGGTTAGGACTTCTAGGCCTATATACACCTGTAGGTAGAGAATGTAATGCAAAGAGTAACAAAGTGGAGGTATTGAATAAACATGTAGATAGGGCACCTCGGGACATGGTTTAGAGGGCATAGTGGTGTTGGGTCAACGGTTGGACTAGATGATCCTAGAGGTCTTTTTCAATCTTGATGGTTCTATGATTCTGTGAAAACACCTAGGGGCAGAATCCTGTATTAACCCCATATATCATCTCAGCCTGGGGAGTGCTGTTCTGTGCCACTCTCTAGAAGAGTGCATGGAATGGTTTGGGTTGGAAGGGACCTTAAAAAAGATCGTTTAGCTCCAACCTAGTGCGCTCAGCTAGCAAGGCTGGTTGTACTGACAGGTGCCAATGGTGTTCTTGTTTCTCTCCTCATCTTTCAAAGAGCCCAAATTTAGATATGTGAATTGTGTTGCCTGTCTTGGCAGTAAAATGCTTCTAAAACTGACTGGAATTGGGGAGAACTTCTATCTGTTTGAGAAGAAACAATGAAAACTGTGTTTTGTTTCTTCCATGTTTTTAAATCACTCCTTACTGAATGTTTTCAAGTAACAACAAACCTTTGCAATATTTTCTCACTGCAATATTTTCTCTTTAAACTCAAGGTCTGACATTCATGCTTTATTCTCATTTTTCTTGTCTTTGAAAAGAGGCTTATTTAATTTGACACTATTGTTATGATGTTATAGGAATCTTGCAGTGAAAAAGCATTATGTATGAAGTATCATAATTCTAACCACTTCATTTGTTTGGCAATGAGCACAAGCTATATTCTATTTATTTAGCTCCTCCTAACTTCTGTTAGCATTTCTGTCAACTCGAGAGCCATGAATTGTCACATTCTTATGTGGACTGAATACAGCAGCTGTGTGTCAAAAATACTTTCCCTTCCAACAAGCATTCATTTGTCTTTCACGAGTTGCATTTAGAAGTGATATCTCAATATTTTTTTTTCTTCCTTTTTTTCCTTTTTTTTTTTTAACTACTTGGTTAATTACTTCTGTGCCCTATGTTTCCTTCCTCTGTTTCTTAATGTGATTTCAGTTATGATTTCATAACTATGCACATGCAACACTTGCCAACAAGTTCCATGTATGATTGGCTATGTACATGTTCACTTGTTTTAAAGCACAAGTAGAAGTTGTGCTAATGATTATAATTAATTACCCCTTTCTGAGGACACTGTGAAAGCATATACTCTATGGTTAATGTGTGCAGCCTCACTTATGTCGAAAACAAATACCTGTTGGGAACAGACAGTTGGAACTGATTCTGTGTAATACTGTATAATTGAGGAGACCTGATTTCTGAAATCATTTTTGAGTGTTTGTATTTCTTGTTTGTAATTTTAAATTATATCAACGGTAATAGCTTGGGATCCAATGTACAGCTTTGAGCTTTAGTATGAGCAAGTTACTATTCTGTCTGAGCTGCATACTGAGAGGCAATTACTGTAAAACTGGTATTTTGATGATGTTTTACAGCTACAAATGGTCACTCGGAATGTTTGCGACTATTGATAGGAAATGCAGAACCACAGAATGCAGTGGATATTCAAGATGGAAATGGACAGTAAGTTTAAAGGATACACATTCTAACATTCACAAGTTACTGTATTTTATAAAAGGTGAAAACTAAACACTATTTTACATTGGTGATTTTTAATGTATTGCTTTCAAGGAGATGATACTTGAACTTGGACAAACGAAAGTGCATATTTTGCACTAAGCAGTTTTGGCAGTGAAAAATACCTTGTTCCATTGGGAATGAACTAAAATGTGTCTTATTCTATTAATTTAATCAGCAGTTCTGAATTAGTGGAAATAAATTAATTTCCTTGAATCTAGTGGCATTCTCAGAGTGAAGGTAGTGCTAGAGAAGCTCAAACAGTGTTTTTCAGTGGTGCCCAGCAACACAGTAAGAGACAGCGGGCACAAACTGAAGTTTCACACAGGAACACAGGAACACAGGAAGTTCCATCTGAACATGAGGAAACGCTTCCGTGCTGTGCAGGTGGTGGAGCACTGGCGCAGGCTGCCCAGAGGCTTGTGAGGTCCTTTCCCGGAGATCTCCCAAAGCCACCTGGACGTGGTTGTGGGCACCCTGCTCTGAGTGTCCCTGCTGGAGCAGGGGCTGGGACAGATGGACCCGGAGGTCCGTGCTAGCCTCAGCCTCTCTGTGTGTTTACAAAGTTGTTATATTTCAGGTGAGCACTATTCTGTTACATTCCCATGCAGATTCCACTCTTACTTCCCTCTCTGTGTAGGACTCCTCTGATGTTGTCAGTTCTCAACGGGCACACGGACTGCGTTTATTCACTCCTTAACAAAGGAGCAAACGTAGATGCCAAAGATAAGTGGGGAAGGACAGCATTGCACAGAGGGGTAAGAGAATATTCTTTTGTCTTTTCCAGTATTATACACACTGATTTAAAATACAGACTTAGTTTGTAGCACCGATGAATTTCTTTACGATTTTCATAGTGCCAATCACAGCTTTAAATTGTCTTTTTAGTTGATTTTCGGGCTAGATTGTGCTTGTTTGCTGCATAACCTTGAAATTACGTTGGGCGTCCTGAGCCCCTTATCCTTGCTGTACCTGTTGACTGGAGAAGGCCCAAAGTACAGCTTTTTGCCTTGGGGTGGGGGGTGGTGGTAATGGGAGGATGCAAATTGTGATGCATGTCATATGCCAAGTAGGTTTGGGTTTTCTGGTGTGGCTTTTTTTGTTGTTGGTTTTAGATGGTGTTTTTTTTTTTTTTTTTTAAATCTTTGCCCAATATGATAACTGATTGAGCCCTAGAGATTAGTAGTTCCTTCAGTATTATTCCAAGAAATTATCCTGTCATGAATATAATACATTCCTACTTTTCCAACAGAACGTCTTTTTTCAGAAATTAAAAATAACTGTACTTGTCTTAAATTGTTAAGTAATAATAAAACATTGCCCGCAGTTTGCTTGCTTGAGTTATACACCTATACACCCTGACTCTCCACATGCATATCTGTGAACTTGCTGTTTCACCTCTTTCTCTCAGGCAGTTACCGGGCACGAGGAATGTGTGGAAGCACTGCTTCAACATGGTGCTAAGTCCTTACTACGAGACTGTAGGGGGAGAACCCCTATACACTTGTCAGCTGCGTGTGGACATATAGGTGTGCTAGGAGCCCTCCTGCAGTCAGCCACGTCTGTGGAGGCAGTACCTGCGGTAGCGGACAATCACGGCTACACGTCGCTGCACTGGGCCTGCTATAATGGTGAGCACCAGAGCCGTGTTCTTGGGTTTGAGGTGTCGGGGGGGAATGTGTAACTGTGGGCACAGTGCCTCACAGAGGGTTTCCACTACTGCTGAATGCAGTATTCAATGCATCAGTATTAAACAATGAAATACAAGTTGAGCTAATTAAATGAGCCAAGGAAACAAGAATTTCTTCTAATTATCTTGGGAATTTTGGAGGTGAAGATGTGTACAGAACTGACGTGTCATGTTTATTTTTTTTATTACTTCCACGACAGCATAATCATCAGCACTTTTAAGTCTTTCTCTTTAATGAATGATGTGCTGACTCTGTATATGGAATATGATGCTAAGTGTCAGAATGTAGATGCAACTGCAAACGGAGTCAACAGTGTGTGAATATAACAGAACTGGAATATGCTTGCTGTACAGAATGAGAATTTTGACAGGACTTTTGAAAAATCAAATTTTAGATCACACTGACTGGTGAACTAAGCTTCAATGCACATGTGCAGCAAGGATCAAATAGATGTTTATAATTGTTAGCTACCTGTATACTGGAGACTACAGAATTTTGAGAACAGTAGCATGATAGGTTGAACATGTTCTTTTTAAGCTGTTACTGTGCCTGTTGACTTGTTTTTTCTTCAGATTTAGCAAGACAATGGAAAAAATAAAACCTCAAATGATGGAGGCACTTTCATGTCGAATTAGTGATGAATGTACAGAAGAGTTTGATAGGTGAAGACCTAAATTAAATTTTCTGTATGTTCATCAGACAGACTGAAATTCCTTTAAATTTAACTAAGTTTACAGTGTTAAATGTCACTTTGATTTTCGGGGTTCTATAAATGTCTTAGTTCCTAAACGTAGGCCTATCAAATACAGCCTGGGTGTCTTTAAAATATTCAAGTATTTCTTAATCTAATTTAGATGATAATTGTTCTAATTCATAAATAGGTATTCCTCCCCCCCCCTTTTTATTTTTTAATACCTGTATTTACATTTGCTTCAGGTCATGACAGTTGTGTAGAGCTCCTCCTGGAACAGGAAGTTTTCCAGAAGATGGAAGGAAATTCTTTCAGTCCGTTGCATTGTGCTGTGTAAGGAAAAGCAAAATTATTCTTTATAGACTTCATCCCAGTATTTAACAAAAGATTTATCATTCTGTAAATAACAGCCTGTTCAATTCTTTATAGGATAAATGACAATGAAGGTGCTGCAGAAATGTTAATTGATACATTAGGTGCTGGTATTGTAAATTCAACAGATTCAAAAGGAAGGTAAGAGTGCACCTGCGTAGTACAAGAATGCATGTAAGAGTTGCATTGGCTCTGCTAAATTCTAACTACTTAGATTAATTCCTGCTTTCCCTTATTTTTATTCTTTGAAGGTTTTTCTTTTTATTCTGTGCTAGAAATAAATTTTACTTTTTTGTTTTTAATCCTGTTCTGGTTCAAAAACTTTCTATTGTGCAGGCAACATCAAGCATGCTTAAAATTGCATCACTTTGTGGGCAGTATTCTGTGTGCATTTTTTCTCTGAATCAAACTATATCTGTATTGTAAACTACACAGATAAGAGTGATCTATCTGAAGCTTGAAGGTGATTTTCTAAAGGCACCATTCACAACTCTGGCCATGCTGATCCCAGATGATTGCTGGGAATGACTGCCCAGCCTTGTGCCTGCGAGATCACAGTTGGTGTGTCTGTCTGCGTAGAGCAGAAAGCACAGCTGAACATGACCACATTGTTTGCCGTTTGTTGCAGGACTCCTCTTCATGCAGCAGCTTTTACAGATCATGTCGAGTGCCTACAGCTTCTGCTCAGTCACAATGCTCAAGTAAACGCTGTAGATGCTTCTGGGAAAACACCTCTAATGATGGCTGCGGAAAATGGACAGACAAATACAGTTGGTAAAGGGAAAGCTTTATGTATTTCTGCTGTTAAGTTTGGTAATCTTGCTGCAGATGAAGTTGCCTAACAGTTTTTTATTGTGGATATATTTTGTCAAAATGACATTTTCATTTTGCACAAATGGAAGCTATTAAAGCTCCACTGACTGTGCTTTTAGTTAATGCAAGCCTTTATTTCCCGCAGAGGTGCTGGTAAGCAGTGCAAAGGCTGATCTGACTTTGCAAGACAGTTCCAAGAACACAGCGCTCCACTTGGCTTGCAGCAAGGTGCGTGCACGGTCTGACTTCATCAGTTCTGAGCGTTGTGTTAGCGAGCATTGTTTGCAAATTAGAACTTGTCACTTTGTAAAGGCATTCAAAGGGATTTTGAAGATTTCTTGTATGACAAATGTTTGTTCTGTGTTAAGGGTCATGAAACTAGTGCCTTGTTAATACTGGAGAAGATTGCGGATAGAAACCTCATCAATGCCACCAATGCAGCCTTGCAAACGTATGTATCAGCAGTGAGTGTATTTTCAGATTTGGCATGTTTCTGCTGAAACCAGTATCTTGCTTATGAAGAGGAATGTTTTTCAGATCTTTTTTCCCTGAATTGGTTGAATTTTGTTTGAATTGCCTAATACTAAGAGCTGAACCAACTTAAAGTGAAAAGGTGTCTCATTCAAACTTAAAATGCTAGCTTTAGCTGAGTGAAAAGGATGATAAATAAATCTTGAGTATTGCAGTTCAGGCAATCACTGTAATCCATGGAGATTAGCTGTAAACCAGTGTTTTTGTTTTACAAACTACCTAATTTTTCAGTGAAAATTCACTTCTGTCAAACTCAGTGGTGACAAATTAAGGTTTGCTCTTCAAAGCCAGCTATTAAAGAAACCTAGCTGAAGTTTGCTTCTATTCTTCAGCATGCTTTCTGATAATAAAACATCTCTTGTAACTGAGATGGAAGGCTTTCCGTTCTATTCAGTATTACTAAGAATATGGTATAGAATCACAGAACATCCCGAGTTGGAAGGAACCCACAGGATCATCGAGTCCAGCTCCTGACTCCACACAGCACCACCCCAAACCCAAGTCCTGTGTCTGAGAGCGGTGTCCCAATGCTCCTTGAGCTCCGGCAGCCTGGGGCCGTGCCCACTGCCCTGAGGCGCCTGTTCCATGCCCACCACCCTCTCAGTATTCTCAGTGCTTCCTGAAGATCTACTATCCAGAAGAATTAAGCCTATTTTGTTAGCCCAGTTATAGGGAAAAGCTTAAAATGTCATACTATGGAATATACTTCAGGGTGGGCTACTAAGATAACTCTTCTGCATTCTTTTTCTTTTCAAGAATGTGTTATAGACAATATTTGACACTTGGTATATGTAGCTAAGTTATATGCATGTTAGACTGCTCTAATGACACTGTCACACAGACCATTTAGAAAAAAGCACCACAACTTTTAATGCACCATGTGCGTTTCTCTGGCCTTGCATCCCTTCTGGAATCTGTTGCGTTCAAACCCCTACAGATTCACCAACTATTCTCAGAGATCTGCTTGAACCAAGGAGCTGAGACAGTAAGGCTCCTTCCTCTGCCCTTGCTGCTCACTGTAGTGCACCCCAGCATGAAATAAGCAGAAAGCAGGGAAGGGATTGATTGCCCCATTTCTGGCTTGAGCAGGAATATCTAGGGACAAGGAGAAGCAAAAATGAGATGGGAACAGAAGCGGGAGAGTGTACTACCACAGGCTCATCACCCATGTGCCTTGGCTCATCTAGTCTGATCAACAGATGTTCTGGGGAAAAATAGGCGTATATTTGCACCTCTGTAAAATATTTATATGCATTTCAACCGTTGTTTAAAATGTTACTGGTTTACCAAATGTTTTTCAGTAACTAAACTGACTTTAGTCTAACCAGGTTTGATCACAGACAGCGTACTTCCTACTTTGTGGCAAGAGGAGCATTGCAATTGTTGGCTTTATATTAAAAAGATTTTTTACATTGCATCTGTGGTGTGCGGTTCTTGAATTTTAATACTTTAACATCACTGCCATAGATGAAGCTTCTCCTGTTTAAGTCTTCTGCATTTCTGTTCTCTAAGTAAAGCACTTGCTTCCAAATGGAAATAGAGTTCACAGTTAATTCAAACAATTTGAAGAACCTCAAAAGGAATGAAGAGCAATATAAAGCAGAGCGGAAGTAACCCGATTATTCTGTTTCCTGCTGAGTGGTGTTAGGATTTCTTTAAACCAGTGGGAATCAATCCTGAAAAACCGTTGCATTTGATGACGGTATAATTAGAATAGTTGAGGTGAAGCTGCACTTTCCTCGACAGATGAAGATGCCATAAAACTGGTTTTCAGAAGTAACTTGTTTTTCTTCCTGCTTCATGCATTATAAATTTTTCACCTCTAGTCACAGAGGAATACGGTGGTTTCTAAAGGGCAGATTGATGAAATGCTTCTGCATCTCTTAACAGCATTTCTGTGCCATAAACGACAACTGCCAAGCTTCTGTTTGGGTTCTAGTGATTATTGCCGGTGCCACGCAGTGACTCTCACAGTGACCCTATCTGTTAAAACTGTTCAGTGAGAGATTTAGTAACAGCAAGGTGTTGGTGTTTCTAACTTCTTATTGTGATAAGAAACGTAAGCAGGCACGTCATTTCTAACAGCTACTTCCTCACAGTGTGGGTCCATAAAAAAAAAAGAATAGAAGTGCACAATTGTTCTTGTACAGTTTCTTTGCAATAGGAAAAGAGATGTGCTGTGTTTTCCCATCTTGGTTTTTATATCTGCTGTATTTGGGTAATGAGTAAATAACGTACAAGTGTAAATACTTCAGTAATCATGCAACTCCATGGGAGCTACCTCTTGTTTACCATCTTGTTCCAAGCTTTGTTTAACAGTGTGATTGTCTTCACAGACCTCTGCATGTCGCTGCTCGAAATGGGCTGACGGTTGTAGTTCAGGAGCTCTTAGGAAAGGGAGCGAGCGTACTTGCTGTAGATGAAAACGGTAAGAATAAATTCATCTTTGTTTCCCCATAAGCAACTTTGGTTTTAAGCTGAACTCACGGAAAAGCAATAACCCTTTGGAAATTTCATATGAACCTTCCAGTGGGTTCCCCTGTAGAAGAAGTGTTGTGGTGGTGGTGGGTCATCTTAGCAAAGCATGGAAGGAAGGTTCCCAGAACAATGCAGGCCACAGTATAGAAATGTTTGTTTAGATTTATGGCCTGAGAGTGCTTACGCCATAAATACACCAGCTCTGGTGTACTGGAAACAGCCAGAAAAACGTAATGCTCAAAGTAAAATAAAACTTTCAGCTGTGAAAGAAGCTGGATTGAATTGTCATCTGTTTTGTCAGGGTGGATGTATCAGTGTTAGCTTTAAAAAGAGAATTTGAATTACAGATCTCTGGTCCTTGATCTCAAGCTTCGGGCTTATTAGAGTGAGAAAAAGTTGCTGCTTTGTCTCGGACAATAAATCCTATACCTTGTATGGACAAAAGTAAATGAGATCTACTGACTTGTTTACTTATTTTCACATATAAAATTCTGTGGTCCTCAAACGCTGTGCTGTTAGATCTTCTCCTGCTCTTACGTCATACCCCGAAGTGCCTTTTAAACAAAAGCAGTAGCTAGCTTTTGTTTGTTGGTTGTTTTGTTTGTTTGTTTTTGTTTTGTTTGTTTGTTTTATTTTTTTCCAGAAAGGATGTGTCTGATTAATAGTTCTAATGAAATTTCCATTGTGGAAAGCTTGTCCTCTCCTGGTGTTTACTGTGACTTTCCTTTTACAGTGCTTCTCAGATTGCACTGCTTAAAGTGACATGGGTGATGTGAAGATCATTCCTCCCTAAAGAGGGTGCAGGGGTAACTGCTAAATGAAAGTCCCTCACACGAAAAGATGGGAAAACTTTTTAGTTTTTGCTTCTCACTACAAGTGTGCTAACTGGATTCATTACTTGTATTTTCTGTGGGCTTTTCATGTGCAGCCAGTCAGGCCGGCGTTAGGGTGGATCTGACATAACCACTGTTTGTACAGAAGTCGCAGTTCTCTGGCAGCCTGGGTCTAACTGTAACGTGTTAGACTTCGTTTTATTTCTGCTAATGTTTTAAAGCAGCTCTGAGTGCCACCCAAGGCAGATCCTCTCTATGGTTCCTAGCATTTCTTTCCAACAGCAGTTGCTTTGTTTATACATACTTAAGCAGCCTTGAGAGTGTTCATAACGAATCCTTTGCCTCTCAGGTGAATGTTCCAGCTTAAAGCACAGGGTAGACACAGTGATAAATACTTTGAGCTGAGAGAGCAATGGAAATATTCATGGCATTTATCAATTGATTTCACCTGTCAGTGTACATTTCTCTTGATTCTTAGAAGCATATCAGCATTTGCTAACCCTGACTGATCTCCACCGTGTACCTTTGGTACTACATGGAAAAGCTGGTAGTAGTGCCAACAGGTTCTGCTTTAGGTCTGCTTGTCTTGGATTTTTGCATCTTCTGCTAGACCTTAAGTGCTTGTAAAGGAAAAAGGCTACATGTATTTGTTTGATTTTAATAAAGCATGAATATAGGACAAACTAAGAGCTCTTTTTATGAGAAAGGCTTAGAAGAGGATGACTCCTTCCTTCTTAGGGGTGGCAGGGTGAAAGCTCTGTCCTTAGCAAAACAGACTGAAGGCATGGGAATACTTTGCACTGCAATCCTGATGTTCCCCTCACTCAGATAAGTGCAGCGATCTGCAACACGAGCTTGGCATTTCAGACAGAGCTAGATAAAACTGGAGGTAAAGTTTCAGGCAGTATTTTCCATGCAAGTGTGTCTTGATTTATGGAACGTGCAATCAGCAGAATCTTAGGTGGGGTGGAGTAGTGGTCCCCTTTTCATCTTTCAAGTTGTCCCTTTCTCTAAAGGTTGCACTGTGGTGTGCTGTGTTTGTTTTGTTTCTTTTTTTTTTTTTTTTTCCTACAAGCAGTGTCTGTTTATCTGTATCTCTATAAAACTGCTCATTAGTCCTCTGCTGCTATATCTGAGCTACAGAAAATTCCTTGACTGAAAAACATGGGCTTTTAAAAAGGAGACTAACTTTACACCAGTTCTCTGCATTTCAGTTTATAAATAATTCATAAAGTACTTAAATCTCTACATTAAATTATACTGCTTTTGTTAGAGAGCATCTCGTAGTGTGGTGAGATGACATTTTGAGATGTTTAAGAACAAATGTCTTCGGAAAAAATGTAATTCTGGAAGAATTACATGGGACTGAAACAACAAATGATCTGTGCAGTGTGCTTCCCAGAAGCGGAGGGCTCATCCTCATTTCTGTACCAGCTCTCACTGAAGTATTTCAGTTCTTTTTCCATGGTTCCAGTCTGCCTGGATGAAACTTTGCCATCACCCGCATCTGAAAAATTTCTGTTGAATTTTATATTGTTTGTGCGAGTTTACCTGTCTTAAAAGAACTCAGTAGCGTTTTCTTTCATTTGGCACCAGCTGAAGTTTTGGGTTTGGTCACTGTGCCAACTTCTCAAGTTTTTCCTTTTTGTTTTGGTTTGGGGGTTTTGCTCCATTAAACTTAGAGAGTGACTGGATTTCCTGGATTTGCCTTTTGTGCGTCCTATTTGTGTGTGCCACAGCAGTGGAGGAGATGCCCTGTAACTCCAGATGTACGTCATTTCCTGGGTTCACCATTGGCCTGCCAGTGCAAGAACCAAAGTTCCTAGTTCTTTTCAAGTCTTCCTCTGCTTGTACGCCACCTTGTACCTGAGGCCTTCTGTTTTTTTTTGGAATAAGTGTTTCTCATATATCTTTACGAGATGACTCACATCTCAGATGACTTTCTTCTTTTTCCCACGTGTGAGATTTCATTCAGTTTGAGAACCTTCTTTGCTCTGACCCCACTAACAAGCCTCTGGTTTTCCTGTAGGCACCCTCGTGGCAGCTCAAACCCCAGGGGAGGGCGCAGCTCTGCACTAGGCAGGGAAAGCCCTGCCCCTGAGGCCAGGTTCAGCACACAGGCTCTGGGCTCTGCTTTCTGTTGTGCTGCTTCATCTCACTCTGCTTCTGCTGCCTTGTCTATAAAGGATGATTGTGATTTTTTTTTTTTTTTTCCTCCTGTGAAAGCTTATGCAGATAGAAGCGTAGATCACGGGATGTAGATTCCATTGCTAGTTATGGAAGCCGAAGATCTGAAATTGAATATCAGTGTAAATGCTTGGGTTTAGAGATTTTTTTTTTTAACAGAAACAAGTAATCTGCTTAATCTTTGTTGGCCTTCAATTTTATTTTTTTAAAATGAAGTGGGATCCAGAGGTACATGAGTATTCAAGATCTTAGCAAGAAGCATTCTTTGAGAGAAGGAAAAATAAAGACCTAAGAAGGTAGCTGGTGACTGCTCATTTTTCTTCTTTGAGTTTTATCATATCACAGTAGTAAAAGAAATGATGTTGGATAGCCAGCTTGAATGTGGAGTCTCCAGCAGCTGTAGATGTTAAAATCTTGTTGATTTTCATTGGTCAGGGGTGTTGATTCTGAGCCTTCTGCCTTATGTGCCTGAATGGCCTACACCAAGTGTAGCAAGTTCTGCCCCTTGCTGTTGAATCCTCTCAAAATCCATTTTTTTCTGCAGACTGTCACTGCTGACTCTGAGCTGTTTAAGTCAAGACTGTACCTTGCTAATTTTTCATGTCCTAGCTACAGTTAATTTCCACCACGGCCCTACTTGTTTAAAACTGTTGTGCCGTCGTACAGCGTGGTTGGACCGCACAGTAACTATTTCTGCCCAGACGGCGGCTGTGCTAGTGCTGTCTGCGGTGAGCAGCGACGCGGAAGGTGAAGCGGTGCTCGCTGTGCTGCAGTTCTGCAGTGGCACCCAGAGGATGCCTTCACCGCTCGCTGTTGGTGGCGGTTCCATCTGCTCAGCCAGCTAACTTCCTCGCCATCCCCAAGCCCAGCCTTGCCGTGCGTAACAAACCCTTCCGTCCCTGTTCCAAAGAACACTGACTTCTGGGATGGTTTTGTAACTGGAAGCTTAAAAAAAACACCAAGTGATGACGCATTTAATTCTACATGCTGTTTTGAAATAGTGCGGAGCTGAGCAAAATAAAATATTTTTGCAGCTGGAAGTTGACATGATCTTGGGCAGATTTGCACATTGTCTTCTTGTTTTACATGAAGGTTTTGTTCTTCTTGGCTTCCAGGTTACACGCCAGCTTTGGCCTGTGCACCCAACAAGGATGTGGCTGATTGCCTGGCCCTCATCCTGGCCACGATGATGCCCGTTTCATCGAGCAGCACGCTACCTTCCCTTACGTTCAACGCCATTAACCATTACACCAACACCTCCAAAACTGTCACCTTCAGTTCCCTGCCAATCATGAGGAGTGACCACAGCTCCTACTGTACTTTCAACAATATTGGCAGGGAGGATGGCTACCCGTACACAGAAGAGGACGAGCTCAATGACTCAGATTCTGAGACCTACTGAAAGCTATGTTTTGTAGGGCTGAAGAGTGAACCCTAACGCACGCTGTGAGGTCATCAGATTTGTGCTTTTGAAAAAAGCTGTCAGAATTGGAATACAAAAAGAGGACAGACCTTTGAGAAGATGTTTTTTATTGTGGTTGCTTATATGAAAATCTGTGAGACTCTAGGAGAATTTTTAAGAGCATATTTTGCAGAAGCAGCATAAATTCTTGAATAAAATCTTGAAACCCATGGCAAAAAAATTAAAATAAAGAATGTCAAAACTGCTTTATTTAACTATTCCACCCTTCTGTTTCTGGTGCCAGGAGTAACTTCTGCAGACTGGGCACCCTACTTGATGTAAATGAACACCACTATTGTACGACACAGAGGATGCTAGATTTAAATTTTGTCAATAAAACTGAAATCATTTTGAAGGCAATAAATGAGTTTGGTACAGTAGGCATTGTTTGTGCTGCAAATTGCCAAAGGACCAAATAACTTAAAGTTTTTTTTTTTTAATTAAATACCTTTCTGTGAAAACTGGAACAGGTTATTTGAGAAGTTGTTTTAAACAAACCTTAATTATTTCTGGGAAAGAAGCTTAGATTTGGTTTTAAGTGTTTGTTTGTTTTTTTTTTTAGTCATCCAAAAGCCTTCCGACACTATTAAATGTACCATGAAAGAAAGCAGATGTGTTTTTAAGTTTTGTTTTCTTTTTCTTTTAGACAAAATGAAAATGAACTTGTCATACTTTTCTAGTGCTAAAAGTAAACCAGCTAACAAGGTGAAGTCAGGGTGAAAAATGTACAGTGTAATAAGGGAAGGGGTGGGAGATGTGGGAGGGAAACAGTGATTGTTGCACAGTTTTAGATCTTTTTAACTTTGGGGGTTTGAGATTTTTTTAATTTAAAATACACGAGTAACCGGGAAACTATGAAACTGCATAAAAAAAGGAAATGAACTGTCTTGATAACCCTGTTGTGACTGCAAGTTCTTTTCAACAATTTGTCCACTTCTTTACGTCAAAAAACTGTACGTAAAATTCAAATTGTGAATCCCTATCACTTTTTTTTTTCTTAGTCCGGGAGTTACAAGGGTGGGGGGGTTGAATTTAAAAGTATATTTCCCTATTAGAAAAAAGTACAGTGTCTGGTCTGTGGGAAGAGCTGTGTATCTTTGTTGTGCTCCGTTTAGAAAACAAACAGCAGAAACAGGTCCCTGTAATGTAGTTCAGACTTGCCCGAAGATTTTTATTTTTTTTAATTTATTACTGACTACTGTGGGTTTTTTAATTGCCTGAAGAATGAAAAACTGACATAAGTAAGCTGAAGTTTCATCTGTTAAATATGAATATTTACTTTATTTGGCTCTGCTTTAACTATAACTGTTACTTTTCAAGTGAAATTGCGTATGTACATGCAAGGAATCCTTGCATGTCCTGGTAAAGTACAAATAAATTACTACAAACTGATTCCAATTTCCTTTTTATCCTTTTTGTATTGTGAAACTGGAAATCTTTATGATATTGTAAATTATCAGCTGGTTTTCTGAACATAATGTGGAAACATGGGGCAATATTTTGATCTATTTGATAATTTTGTGGGTTTTTCTGAAGAATTAATGAGCATGTACATAGAAATAGTGACTGCTTGAATACTGTATTTACCTGCACTCTTTCAGTACTTCAAGATTCCTGTATATTTTACGGAGTATAATAAAACCCAAATGTGAGTTCTACTCATGAATAATTTATGTGCATCTATTAAGCATTAATGGCAAAGTCTCTTTTGTGAACTGTTAAAATTTATAAAATCTACATTACAAAGGCTTTGTAATTCTAAACTGAAGGTGAGCTGTTTGGAGCAGTTTTAAATGTTAGATGACTTAATTACTCCTCTGCCTTCATTTTCAGTATCGCTTTCTTATCCCTCTGTGCCTGCGGTCCTTCTTTGTGTACGCGGTATGTTTGCCTTCCAGCACTTGGGTGACCTCAGGGAGGTGGTGATCTGTTTTCTTCCCTCTGTCTCTCAAAGTGCAGGGCTGCGTGGGAGCAATTCACGTGCGAGCCTGCCTGGAGATCCACCGCATCCTTTCAAATACCAAGGCTGACACAGCACGGATCTGTTTTTCCTCATTGTCTTGTGGAAAGTTTGAATCGGAATGCAAGTGGCAGCTATGCTTCTCGAAAGGTAACAATTAAATATTTCTGTTAAGGAAGCTGTCCAATTGCTATTGTTCCTAACCAGCTGCAAGATGATGTTAATCAGCTTTTATTATTTGTGCTTGTCATCTTGAAGTCAAATAGAAATTTGTCTCGGGGTGTGGTGTCTGCTGCCATAGGACAGTTCATACCAGGGACTCTCCTGTCTTGTTTGGAACTGGAGAGCCTGCAGAGCCTGAGAACTGTTCGTATCCACTGTGTCCTGGATGACTGCCGAGGAAAAGCTCAGAAGGTGTTGGCTTAAAAGTTAGATTGGAATGTGGAGCACAGACAAATGCAGAAAACGATGCTGTTAAGAACCTGTGTGTCGGTCAGAAATTGTGCCTCTTCTCATAATTCATTACTCCTCACATCTTGAAGAAAACTTTTTTTGCCACGTTAAATTGCGTTCTTTTTAAGTTAAAAAGAAGTTCTGTGAACTTTCTGGAGTTAGTTTCTTATCATTAGAATTTACCCGGGGAGCCTGTAGAATTCAAGTGGCATGACAGTTGTTCCTGTCCGGGGGGCAAAGCTGGGTACTACTGGTGGGGGTAGGGCAGTGCTTGTGCTCGTACCTGATAACTGGGACCCTATTTCGAGTGGGGTCTGATTCCAGAAATGGAACAAAGTTTGTTAAAGAACACTTTCCTCCTGCTAGAGGCAGCTTTCTTAATGAGAGGTCAAGAAGCAGAAGGTTCCTTGTTCTGTAAAACAATTCATGCTCCCTGTAGTTGGTGTAGTTGGTTTGTAAGTCTTCATACCTGAGTGGAGGCCTGTTTATTTCCAGAAAATGATTTTTTTTTTTTTTTGAAAGATTAATAGGGCACTGTTACTGTTACACCCTTCATCTAAACAACCTCTTGGATTTCCACCAAGAGAGAGCAGGGAGGCTTGGCTTGACCACTGAAGCAACGCATTAGAATAAAATAAACCCTTTTCATGCTGGAAAAAAAAAAATTTCCTGGCTTCAGGAATGACAACGAGCTCTGATCAGCTTTCTGTGTACTCTGACTTCTGTGGTGGTGTTTGATTTTGATTTTTTTTCAGTGCTCAGGACAAAGGTTCTTTAGTAGAAAATGCCAAGTTAGATACCAAATAGAACCTACTGGACTGAGCCGTCCCTTTCAGAGCGCGCTACATTCACATACATGCCTGACGCTGTCACAGTGAAGAATCAGGCTGAGTTTTTTTGCTCCCATTCCAGGAGTGACCCCTCTGTAATCTTACTGGTTCTCCAGCACCTCGAGCTCTCATATAAAATACACAGGGAACAATCAGAGCTAGAAGTTTGCACTTCTTTATCATGGTTCTTTTTTTTTTTTTTTTTTTTTTTTTTAAAGCTGGTCGTAAAAAGATCCCGTCTTTGAGGAGCTAATGAGTCTCATGAATTATTTTTGTTGATTTAAACACCCANAAAAAAAAAAAAAGTTTAAAAATGAATGACTACTAAGTTTTGCTCCAGCTAACATCTGCACAATGGGTACTAAAGATCCCAAAGTTGTTATCTGTCTGACAGATGACTAAAACACAGCAGGAGATAATGTTTATAGATTCTTCAACCCCCTAATTCTGTTTTTAAAAAGCATTAGCCTTCCTGTCTTGCGCAAGTATTCTGTCCATTTGACAACTAATACTTCAGCAATCTAAACACCACATTCTAGTCTGAGGGAGAGAGCTCATAAAAGCCATTTGGTTTGAGATAAGTGTTGTTCTAGCAGTTCCTTCTTTAAAGAAAAAAAAAAGTTTTTGGTGACCTTTCTGTTAATCGTGTAATAACTGGGTGAGAGGATAAGCCTGTAAAAAGACTGTAACCAGAAGTGGATGCCATACAAAGGATTGCTGTCTAGCAAACTGTTATGAGAAGTTTAATCACATGGTCAATCACAGCACGTTTCTCTCAGTGCCAGATGTGCCCAGGGACCTCATGCTGCCTAATCCCATGTTTGGACCAGTGAGCTTCACACCTTCAAAGCAGGAACCTGAATCCAAAGGATAGGTGTCTATGGAAGCAGCGGTCTGCAGAGCTGGAGGACGGTGCAGCGCGCAGCAGCGGGCGAGGGGGCCCTGGCTGCAGCAGTGGGAGCCCCCTCCTGGCTTCCACCACTCTGTGGCTCTGCTGATGGTGCTGAGCCACTTCCCAACAGAAACGCCTTCATGCTTTGGTCTAAAGGCATTGATCTGTGAAGATGGTAATCCCTGATCAACCCGAACTGGATTCAGAATATAAACTTTGGAGAGAAGGGCCTGATAGCCGTCCTAGTAAGTATTTTAGACTTTTAACACCACTTCCATAGGTCTGGATTTAAACTCAGTAAAGTACATTTCACTCTGAGGGAAAAAACAGCAAGTATTTAAATTATTGGAGTTTCTCCAGCAAATTCATGTGAATCCTTAGATCTGAGATTAATTATGGCCTCTTGCAGCGACCTCACAATGATCTGTGGCAATTTCTTTATCCTTAAGTATGCTGCAGGAGCTGATGGGACAGTTGGAGAAGAATTCTTTCAGAGTAGGATTAAAACTCTGTATAAATCTATAGCTGTGACTATATGAATTGGATAAGGTAAGAACTTGTGAAACCTGGGTCTCCTTTACAGACTACAGTCAGAGATGCTGAGTATAGACAGAAGGTCTCTTGGTTTCTCTTTGTTAAGACTCCAGCTTTGGCTTTTTTATTTTTCTGTAGTCCTTCTCTCACTATAATGTCATGTATTTTGTAGACTGCTAGGTGCAAGGGACCACCACCTATTTATTTGGAATGGCAAAACAACTGCCTCTTCTGAAGAAAATGTTATCCTACTGCCATGTACACTCCTACTCCCAGGCCTGTAGCCTGCACCACATCTCTTTATCAACCTACTGAAAGAAAAAGTGAACAGCCAACCTTAAGAAAGAACATTTCCTTCTGCTCTTCTGTCAGCTGAAGCTCAGTAAACTGTTCTTGCTGTTCTTGTGTTGTTTTTTACTTTTTTCCCCTGAGGAAAAAATTCAGCCATGACTACAATCTTCAAGCTGTGGTATGTTTTTTTGTTTGTTTGTTTGTTTTTCCTGTTTCTACACTCATCTCTGACCTGAATGTTCCTGATGGAGAAAGATGATAGATGTCCCCACTTTCAGGCCCTGAAGATTCTTTGAAACTCTTTCCAGTCTAGCATCCCAGCCTCTTGGCATTGCTTCATTTGGAGACAAATATCAGTATCTAAATTACCTGTGCTTCCATAGTGCCTTGTCTCACTGCGCGTTATGGTACGCTGAGCTCCCTATCTTTCATGCGGCATTTTCAAGCTGAGGTTGGGAAGGGAATCTTGCAGTATTTCACCACGTAACTGTAAACATAGGTGAATAGTATGGAACCTGAACAGCCTTTTAAGCTGTCTTAACTTCATTATATCATTAAATATTAATTTATATTAAATATAAAAACACGTTCTTTCATGCATTAAAATTGCAGTAGCAGCAACCAAAAATTTTGCTATTTGAATTCACAACAGAACAAAACAAACCCTCACTTCCAAGCCTTTTCAAATGACAAATGTCAGGTTTTCTTCTCATTGCATCTTGGAGTTGGTTTAGTTCAGAAAGTGTAAGACACTGGTGGCTCAGCCTCAGATACCATAAGCAGTTTTAAAGCAAAATCTAAGGTTTCATATCCTACCCTGTTACATGTCTCCTCTCCCTTGCCAAACTTTTTATTCAAGCTGTCTGCATTTTTTTTTTTAAATCTTAAAATATCTTTCTTAAAATGTTATTAACTTCTTAATGAATTCAGCTTTTCTAATGTCTTCTACCATGAGCTGATCTACTGTGGGTACTGCTAACGTTGTCTCTGACTTCTGACCAGTGCTGCCTATGCCAGTTGTACCAGCAGAGGGAGGAGGGAGGACACAATGAACCTCTGAAATACTCCTGTTGCTACTGACCAGTAAAAACTTGACTCAGCGACAACTGAGTCTCACTTCAATCTCTGAATATTTGTTGTTGGTGGTTTGTTTGTTTGTTTTAGTATGTATAAAGGGAGGAGAAGGTTAGTTCATTCTGGCCACTGAATCTGTGTGCATGCCAGAACTGTTGTTCAGCCGCTGTTCAGGTTTGCTTTCTGCAAGAGTTCTGAGACTTCTCTTCATTTGGTTCTTCTATTCAGCTTAGCTGCTCTGTCTGAAGCAGCCAAAGAGGGTGGTCCATGTGCTGTGGTGCTCCTCAAGTGCTGTTTGTCACATGTTGTTTGCTGGATTTCTGCTGGTTTCTCTCACCATATTCACAGTACCCCCACAGCTACCTGGGTAGCTCAGTGGTGACGTGTCCCAGAGCAGCAGATCCCTTGTAATGAAATCCCTCACACCTGACCTGCATGCAGTTGCTCCTAGCTGGCTGTCGTCTTCCCTGTGGGCAGTGCCAAGACCCTTTAAAGACAGGGTTCCCTATTGTCCTTCTCAGACAGGATGTTTCTCAGTACAAATATCCTCCGCATCCTGACTACACTTTAATCAGCAGACTGATTTAAAGCAGTTCTCAACGTAAGCTGTGCTTCCTGTACGGCAGAAGATCCTTGTTTGCACAGACGGAAACAGTTCAAAAGATTTAATAAAACTGTCTGTGCTCACTGACGGGGGACGGTGATGGTCTGGGTTACAGTATGTTACAAGTTTGCCTGTGTGATCTTCAGCCTTGCTAAAGGCTTCTCACACCCTCAGCAAATGGTACGGCTAGTTTGCTTTACGAAACCTGAATTTGTTCAAAGCAGATTACCGAGCACCTTTCAGTAGAATGTCCTTGTTGCCACAGTGGAGTTTGAATGCATTTCAGAACTGCCTCAGACAACCAAGCTGAGAACCGCAGATCTCCTGCTCACAGCTCCCCACAGCAACCAGAACAAGACTGAGCACCTGAAACACAAGGATTCACCAAAACAGTCGTGTTTATTAGTCAGTTACTCAACAGCTGTTACACAGAGGAAGTCGTAACAGCCAGAGACCCAAAAAGAATTATAATGCTTGACAAGAAATTATTCTGTCTGAATTTAACCCCAAATTAAAATCCTTTGAATATCCTCGTTGTAACATCTTCACAGCAGTAAAACTGTTTGTCACTGCTGTACAGTATTTATAGCACCTCATCTAGGAATTTTCCACATATTTTCATGCATGTCATGGAATGACCTTGATTACACAAATATCTTGCCTTTCCTATTTTTCTTCCTTGTGTAATGGTTTCCCATTCATTTCCATACCCATTACCAGGACCTCAGAAAACCAAAAGGATTAAATTAAAAGGGGCATATTCTGTTGAAATGAGATTATTTTCTGACCTCAACAAATCGTAACGAGCCTTCAGATTTGCAAGGCAGTTCATTTACTTCTGCAATGACATCAGCTTCCAAGGTACTGTAGTTTATAGCCTCTTAGATTAATTCCTTTGGGTATCATTTCAAATGTGGAATGCAATCAGCCAGCCAGGTAACAAGCATACCTGAAGATCCTGGCAGAACAGATGTTCAACAGTTCGTGTTAAGATGCACACTGCAAATCTGAGCAGTTCTCTGTTGCGGTGAATGTCTGTGCTAGTCCTTCTCATACCATCGTCCGTACAGAGCAGCTGTCAGTAGACCATTAGCTGTTCTATTTTTGCTTAGGAAATAGTGGTTGTTCTTCCAGCCCATGTGATCAGCAAAGTCCAAGGTAACACCAGATGTCAGCAGTAAAGGAAAGATGTAAGGAGTACTCATATTTCCCCAGAGCTGGAAATCCATCAGAACAGTGGCATCTGTAACCTCCTGCCCACAGGTGCTGAAGCTGAGGCCTCCGCACTTCACCAATGCACAGGCCTGGACATAGTATGTGCCATGCACTGTGTGGAGCCCATCAAAAACTCCCAGAGCATATAATTCATCAGTTAAAACATCTCTCTGGTAATTTAAGTAGCAGCAAAGGGTATTTGCACAAACCTGCAGTTCTCCTTTTTCCCCCCATACAGGAACGAAAGTAAAATTGTCATACATCATTTCTGCATAGAACAGGGGAGGTGAGTGCTCATTTCCTGTTTCTGATGCTTCGCCAGGGGTCTCCTGTCCTTCCACAAAGCAAACCTGATCATCCACTGAGGCACCTGTAAAAGTCTTGCAGGAGTGATGTAAGCTCTCTCTGAATCTTTTGTTACACCCTGAATTGGTTTTGTAATCTGTGGTAATCACAGGTATTTCCGCTACTATGAGCTTGCCGCCGTAACTCTCCATGTTGTGGTAGGTAAATGATTTGACTGGAGTGTATATGCCACTCCCTGTCATGCCCAAGTCAGGGTGGTGGATGTTAGCTGCTAAAACATTGACGTTGAAAGCTGTTGCAAAGGCTTGTTGGAATTCTACAGCAGACAGGAGCGGGAGCTGGTTCATCCAGGCAGTGGGATAGACAACTTGTTTGACCTCGTACTGCCTGACCAGGCTCACGGCAGGCTCAAAGAAGAGTATATCGAAGCAAGTGAACATACCAAAGGTGCCAGCGAAAGGGGTATCAAAAAGCTGATAGTCAGGTTCTGGCGGGACATCAAAAGCATCTTCAAAGTACAGGTTGTGCTTGCGGTATGTGGCTACCAGCGTGCCGGCGTCACTGAACGCCACGTTGGTGTTGAACTGGTACCTGCCATCCGACGGACAGTGAGGGTCAGCGTGCTCACAGGGCTGCTTCGTTCCCAAGTTTGCCACGAGGAATATTTTGTTGTTCAGTGCCATGCAGCTCAGACGCTGAAGAACCTGGAGAACCAGCACATGGAGGAAGAAGTGTTACTTCAGCAACATATTTAATACGTCTCAAATCGCTGTTTTCAACTGGAAATTGAACACGTTTGAGCTTATCTGTAAAGTTTAAGCATTGTGATGTTTTTTTTTTTATGATGAAAGCCATTGGAAATCATTGTTTTATAGACCAAAAAGTACTTTGGATACTCATTTTGAATTGGCTTTGAAAAAATTTATGAGTTTTATTTCCTGAGCATTAAGTAAATAAGTCTCCCTACTCCAAGGGCTTTAATTTTCATCAGCTTCTGACTGTTGCTGGAGTGCCAATGGCTTTAAAACACCATTGGCCAACTGAAAGCTTTGACAGACAGTGTAACTGATGTGTGTGTGCCTTTCAAACAGCAAGCTTCTCATAGTGATTACTTTGATTATTTGCACCTGCAATAGTTTGTTCCCACAACTACTTGAGAGTTTTCACTCAAAATTTTTTAAAAAATTATTACTAGCTACAACTTGCAGAAGCAAAGACATAAAAATATTTTGCCTAGTTGTAGAAGAGCAATACGGAAAGTTACAGCCTACAGCACTACTGGGATGTTTCTTCCAGCCCAGAGAAAGCTGCACATTAACTGCCATTTATTTTCCTTGAGGGTGAGACTGCCCAGCCTGATGCAACATGTGCAGATACCCGAAGCTAAATCTGAGCACGTAAGTAAAGTAAGTACAAGTAACCCATCAGAAATTACATCGTGTTCCTAGGATTCACCCCCAAACTAAATAATGTTGCTGAGAAGGTCAGTGTACTGCTCAAGCAGAACACAGTTTACTGCTTTCTGAAGCCCAGGCCTCTTAGGACTTTTTTGTACTGCACTGCACCACCTTAAATCAGACTGCGTAGATGTTTCTGAAGAGCTCTTTAGGTTATGGTGGGGTACCACTGTAGCTTAAAGTTACGTCTGTATATAAACTTATATTTTCAAAACAGTTTCTGTAGTTCTGCTGAAATGAGAAGCTGTGCATTAGTGAGAGTACTGAATGATGCAAGCAGCATAATGGGTGGAATTTAAGCACATTGCTTGTTTTGTCTGTTTGACATGTTTAAAGACAGTAGGTGAAGTGATATTTTCATAAAACACCATTTAAAATTTATTTTTAAAATTTCTGTGTCTTCAAATCAAGCTTGCCCTGGCTAAGTGCAACAAAAAACAGACTTCCAGTACTGCAAACTCCAAATAGGATCTGAATGTCAAACTGAATTCTTGCTTGGTTGCGTGCAGTCATTGGTAATAAAAATTCATAGGCCAAAGTAGGTCGGAATTCACCACTGTGACTTCTGTTTGCACACAAATCCTGCTGTCTTAGGGGGCACATGAATGATTGCTTCTTTCCATTGTATTGATTACTGTAACCTTAGAGGAATAAATGCGTGACTAAATATAGCACAATTATTTTAACATTAGGTCCAGAACAGTAACCTGCACGTCACCTCCATCTGTAATCACACTGCATCTGTGTTAAGTTGTGGCTTCTACAGCAGGTCCAGCCCTGTGACGTGTGCGAATCAATTTACACACAATCAAATGAGTGAGAACTTTCTGAAGTCCTTAGTGCATAGAAAGCTTGGACTATTGAAAGTGAGTAACAAGAATGTATCAGAAGTGACAATAACTACAATGCTGTTTCATTAAAACAATGTTATTCAAAATAAAATCCCAAACTACTGGTGATGTATCTTATTAGATTACTATTTCATAGGTTGGGGAAAGGGAGTTTAGCAACCCGAAAAACTCATAGAGAAGATAAACTTCTTTCATGTGTCTACCTAAAATCCTCCTCTGCTAAGAACTAAACCACTATAAACAATGAGTCCATGAAAACAGAGTCTTGCAACTATGAGTTGTTACAGTTCTTGTGTCCTTTCCTAATCAAAACTCAGGCTAGTTAGGCACTGGGAGCACAGATCTAGCATTCAGTTATTCCACTTCTGAGCAGAAAACATGGCTACGTTTACCTCTGTGTCATTGAACAGATGGGCCTCTCTGCAGGGATTCCATTTCACAGAGCGTGAATGCGGAACAAAATCTAAGTATGGATAAATGGATCTTCTTGTGAAGTTGAAGCCATGGATTCCATCTTCAGGAAAAACAATGATCTGTGCCCCCTGTATGTAAAACAAAGGCATGTTTTGTAGGAATAGCAGAATCAACCTAAATGTGAAATGAAAAAAAGGGCATCTCTTGAGTAGAGAGAGCTAAAGAAAGCTAAGGATAACCCAAGTATATTTTGACTTGAACACAGTTTGAAAATGTGATTTCTTTAACAGCATAGTAGGTGTAGCTGTGTTTTTTTTTTTTTAAAAAAAAACTTATTTAACATGACTCATAACTTTGAGAAATAACCAATCTGACATTATTTAAGGGCATGCAAATAAGAGCCGACTTCATTTAAACTCTTACCAGAAATATTTTCCTTTTACATGAATCATAAAAATAACATAATTCAGGTTAAAGACTAATGATGTTAAAATTTGTCTTAATTTTGTTTTTACAACTATGCCATTTGTGGGTGAAGTCTGTCAAAGGTGCAGTATCAGCATCAAGCGTGCAGTAACTGTGTCAAAGGCACAGCAACAGCTGAGCGCAGTCTGTACACCGTGATCAGTTCCGTAGGGCTGGGCAGAGTGCTGGCAGTACTGCTTTCAGAAAGTTGGACTGTGGGAGCACAGTGCATTTTCCAGTAGCAGTGCAGCCATGACGGGGTTAGGCTGGCATTGCCTAAAGTTCTGGGGTAGCTGTTCTTAAAAAAAAACTACTGATTCCTCTTAAATCAGATACAGCCTCAGCCACTGAAATCCCCATGGCTTTTCAAAAGTCAGTTCCGAATGTGTTATCTGTGCTGTGGCTTTGGAATAACTTGTTATCTCAGAGGTAGTACTGCATGGGCTTTCTTGGGGAGAAGGGAAAGGTGGCTGTGCATAAGAGCTACCAGAAATACTAGTCTTTCTCCTCTGAATGTATTTCAATTGAGAACCATTCCATGGAGAGCTGGAGAAAGGAATGGAAAAGTTTACTTCCACAAAGCTGTTAATGGTGGAACATTCATTTCCAAAGCATTAAACTTCTTTGGTGTTTAGATACATGCAGGAATTTCCATTGAGAGTGCTGGAATAAAATCAAAGCTAAAGATGTAAAACAATCTTTCAATAAAAACATTCCATTGAAGAAAGCAGAACAGAGCTAAGGTATTCAGACCAAAATAGAAAATTAATGTCCCTCTGCTAAATAACTATAGGCATGTTTTTCTAAGCTTGAAATAACTCAAGTTAGGCAAGCTGCTAATTGGCCTGTTTTTTTTTTTTTTTTTTTTTCCAGAGCTGCTGGCAGGTCAGGATGTCTGAAGAAACAGACCATACTTATGTATATAAATATGGCTGCAGTTGCCTGGGAACATGAAGGTGACAGATTATCCTCACACAGCTCCTACTCCATATAGCCAGAGGACACACACAGCTGCTGCTCAGCCATGGCGTACCTGCCTGGCAGCAGCCACCGCTTGCTGTTCGTAGATGTCCAGGTTCCTGCCCATGAGCTGCAGCGCAGACTGTCGGTCAAGGATGGCCGTCGGGTCAGGGCTCAGAATGGACTCGTGCTCGTACACAGCAGCAACGTAACGTGCCTCCTGCTGAACTCTTCCTGAGGCAGCTTGACAGCAGAAGAAGCAGAGGGACAGCTTCCAGCACAGATCCACCATGGCGAATGCCATAAATCTAGAGCAAAAAACAGGGGGCAGGGGGAGATTGAATAATGACTCATGCCAGGAATTTAGGTTTTAAGATTAAATATGGATTGCAACTGAGACTCTTAGCAGTGCTTGAACTCAGTGTTGTTTTTCCATTCCTGAACAAACACGTGGATATTGTTTGTAGACCTTCAGTCTACCTAGGCTGGTGCTTTCAATAACTCTCATTTAAAAGCATTTTTGCTACGTATACCTTTGCATTCATCTCCTTGCTTGACCTCCCTTTACAATTAACTTTATTGTTCATCTCTAGGAAAAGTTAAAAGCAGCTGACAAATGTGCAGTTTCTCCCCCATTTGGTGGTGACAGTGATTTACAAATAGCAATTCCTAAAATTTCTTGGACATTCTATTTCGCAGACAAGAAGCAGCATACCATTTTATCAATTCAGATAACTGCCAGAAGAATTGGCAACTACTCCTGCATTCATCTATTTTTCTATCATGGAAATGCCTCTCCTGATGGATTCTGAATTTTCACTGTGTTCCACCTCTGCACACAGGAAAAACAGCCTGACTCGTTCCATTCACTGAGGCTTTTTTCAACATTTATAAAAACGCTGAGTGGAATTCAGAGCCACATTCCTCCTGCACAGTGCAGACAGGTAAGGGAACAGGCTTTCATAGTAGCAACAATCCAAAGTGCAAAAAGCTTGCACTCCTGAGCTTTTCTTAGATTTACTTCTTACCCATCTGGTTCAACCCCCACGACCTCAGTGCCTTGAAAGGCACTTCGTTCAACAGAGAATGTTTGTTGTGTTTTCTCATTGGAGGCCTCTGTGCTCCTACTTTTGAGGCTGTGCAGCAGAAATAAAGGAAGAATTAAGGAGTCTGGAAGGCTGGGGCACCCTCTCCACTATAGGTTCCCTGTGCAGCATTTTGACTTCCCAAGTTGGGAACATCCTGTGGGTACACAGAACATGGTCATATCCATCAGAATTTGAGCAGTAACTACACAACAGGAGAATTCAGTATTTGTCACCCCTCTGTTACTAGTATTAAGAAATTCAATGCTGAATATCAGTGAGGCTGGAAGAGCACAAAGGTAGGATGCGCCAATGCCAGGTATTGATGGCCCAGTCTTCAAGTTCAGTTACTGACTGTTTAATTGTATTTGCCCTTTGGTAACTCTAATCCAAGAAAAAAATGACCTAAAACGCTCTGCACATTTCGATCCTTGGGACCCACAACTCCCTGAACTTTTCCAAAGCAAACATGATCATTTTTATTTCCTATCCATGTCACATCAAAAGTAGTTTTCTACCTAGAACAGAAAGCCTAGGCAAGGTAACTTAAAATATCCAACTTAAGCCAACTTAAATTCCAGAATGAAAAGCAGCTCATAAGCAATTCTCAATAGTGGTTGGCTTTTTTCACTTTTTTCCTGGATGCCAGTTTTAGTATCTAACAACGAACAATCTGCAGTGTGAGGAAATGCACTCAAAAACATTTGCTAAGTAATACATTAACTTAAACCACTTGTTTACTTCCAAGAGCTCTACGCGCCATTTGCAACACCGGTTTGATAGCAACACAGTCCTGCGCAGGACAGGAAAATCAAACCCTTAGTCCCTGCGCTAGGCAGAAGACTTGTCTGCTCAACCAAAAAACCGATATGGAGGAACAATCATCAGGGTCTGGGTGTGACTTAGCTATTAGATGCTGCTAAGCCCAACCACACATTCATTTTTCTTGACCTTGAATTTGACTATGTCCATATATACATGCCTTCAACAGTGAACTGAAGTTACCTAAAGCAGAATAAAAATAGAATAAAGCACTGGCATCTCTGGAAACAGCTGTGTTAAAAATACTCCATTTATGTAAATAGTTTTGACATCCATGTACAGTAAGCTCCCCTTGCTATTGTACAGTACTTTCCTTGAGGAGAACAGTACCTGGGGNNNNCATCAAAAACAGAGGCTCCAACTTCGTCCTGTGCAGCCCTCTGCTGTGTGAATGAAATCTGATCAGCATTCAGCCATACCCAGGTGCAGGTGGAGATACAAAGCAGCAGCAAGGGGAAGAAGAGATGGGGAGCCACTATTACCCGCTGTTGAGGAAGCCACTGACAATAAACATGCTATACCCTTTCACTGACAAAACTATCTTTGCTCTTTGTCACCCCTCCAGAGCCAAAATGCCTATTTAAGGCAGGAATGGGCTCACGTCAGCCATCCCTCAATGCAGTTTCCAACAAAGATGTAATCAGAATTCTTCACTACTAGCAATGGAAAAACTTGAAGAGTTTCAGATCACAGGGTGAAATTGCAGTGCATTAGGTACGTCTTAAACGCCAAACATAGCAAGGTACAGATTGAACAGGGCATCTAAAAGAAAGGAATTCACGTTAGTATCTCAAATGTTTCCAGCACGCAGAAAATAAACCATGGTTGAAAAACGGGTAATCTCCAAGCATACTGGTAAAATACAACACTTCCTAGTAGCCCTTCCTTTTACATGTGTAAGAGTTTTAGCAGTGAACATCTGACTATACAAGCCCATCTGGTTGAACCTGTGACAACTAAAGTCATTTATTGACTAAAATAATTCCTTATCCTTGGTTGACATCACTGCCAGTTCCACAAACAATGGCTGAGCACTTGGGAGTGCTTCCCCTTCTAGAGGACAGCGGGACCCTGGTAGCTAATACAGTGCTTCTAACAGGAGAGCTGTGACGAGCTCCAAGGCCGGGTTTAGGGGCAGTAACCTTTTCAGCCAAAAGCAGGACACCATCAGGGTTAACTCATCCCTTTGACTGTGAGACTCCAAGTAAGTCACAGTCACATTCTTTTTTTTTCTTCCATAATGGAAAGTGCTAACGCTATCCTGCAAACCCTTCCCCTGAAGAGAAGACAACTTGTTCAGGGTCTACAGAGCTGTCAGCTCACCTGAGCCACAACTTTAAAAGAAATTTTCATTACCTGAAACACTTTATAATTTAATGTGATCTCTTGCCTGGCAGCTGTGTTCAGTATGACCATCTCACAAACCCAAACGTAAGTACTTCACAGCAGTATTACCGTTGTGCGGTAACAGCACTCTACCCCAGGTGCCTCCTACCAGAAGGCAGGAGGACTGGTGTTCCAGTTCGCCTGCTACTTCAGACGTTTTTTCTTCCCCCAGTTACAGCACAGGCTGTTCTCCTACTGAGTTTTTCAGAACCATCTGATTTCTGCACTGGGGTCAAGCGCCGCGTCCAGACACCACTCTTCCCACTTTGGAAACGTACCAGTTAGTCACCTTGCACCGTATGTGGATCTACGCACAGAGCAAAGCACCACAAACTCCGCCTCTTAGCCCTTCACACTCGGACAAATCCAACAGACTGCAAAAAACAGAAGCAGCACTTGTCTGGGTCTTCTTAAATGAGCAATAGCAAATGCCCGGCAAGCTATGTTAACAGAGATAACCACCAAGCAAAATATTGAATTTGCTAAGAAATAAATACTTTTTTTTTTTTTTTTTTGGCAACATATTCACGGGCCATGTCTGCAAAGTGTTTACTCTCTACATAATACATTATATAACGTCCCGCTGGCTTTTATCCAGAAACACACCTATGAGCATGTTCTGTAACCGAAATATCCCTGTTACCCAGCTCCTTCACAGGCCGAGGCCGAGCTTAACGCTGCCGAGCTGGGCTCCGGCCACCCGGCACCGAGGGCGAGGCACAACGCGTCGCGGCCCGCGTCACCCCACGCACCACGGCGGGCAGCACCGCCGCAGACCCGTCCAGGCTCCGCTCCCGGCT
>VXAV01001863.1:151292-161411 GCA_013399715.1 Alectura lathami
CGCCTGGGTTCCCCTGCCCGCCGCTGCCCCTGGGGCGGGGAGGGAGCCCGGGGAGCCACCGCAGCGGGCCCCGCCGTGGCGATCCCAGCTGTTTCTCCGAGCTTTTTTTTTTCGCATTAATTCGCGCTGAAAGTTTAACAGCGTGCAACGACGCTAGGAATTGTCGGAATCAATAAAGCCGACACGCTGAGAAATAAGGCAGTTATGCGGCGGAGACGTCGGAAGTAAGAAGGGCTGTTAAGGGAACACACGCGTTGGTACCGTTCTTCTTAGGCAGCCCGCGTCGTTAGCGTGGCCGTGTTGTGGTGTGTGCTCGTTGAAGCTGCCTTCTGGAAGCAATTCTGATCTCTTCCAACGTTTCCTTTCTAGAACATTGAATACATGTTTGGCGTTGTTGGTATTCCAATCACTGAAGTTGCAGTTGCAGCCCAAGCAGTTGGAATTAAATACATAGGAATGAGAAACGAACAAGCTGTAAGTATGTTCTGGCCTAGTTGGCCAGGTATCAGAAGTTAGACTAAAGGTCACTAACAGTTTGATGGTATGCCACTCGTTCTGTTTTTTTTTTTTTTCTTCCCGGTGGCAACCTTTTCATATTTCAGTGGTCTCCTGGGTGGCCTGAGGTTGAATTTAATAAACTCAGACTTAGGTGTGGTTTTCAGGAATTGCTCGTAGCTCACTCTGTATCTAACATTTGAGAGAGACAAATGTGTGCCAACGTGTTTAAAAGGTGTATTTGATTCCTTTGAAGAATTAGGAATTCAACACAGTCTTTATATTCCTGTAGGTCGTTTAGCAGATATTGCCATTTTGGTTTTGGTTACTAACATGATTAATTTTGTCATGTCCGTAATTAACAGAGAAGATTGCTCTGCAGTGCCAAATGATATGCTTTTCTATTTGTCGCTATGCAGTGGACTCATTTCTGGGCCAGATGTAGCACAAGTATGTTTGCAGAATAAACTGCTAGATTAGAAAAAAACAGGCTATAAAGTGTGAGGTTGTAAGCTGAGTGATGTTGCCGGTATCCTTTAGCTGACCTCCTGTGGCCTGTAACACAGTGCAAAGGTGCTAGCAGCAGTTTAACCCATGTCCCACATGCCCCTTGGACGCTGGGTGGTTATGGCACAACTCAGCGGAGGCGTGTCGTGGTCTGTCCGGGTGTAACTGGAGATCGCGTGATAGATTGAGAAGATTGATAGGTTCATTTTAAGCTTTAAAAGAAAAAAAAAGGTAGGTCTTTATACATGAACACACATTGCTAATGTTTACTTCTTAAGCTACTTCTCCCTAAGCAAATCGCTGTCTCCCCAGCTCCCAAAGCTGCATTTTTTCAGTGGCCAGTAGTTGGCCATCAGCAAGCTGTTTACTACTCTGGGGCCTCTGCGTTCGACCTGTGGCCATGTTTTCAAGGCCTGCACTTAAGCTGTACTCATAGTGAAAGCCACCATGCAGCAAGCACCAAGCTCAGGTTCGTACTGCAAGTTCCTGTGACCAGTTGCTCACAAGCCCTGCTGCCAGTCCCAGGGCAGTTGGCATCAGGTAATCTAGGTACATTTAGCATCAGGGCCTCAGGCCTGCTCCTTGACGTGGCAGTACTGTTTTTTGCTGGACCACTATGTACAGAAATGTTTAAACATGGTTTACTTGTAATGTTTTATTCATGTGCTTGTATTTGAGTTGAAAACAGGCAAATATTTAATTAAACCCGGCTTGTCTGGGAGCAACAGACCTCTCCTTTGGCTGCTGTTCAAACCCAACATTCATATGAGGGGTTTCAGATCTGGAGTTCAGTGCCCAGATCTGGACTACTTACATTTCTTGTTGATGTTAATTTTCGAGGTTCATGGCATTTTACAAGCCCAGGTCCTTTTGCCTGTCTGAGACTTCTTGTGTAAATCTTCATGAGTGCCTCGTTATAATGGGAAGGGCAAAGGGGTGCTTCTGTTTGAGTGTAGTTGTCAGGGAAACATCCATACCTGCTTAACTGCAGTATTGCTGTTGAACACTATTTGCCTCTCGTGAAATGTGTATATGATAGTAATAACTGTATAATTAACTCCACAATATTTTCAACAGGCCTGCTACGCTGCGTCTGCTGTTGGATATTTGACTGGCAGGTACATTCCGTATTTACCAGCATTTGTCATAACATCATCTATATTAATTATATTATATTCAACAAGCTAGGAACCTTTTATTTTTTGTTTGGAGCCATTTTTTTTAGGGGCAGAATTGCCACTGCCATCGTTTGCTGCAGTAGACCCACTCTGCGGTACCTTAATCTTGTCGTATCGTTTTACTCAACAAATACCTTGTTAATGCAGGCTAATCACATGGTTGCCTGTTTATCCGGCGCTTCTCCTGCCATGAAATGCTGGATTTTCCTCTCGTCCTGAGTTTTGCTCTGTGTTGCTGGGAAGCATTCTGTGGCCCGTGATATAAAGGGTGTTGCTGCTTGGGTATCTCATGGATATCCTGAAGTGAGCGTCCATTGTGTGCTTCTAAATGCCGGCTGAAGATGCAGATGATCAGTCCTTGTCTGTCTGCAAGTGTTACTCTTGTGATACACAGTTTTTATTCTTTTCAGTAATCCTGTAGAAAGAAGCTGATTTTTTTTTTTTTTTCTCATATCTACAGAGCCTGTAGAGCTGCTAAGGAATGCTGAGTAATTAAGTGATCATTTTTATCTCATCATCTGGAATAAAATGTACCTCTGCCTAAATCAGACTGTAATAAAGCTGCTTTGAGTCAGATGCCCTTTTGTTTGTGAGCTTTCTTCAGTGATGCCTAGTGCTAAACTGGAGTTGAGACAACTGAAAACACAGGGGCTTACCAAATTCTACATGAACACTAAGTGATGGAACAGGTGTGGTGAAACAAGTAGGGAGCTGAACATGATGAGCCTGCGTATATTGCACACCTCTCTGTGGGCAGTGTAACAGCTGTCCGCTTGCTTTTTTATTTGTGTTGATAAAGTTGAATGGCTTCTGATTGCACTCTCTGTGCAGTCCTTCCTACGAGTCCCATGTTGTTCATGCATTTTGACAGCATGAGTGGAAGTTTAATATCTTGTATTTCAACATCTTGCTGATTTTTGTTGCTGATTTCGTTGATGTTAACGATACTCACTTTTCTGTTTTTTTTTTTTTTTTTTCCCTGTCCAGACCAGGAGTGTGTCTTGTAGTGTCTGGACCAGGCTTTTTACATGCGCTTGGTGGGATGGCAAATGCAAACATGAACTGCTGGTAAGTTAGCTATGTTTTCTTTTTAAAACTCTTATAGTTGTTCACTGATATTTGTTGTAGATATTGAGCTCCACAGTATTTAGTGTAGGAACTTCTTTTCTTCTTGTAGGTAGTGGGAAGTGAATTCTTCATTTGCCTACCCTAGATATAACTTTGTTCAGTTTTTTGTATTCTCGTGGATAAAATTCTGCTTTTGTTTTACCCTAGTATGTATTTACTGGAAAGTGTATCAATATGCCTGACTGCATGGATACATCTGAAAGTGAAGATGATGTCCAGCCTGTAATGCGTTACTGACTCTGGAAGAGTTTTAGAGGGTTTTTTTCCTAAAGTTAAAGCCATATTGCCTTTGAATTTCTGTATTTTCTGTATTTCATACATGAACAAATTGACAACGGCATTGTTAAAATCCGCATTTGCTCCCCACGCAGACATGGTGAGGGGTAATTAAGTGTTGAATTAAAGGATGGTACAGAGTGATAACGTTCACTCCCACAAGCCTTCATTGGGACCTGGCAGCTTTAGCTGGTCTGCCGCTAAAAGCTGTTCAGCATGCTGCCTGGGGTATTTTGGGCTGAGCTGCAGCAGTAGCAAGCACAGGTGAGGTGGAGATGAGCTTCATAATGGCTGTCGGGCAGGGGAGGCTGGGTAGTGGGAGCTCTGACAAATGGAATCCCTGACCTGCAAAAAGAAACCTCTACTGTTCAAACTCTTTAGTCAACAACTTTCACATCTCTGGCTGGCACATTAGCAGTGCACGTTACAGTGCCTGTTGTAAACAAATCTTAATGTTTTTTAGATTAGTTGTTGTCATTTCCAGCTACCTTGCCGCTCATGTTACCAAACTAATTAAAATTCCTGGCAATATGAGTTTTTTAGAACATTTATGCTAGGTAGAGATCATTTAATATGGCCAGACTGGCCTAAAACCAGTGAATCAAAGGATGCCATGAAGTCAGCCCCCTGACACTGACATTTAGGATCCAGTCCTGTAGTGTACCAGTCATTTTCTATTCCTGTTGAGGTCTCAACAATATTAAGATTGGAAGGCAAGTTTACAGATTGCAGTTATAAAAATACAGGCCTGCATTTTTTTATACTTTTCTAGGCCTTTGATTGTTATTGGAGGCTCTTCTGACAGAAATCAAGAAACCATGGGAGCTTTCCAAGAATTTCCACAGGTACACAGACGTTTCACCTTTTACAAAGTGGTTTCAGTTAAATGACCAATGGTGGTTTTTCCTTAGCATAGGAATAGGAATCCCAGGCACCAACGTTCCCTGGCAGGTTTTATAATGCTGTTGATGTGCTCCATCTACTGGTCTTAAATTGACACTGCATAATCCACCAAGTGACTTAGAATGTCGTTGTCTGTCGTCATGCTAGAATTCATGTTCTGCTTTGGGTTGTCAGCTGGTATTAATTGCCCTTGTCTGTCTCCTCTGAGATGGAGGAAAGCAAAATAAACTTTACAATAAAAGAAGCACCATTTTCTGGAAAAAACGCGCAAGCACTCAGAGAAAGAGTTTGGCTTGTCAGTTCACACCAGCTGAGGAACTGCATTTTTCCATGTGGGAATTAATTTTTGATTTGGCAGTTTTTCGCTTCATCCATGTTGAAGTGAGTTGGAAAAGACTGCATCACTCTGATAAATCAATCTAACGGTTGTATGCATGTATGTAGGTTGAAGCTGGGAGGCTGTACACCAAACTGTCTGTCCGCCCCAGCAGCCTGGAAGCTATTCCTGCTGTTATTGAGAAGGTATGAAAAAGTACTGATTTAGCAAGAGAGCATCAGGGAAGTGTTTCCTGCTGCATAAGGTCTGTGGAGTTTTTGTTTTTGTTTTTGTTTGCGTGCTGGCTAAAACACTGTGTAGTGGGTACTACTAAGTGCTCTCATTATGTGAAGGACATTTGGAGGGGAGGAGGTGGTTGTGTTTAGTTTGGAGCGGGGTGGTTTGCTGGTTAGTTTGTTTTTTTGGGTTTTTTTGGATGTGAGAGAGAGAAAGAAAGCATCCTTTTACCTCCATGCTTTGGGAAGAGTTACAAAAGTCTCTTATTTCTACTGTAGCAACACTCCAGCCATGTCAGCCTAAATTCTGCATGCGGTAACACTGTTTGTAGAGGTGCAAATTCAGCAGAGTATCTACCTGTAATAGAAGAACTAAGAGCATAATGGGACATGGAGGCATTGTTTTGTTTTCTCTCTGTTCATGCTACTTTAAGCAAAGTCAGCATGAAAATTTATTTTAGTGTTTCCAGATACAACTACTTATGATACGGTTGTCTCATTAGAAATTAAACAGAGAACGTACAGTCTAGTACTGTGCATAGGCAGAAATGTAAATAACAAGCAAACCTTAAATGACTAAATCAATCCGTGGACGCTTTTCTTGTGGTGGTTCAGGAATCTGAAGCAGCATGCTCCTTCCCTACATACTGTGGTCTTTGTTTTTTAAAGATTTTTAACAGCCTTTCAAGCAGTGGTTAAAACTGTGATCATTTTTTCTCTAGGCTGTAAGAACCAGCATCTATGGTCGTCCTGGCTCCTGCTATGTCGACATACCTGGGGATTTTGTGAACCTTCAGGTGAATAAGAGCTCTGTCAAGTGCGTACAGATTGTATTCATTATTTTTCATGCATTGAAAAATTTTAGTTAGAAGTTACTTTTTCTTAAAACAGAATGAAGATAAACAAGAATTAGAGATTAAATACTTTACTATCAGGCTGAAATAATAGCACCAAAAATTAGCCTCTGAATTTAACTTTCCATTATAACATGTGATATGGATTATAGTTGGTAATGAACTGTGCAGAAATGATAGAATTACTGCGATGGTAGTGCAGTGGTGTCAACTTGTCAATCTCTGGAACAACACTGCCCGCAAGATTGAAGAGACATGCAAGAAAAACTTCAGAGTCTGTTTTAAAAATAGAACTTATCAGAACGGGATATATCTGTGGGCAACATGGTGTGCAGCAGCTGTGACTTTATGCTAAACAATAGGTTTTCTCTGTTGTCATTTCTTGTTTTGATTTCTTTTTAAAGACCCTTTTCTGTTTTGCTTGGCTTCCAGGTACGTGGAATGCTGCCCGCCGCCTCCCATCAGCACAGCTGAACGCTCTGCTGTGTCTGAAGCTGCATCTGTCATCGCCCATGCCAAGCAGCCTCTGCTAATCATTGGCAAAGGTAGTGTGCTCTGACTGTACAAGTGCAGGACAAGAGCAGTGACCAAAATGATTTATTTTCCCCATAAGTGTTGGCCATCACCTTTTCACATCCTACAAAAAAAAAAATTGAAATTCGATGTTAGAATCAATTTTTACAGTGCTTTATTTTGTTGTGTAGCTGTTCTCTTTTTCATCTAGAATGAAAAAAAAGGCAATTGATGAAATACGGGGTAAAGAGGAAAAATAAAAAATAAAAAGGAAGAAGTAGCCGTATTCTGAACTGTAGAGCCAGGCCCAGGAGTTCCAAAATTCTGGACAAATTGTGTCAGAATACAGACACGATACTCTGTGTGTTATGCACCGGCAAGAAACAGAATAGCCAGAGGTCACTTTCTCACGTGGACTTGCTGAGGGTGTCAGGCTACCTGTCATGAAGCAGCACAGCAGATGTTGCAGTTGCTGCAGCTTACAGGCTTTCCATTGTGTTCAGCCAGTGTATTTCATTCCTGAAAAAGGAGTGTCCCTAAAGACAGGGGGTAATTATTTTCTGTGCTGGTTCTCTTATTCTGTCACTCCTTATGGAATGTCAGTGCACTGGCATTTCTGTTGAAGATATGGGTCCACCGGGGTGAAACAGAACTGAAGTACCCAACTTGTTTCACCCAAGCTGCTGGCCTTCAGACCTGGGAACAATCTGTGTCTCAGACAGAGAGATTCTGTGTTTAACCAGGGAGTGAGATGATTTGAGCTTCTGTTTTTCCTCATTGAAGGGTCATCATAGACCCGCTTGGGTAGATTGTGATACAATGGCATGCACAGGGCAAGCAAAAAAGGACATGATATGACAGAAATGCCATCTCCTGTTGCTGCTGCAGAGCTCTCTGTACCATAGTGCAGAACATCGCATGCCCCAGACTGTCACTTTAGATAAGCAATATCTCCTATTTTTCCCTGCCCTGTTTCACAGAAACAGCTAAAAAATTCAGCTGAAATCTTAAAGGAAATAAAAAATCCCCAAAAATTTAAAATTTAAACCCAAATACCTATTGTCTGGTGTGTTACATTTTGAGTTTCCCAGACTGAAAAATAACGGGCAGCTTTTATACTGGGAAGTTCTGGTCTTTGCACCAGTGATGCAGTTCAGGTGGGTGCAGTAGGTTCCTGCAGTAGTAAGCAGTCTCTTTCGTTTCATTCAGGTGCTGCTTATTCACATGCTGAAAACAACATCAGAAAGTTGGTGGACCTTTCTGGACTGCCTTTTTTGCCTACACCAATGGCAAAAGGAGTAGTTCCTGATGACCATCCAAACTGTGTAGCTGCAGCAAGATCCATGTAAATATAAAGCAAAGCTTCTAACGCTAACGTCTGAGAAACAACTGGGAGTTGTGGAGGTTTACGGATTCTGGGGAGGACGACATGTATACACGAAGAAGCTGTTTCAGCTATGTTTTGCACCTCATTGTAGAGCTCTGAAGGTCTTACTTGGAGAGAAACAACAAATGTAGGTGTATTGCTTCTGACAATGCTCAGAATGCTGGCCTGGAAGATGCTTCATCTGAGAGCTAATGTTCTGTAGCTACGACATTTATGGCAGGTAGATGTGTCAATGTTGTTAGTACACGTTTCATAACATAGAAGGAAACTGGTGAGCAGTTTTATCTGAAATACTTAGTGCTTAAGAAAAACTATTAGCCTTTTAGTTTAACACCATACACAGAAGCATAAGATGCACGTACTGCAGTTCAGGTTTTGCTGTCTGCTGTATCTCATGGTGTTTGCAATACACCTTCACAGAATTGCACTTTATTTAAAAAGGAAAAAATAAGAAAGGATTTCAAAATACATTGAATGAATATGTTTAAAATCATTTGCAAGAGCTCTTTGGCTTTTGGCAAAATTAATGAGAATGAATGGTGAGAGCCCTGGTAGGTATAAGTATGCACAGAGTTAGCTTGCAGATGGAGCATTTACATAATTTGAGATTAAAACATTTGCCCTTTGTCAGGCATCATAGCTTTATCATTAGTAGGCATGCTGGTAGGAAAAATGGAGAATAAATGAGTGTACCAAATACTGTGTACCCAGCGGAAACGTGAATGATCAGCAATCTAAGCCGAGAGGTCCACAGGAACCTTGATTTTGGCACTCGCTGTTGTCAGAGTAGTGAGTGTTTTGCTTTAACCTCGCCATCATCATAACACCTTCTTAGCCTTCTGGTGTTACAACTCCTTTCTCAAGACAGTATGTTAGGAAAAGAGTATTTTTTTTTTCTAGAATGGCCTTATGATTGGCTGTGTAAAAGGAAAGGGGATTTTGGAGCTAAGCAAGCAGCTAGAGGAAGAAAAGATTGTATGTATATTGTTGTGTTTGGTGTGAGGGTCAGGATTACTGCTAATTTTGAGAACACTACTACATTTAACAATAATTCCTCCTCATGTAATTTTCTTATTTGCCTTTACAGGGCATTGCAGCATGCTGATGTAATCATCTTGCTTGGTGCAAGGTTGAACTGGATTTTGCATTTTGGTCTTCCACCGAGGTTTCGACAAGATGTAAAGGTTATCCAGGTAAGCACAAAACAATTGTCAGTTAAAGCAAGTCCTCTGTGCCCCAGCATTGCCTGGAGCAATTTTATAGTGTTGTTCATGTGCCAAATACTGCCATACGGATGGTGCAGTAGAGTGTGTATAGTTAGGTGAGTTCTCCAGAAATAGGTCTGACTCCGCTAATTTGTATGTATTTTTTTTACTTCCTTGTATTTTATAAAAATGGTTACAGAATTATTTCAGCTCTCAAGGACGTGGTGCTGATGTCGTGAGGAGGGCAGACGCTTGTGTGCAGTTGAATGAAACAGGATTAGACTCATGATAGATATGTGGTATTTGGAGCACTGGAATTTCAGTGGATGAAAAGAAGTTGTACTGAAACTACGAAACCTTTTCTTACTGTCTGACTGCTCTCCCAGCTGGATTTTTTTGAAATACAGTCAGATTGAGAGTCAGTCATGGCAAGAGCTCAGTCACTCAGAAATGTTGTTGGGAAAAGAGAAGGAAAGGCTATTTAACCAACTGATGCATTGGGCACTCTGCCAGCTCATGGAAAGACGAACTGCTGAATTCAGCTTCTGCCCTGAAAATCTTCTCCCTCCGAGTCTGTGACTGAGGAGAAGTAGTTGGTTTAGTGTTGTGCGCCTGGGCTGCTTTCAGTGATCTGGAGCACAAGCTCAGTTTCCAAATGTCATCGTTTCCAGTGGAAAAACAAATTTTTAAATGAGAATTCCTTTTGACTTTTGAAATAATAAATCTTTTATGTTTTCTTAATGCAAGAATAATACCTTTTAACCTCATTTAGAGTCACTTTCTTTCACTGTCAAAGGTTAACGTTAAAATTTTATTTTGAAGAAAGCATCACCTCAGTGAAAGGCAGAGGGAGTTATTTGTTCAGCCAAAACGAGGAATAAGGACAGTCAGACAATGTTCCTCACTTGAACTGAAAAAAAAATCCCTTTAACATCTTTGAGTTAATGGTGGTCTTTTGTTTTTGAAATACAGATTGATATATGTGCAGAAGAGTTGGGGAATAATGTGAGGCCAGCTGCAATTTTATTAGGTGACATAAATGCCGTAACTAAGCAGGTAATGTAATGTCTTGTGTCCTCCTGTTCGTACCTGAATTTCTTCTTACTTCCATAGTTAACAGC
>VXAV01001863.1:161419-245211 GCA_013399715.1 Alectura lathami
AAATTGAGGAGAAGCATTTTTCATGCAGCATATTCATGCTTGGCGTCCAGGTTAGTTCCAAATTAAATGTTGAAGATTCTGATTTGTGCAGGGGTCTTTCTTGATAACATTCTTGGCGCGTGATGTATTTAAATACATTGAAAGAAATCTGCAACATCTCAAATATTGTTCCAGCTTTTAGAAGAATTCAGCAAAAGACAGTTGAAATATCCCTCAGATTCAGAGTGGTGGAAGAGGCTGAGAGAGAAAATAAAGGACAACGAGGAACGATCAAAGGTAGTGTTACGTCAAAGAAATGAGTTTTCTCACCTAAACAGGCACTGATGCATAGTTAGTTTTATCACTGCTCTGTATGCAAACTCCTCAATTGCTTTGGACATTCATGTCACACAGACTTTGACAATTTACATTGTTCCAGTACAGATTTACTGTTGTCAGGCTTCTAGATTGTAAGTTAAGACTTAACTGTAAATTAAGTGTGCTTGGTTTGATCTAAATCCAAACTGTGGGGAAGTCATAGAACTTTGGGACTGGGTTCTTAAAGCCAGTAGTAGAAGACCACATCTAGAACTACTGTGTTACGAGCAGTGACTTCTAAGCAACGGGGCTGTACTCCAGGTGAGTGGAAGCTAGCTTGCATGAGGAAGCCTTCTTTTTCTTCTGTCATTGTGCTGTTTAGCAAGGCGGCATAATCTGTGTTAAATGCAAACAGCTTTTAAAGCCAAAACACCGCAGACACTTAGGATATGCTTAGCTTTAGACAACTCACATTCTGCATGTTCAGATGCATTTTTTTCCAGGTGGATTTTAAAACAGATTCATCATAGCAGGTCACCCTTCTGAACTGCCTCCCAGTACCCAGATGATAGCTCATTTGGAGTTAACAACAGTGAAACCTGTGAAGTGTTCCTGTGTCTCTCGGGTTAAACTGAGTTTAGTAGCTGTGCTGCTAATGACAGCCCAGCCAAGGGAGCAGGCTGCTGACCAGTCTGAGCCTCAGATAAATGTGTCATGTCACTAGAAAAAGCATAAGTGACCTTGAAGTATAGCATGGAAGTCCAAATACTTCATCCCTACCTAACATAGCTCCCTTTTATTTCCACAGCATTCTTTACACGTCTCAGTTCTGCACCTTATTCTGAATTCTCTTATTTTTAAGGGATTAGCATTACAGAAATCCCTGCCTATGAATTACTACACAGTCTTTCATCACATCAGAGAGCTGCTACCCAAGGACTGCATTTTAGTAAGTGAGGGAGCAAACACCATGGACATCGGACGAACTATGCTTCCTAATTATTACCCCCGCCAAAGGTGTGAGATTTTCTTTTTGTGCTGGCTCAACAGACTAGGTTTACATAAAGTGTTTTCATTTAGCTGAGAATTGTTGTGGTCCAGAATTTTTGTAATACTTTTATTTTACTTAGAATCTTTAAAAAGAATGCGGGGGGAGAGGCTAAAGGGAAGTTACCCACTCCTATTCTGATGTCCTGTCACAGATTGTAACAATTCTCCCTGACCTGTCTGTGTAGTCTGCAACAGAAGGGGAACAGTTTCTCATTCTTTTTTTGTGGGAAGTGAGGGAAGAGCATTGTATTAAATTCCCCAATCTATGTGATTATTTCTGTGCTCAAAGTGTATGTATATCTTGATTTAAAATAAAAATAATAGTTTAGAGTCTGATGTTGAAAAGAATTCTTATAAAACAAGTTTATCTTTGAAACATAACACTTAAAAAGCGTGGAAAACTTAAGAAGAATGAGCTTATTTTGAAAATTGGATTATTTATTGAGCATGCTCATGTAAATCTGCATGCCTAAAATGTAAGCACCCAAATCTGGAAGTGTGGGTATGTCGTTTTATTAAAGCTGCACCACAGAGAATGACTGTAAGTAGAAATTAACTGCTGTTTCTTGAATGGGGGGAAAAGTGAGCTCTGTCTGGTGGAACTTCTGATCTGACTGTGTGCTTCTTGTGAAAGTAGCACTCGAGTCTTAAGTGAACCTAAGTACTTCTTTGTAAACAAAACACCAACCAGCCAAAGAAGCTTACTTCCAGTAAAGCTGGGGAAGAGTTGACATTTTTCCCCCATATTTAAATAAGGTCACAGTAAAGTTATTTGTTTTCTTGTTGGATTTTGCGTGTTTGAAAGCAAATCTGAAAAGTTAACCCCAGAATAGTCTAGTTCTTCATGTGCTTTTGTATCCATTATGTGCTTCTGACTGAAATGATCTAATTACAGCTTGCAATCTGATTTCAAAAGTTAAACAGAAGACTGAAGTTTGAACAGCATTATTTAACTGATGACCTTCAGACTTCCCATTACATTTTCAAGGAATTAAATGTAGAAAGATTTCACATAGCCTATCTCTAGAGTAATTGAATGGTTTTGAAATGTTGTTATTATACAAGCTAAAAGCATACAGGAATAGTCTTCCTTGACTGGAGTACTGCTAGCATGAGTTCTCAGCCGTAATAAGTTCTGGGCTGTTTATCTCAAAACATTTGCAGTGTTACCTGATACTGAACTGAATATAACAATCCATGTATCTGGTCTCTATACCTATGAAACATTATTTGAACAGCATATGAGGAAGTATTAAAAGTGAAGATAAATCATGGACTGACTGAAAGGTTTGAGTGGAACTGTACCTACAGAGGGACGGTAATTCTGTGTTCTCGCCTTTAGGCTTGACGCCGGTACTTTTGGAACAATGGGAGTCGGACTGGGATTTGCTATAGCAGCTGCACTGGTCGCCAGAGACCGAACACCTGGGCAGCGAGTCATCTGCATAGAGGGGGACAGTGCTTTTGGGTTTTCTGGGATGGAGGTGGAAACCATTTGCAGGTAACTGTTTCTTGCTCAAGAAAACCCTCTTCAGGCGTTGCCAGGATCAGCTAAACTAGAAGGCCAAGGACACTGCTGTTAGACAGGATACACTTGAAAAACATGAAAACAAGCCAAAAATTACTGTGTAATTGTTCTCTTTCTGCTGTTCTGACATGATGTGTTACCAGGGATGAGTAGATCATGTTTCGGGTGGAGGTGATTTTTTTGAATTAATCATTTTATTTTTAATGAAAAGTAACACTAGTAACACCTTATACAAAGGTGAAGGTATTTCAGAATTCTACCGAATACATCTCGTTGTAGATACAACTTGCCAGTCCTGATTATCGTGGTAAACAACAATGGGATTTACACTGGTTTGGATGCGGATGCCTGGAAAGAGATGTTACAGCATGAAGATCCTGCTACACGGTGAGCGTCTTTAAAGTGTGTCTTGTCAGCTAAGGTAGAGGTGACCAAAATGGTCGTTCTGTTCACTTCCATCCTTTGTGATCCAGTTGAAATTTTTCATGGAGTGGACCAAAGGCTATGATTCTATGAAAGGCAAGGAACCAACCTGACTCCAGACTACTGCTTACATAACTGTCTAGCAGAGACATGACACTCCATGAATCATCGCAGGTTCCTGCAGCAGCTCAGGCCCCGTGGTACAGAGTTCATAGTGGGCCAACCTCCAAAATGCCAATGATCTCCAAAACTACCTGAGGCTCTTGTGAGCTTACACTGAACTGCTTCTGGAGCTGAGATCCCTATATGAACAGAACAAGGCTAAAAGCCTGCTGAAGAGGGTCTCCAGATTAAAATGCAACCCTATAAACATTGCTTAAGTGCTATAGGAAGAATATTCCTGCAGCCAAGAAGAGTTCATCAGGCCAGAAGAATAATCATCTCATTTGTTAAAATTGGTGCTAAAGTAATTACATTTGTCAGTCTGGGAATTCTTCCCTGGCCTTTATCAGTGTTTTCTATTTCATCACAGCATCCCTCCTGTTTCCCTCCTGCCAAATGCACACTATGAAGAAATTATGTCTGCCTTTGGTGGCAAAGGATACTTCGTTAAAACACCAGAAGAGCTGCGGAATACTCTGAAAGCAAGTGTGGCTGACAAGCAAACACCTTCTCTTATAAACATAATGATTAATCCACAGTCTGAGAGAAAGAAACAGGTATCTGTATGTTTTCCTTTTTTCCATGAGCGTCATGTGGGGATGCCTCTTAAAAAGTCAGGAAGCGTCGCACAAACTGCAGAGAAGGCTGAGATGGCTGCAAGGCAGAAAGATTGTCTTGACATTTGGGAGACAGCAGAATCAGTACCTGCACACTGCGTTGTCTTCATTCCTTGTTTTTTTCTTCACTGACTCTTATTAATACATAGTGTCTTTACTGACTGCTTCCGAAAGTAGCAGTTGATCCTCTCCGCTCCTGACAAAATGAGACAAAACATTTTTGTGAGCAGACTGTCACGTAGATCCCATTTGGTAGTTAACACATATCTGTATCCTGTTCCTCTTACTGACTATCCGTTCTGATACATATTTTATTCTGTTTTTTCCTTCCAGGAATTTCCCTGGCTTACTCGTTCTAACCTGTAAAAGAAGTTGGAGTTAACCATGGCACAAGACAATGCGTTAAGCAAAACTAAATTGGTTTCCAGAAGTGGAACCAGTACAACTCTTCTACATAAACAGTGGAACAAAATGGGATTTAAAAATTGATCTCAGAGTAATCTTTAAGTGATGAAAATAAGTAACTGTATAATGAACAAGACACATTTTAAAGCATACCAGGCTTTCTAAGCAGATTGCGCAGAAATATTGATGATAAAATGGAATAATTTTCTTTAACTTGAAGTCATACCCATCAAGATTTGTGAATGAAAATCTTAAACGTTCTGGAAGAAGGGAGTAATCTGACACCTACACTTTTACACAGAAGTCTTTGGCTGCAATTACAGTAGCTTCATTTTTAACTGACCGTCATGGTACTTGTTTGAAACTGTATCTTGTAATGACCAAAATGAAACATCTTATTGTGGAAATGCTCACTGACTTCATTGTGCGTTGAAGCCCACAGGGAAGGTCGTTGCTTCATAATTTTACATGATGCTTTTTTAGCTTCTGCTCCAAGTGGAAGCAGTGTATCAAAAGTGCAAGTCTGCTCAAGGACTGATTTTGTCTGTTGTACTTGTCTTTTGATGGCCAGTTAACGGAGGATTGGAGTGCTTGCAGGAAAAAAATTCTTAACTTTTTTTTAAGTGTTACTCTTTGCAAAACCACTATCGTCCATGTAGGCAGAAAACAGGACTGGATTTATTATTGAGCTTTCCGGATTCACAGATTGCAAACCTTTACAATAAGCATTTATTTAAAAAATAAATAAATAAAATGAAGTGTTAGCTGGAGCTTAACGTTTAGTTTGGCTGGCGTCACAAAGCAACTGCCAGCATTTATGCTCTGCATGCCTGGCCACTTGTTCAGCAAAGGTTCTTCCATGCAGTGTGTTTACTGAATAGAACCTGACTGATACAGAGCTGAGATTTTAGAGGGCAGACTGGCCTACCTGAGGCTGTATCTGCCGTATCTTCACCTGCTGTTGCATCTGACAGCCTGGCCTAGAGCTCAAACTTGAGAGGCAGCTCTTCCTCTGCGCTTCTGTCACAGCGGCCTACAGCAGCTACAGTCAGCGTGCTGCTGAGCAGGTTACTTTGTACGTTCTTAGATGCACCCATGAGGTTCTGCGTTGTTATGTAGAAGTAAGAGAAAATTCTGCCTCGGGTTGGGTTTTGGTTGCTTTACTGTCAGTAATGACTGAATGAGTGTAAGACAGCGGAGGCAGCAGAGTTGCTGTGTTCTGTGGGCTCTTCTGCAGGGAACGTGGAATGACACTGGATCTTGTCACAGCGTTTGTTTCATTCTTCTTTCAGACTCTCCGCAAGTTGATTTTAGTATGTTGCAGTGATCAAACACACTGTATTATGATGGTGTGAAGTGTCTGTAGGAGATGATGCTGGGACTGACCAGAGGGGAGGTGTTTGTGTTGGATAAGCAAATACAAAAGTTCTTGTTTTATATTTAAAAATTAATAAAAAGTGATTTTCATGGTGTTTCTCCTTTAACAAAAGCACTTGAATTATGTTAGCATTTTGTGTCAGCTGTTAGAAATCAGTTTAGAAAACTTGTTAATAATCACAACAGTGTGCACAGTTAATAAGACATCTGGAAAATGGAAAATAAAGAATTGAACTGTGGAGAGGTGGTAACAGGAAAGAATTAGCATTGCATTTCTAATAGCTTTAAAATAGACTAATGTCATGATAATTACAACTCCAGGTTGTAATAATTAAAGATTCTTTTTAGAAGAGAGTGAGCATAATATCTATTTATTGTCAAGGAAGGTGAAATCAGTACTATTTTGTTTGTAATACCTGCTTGATGCTCTGTTTTACAGCACAGGGTTGTGTCTAAAGGGGGCGTTAGGCATATGAAACTACTTGAAAGACAACACATTTTCAGAGATGAGACAGAAAGAAGATCTCTCTGAAGTGTCTCTTTTAATTTTAGTAAAAGGAGCAAAAGATTACAGATCTCATAGGTCTGGGGAGTGTTGACCCACATGGCTTTAGCCAACACGAAAAGGCCTTGGCCTTTTTCTTCAAGGCCAGAGCACAGAATTAAAGGCACCAGATAGCCACATGACACCAAACTCGAGAGGAACGAAATACCTGGGCATCAGCGAAGGGGAGAGGTACTGAGTGCAACTTACTGAGGTGTACCAGGAGAAGCTAGTGTTTAAAGAAGGCACAGATCTGTGTCTCATCGTGGCTTTCAAGTAAATAAAGAACAAAAAAACAGAACAGCCAAAACAGAGACAACATTGCCAGGTCATTGGAAATGGGGAGTGAGTGAAGTTTGTTACTGTCTCAGCACTCACAAGGTTGTCTGCTGTGCTGAGTATGGGTTCCTGCAGTCTCTTGGTATCTTCAGCTTGCTGACAGGTTTAGTTCACAGCAATTAACTGCTTAATTGTTCTGTTTCGTTTCTGGTCCTTGGTGAGCTGCGTAGGCTGTCTGCCCTGTGAACGTTTGGGCATGTGGCAAATGCTTGCCTTCAGCAGTTACGGCCTTACAGCGTACACCCACCTTGGTGAGGAATCAGGTGTCCATGTGGTCTGTCTAACACCAGTGCAAAATCCCAGCCGCACCAGTGAATCTTCTGGCCTGCACCCAGGAAACCAGCACACAGCTGTAAGCTGTTTGAAAACTCGTTAACAAATGTGGCTGACTTCTGCCCTGACCATGTCATGGCGTTATCTGTTGGAATCACAATCCCCATTGTGGCTTTTTATGCTATTTATTTATTTTTATGCTATTTGAAGAGCTGGGTTACCATGGTGAATACAGAAAAGTGCTTTGCACCCCCTCGCTGAGTGATGTTCCCAGATCAGACCAGGTACCAGAGCTGGTCATCATAACAACATACGGCAACGTGACTTCTGCTGACTTGCTTGTAACTGGATGCTGTAATGAGCAAGAAGCAGTCTCCCTGAAGGGGACATCGGCTGTTTCTTTTGGTGATTTGATTGAAACCAGAAGGGCAAGGTTTAAAGAGGCCCTCCATAAAGCAGACCCTTCATGCTAATTATGGCGCACGCTAATTTAGATGAAAATGATTTCAGTGTCTGTTCTTTCCAGGAATCTCAAGGCTGCCTGAGATAGTGCAGAAATTAGTAAGAGAAATTAATAGAATGATAATTTGCTTACTAGAATTCTCCAAAAAAAAAATTTCACTGGTCTGTTCAGGACAGAAAACCTAAGGAAACACATCTACACAGCAACACCAGTTTTTATATCTGTTGCTTCCAGAAGGCAATCACTGCGTTCCTGAGCATGGTCTTTGTGCAAGGACTGGCTGTAGCTGTTGCACCATGAGATGTAGCATAAAGTGCAAGCCTACCTCAGAACCAAAGGCACTGTCAGGAGGAGAGGCCGTTCTGCTCTGTGTGGTGGCTGCAACAGGTTTGCACACCTCTATGTCACCTTGCATCTGCAGTGCCAGCACACCCTCAGGCAGTTGTCCTAGCCAGAGGTCCTCACTGTCTGGGTAAATGTCTTTCTGATGAAATCAGCACATTAGGAGTATTTAAAAAAAAAAAAAAAAAAAAAAAAAAATTGGTACTTTTTTTGAAGTGCTTGAAGCACTTGTCATCTGTCTCCTGGACACTGTCGTTGAGGTAATGTGCACGTCTGGCATTTTGTAGACCTTGGCGCTGGGAGGTGCTGGTATCGATACCAGTGACTGGCAGGCACACCTCGAGTTCGTCAGAGCAGTGCATCCTGCTTCCAGCAGGCAGGCACGGCTGTGGTTTGGGTATGGAAGCCTCATGAGCCAGGCCATAAACCTGCTCACTCTGCAAAGACTGAGCAATTGTTCGGTGCTCAGAAAACACGTTGAAATTGTGCTGGGAAATGTTGACATTTCAGCCCAAACAGGGATTTTTGAACTGCCACAGAGGTGGCTAGTGCCGGGCCCTATTCTATGTAGCTGAAATCAGTGAGACTAAATTCAGTAAAAAGGTAAGAGCTGACTTTCTTCAAAGTTTGCATCCCTGTGTGCCAAATTGCCACTTGGCAAGGATGTCTTTAATTCAAATGATGGAACCTTGGAAAATAAGACTTTAAAATGGAAATGGTAGCAGAGCCTTAATTGTAGCTCCCTAATTCTGCAAAGGGAGCTTGGGAAATGCATTTGTCGGGTTTGATTAGGCTCAGCTGCATCCTGCATTTAGAACATCACAACCCTGGTGTAGCAGAATGACTGGGCGATGTGCAGAGCCCAACCACTTTGCATGGTGCCACAGTAAGAGTGCTGCCAGGGCTTCCAAATGTGAAGCACCAAAAACAGGCAAAGCCTCTTTACCCACTGCCTGACCCAGCAGCCTGTGAAATCAGCCATCACCTTACAGGAACAGCAGATTTAAAACATAGGTGTTGGCTGCCCAACAAGTGTGGGGATAGCACTTCAGGCCATCCTTTTTTTGTTTGTTTGTTTTTAAAATGGTTGGCAGCATTCTGCTACTTCTTCCCATTGAGATCCATTTCTTTACCCCCTTCTCTGTCTTAAAGTTTTGTTCTTTCGTCAGCCCTTTGGATAAACCAGTGAGTATTGTCCTCTGCTGCTGCTTCCCAGCAGCTCTGCTGGTGGTTTGGGGATCTGCAAGGTGCAGATTCCCTCAGTATTTGGTGTCCAGAGGAGTCTGAGAGAGGAGGAAAACCAGCCATTGGAAAAAGAGGCATCACAGCATTGGAAAGGCAAGGTACCTGAAGTTTATTCAGGGCCTGATTTGGCAAGGTACCCAGGCACATGCTTGATTTCAGGAGCGGCATCATTGTCTTCACTGGGATACCTGAGGTTGCTCCGTTCACGACCAAGTCTTTTCCTCAATCAGTGCTGCTCTGACCACTCATCCAGTAGGGATCCCCTGCAGCAGGCTGTGGTGCCAACGCTAAGGGACATTTCCGAGGTGTGTGTGCCCCAGTGTTCGGCTCCACATTTGTCTCCGTCTTAAAGACATAATGGGCTGCAGTGCAGCACAGAAATCAGGTGCAGGATGCTGCGTTGCCATCATCAGTGGAGAGTCCTGGGACCGGAGGAAGCACTAAAGCAATAATGTTTTGTTTCGTTTTTTGTTTTTGAAGTAAGACTGTTCACAGAGAAAAAAAAAAAAAAAAAGTGCTTTGCGGTGTTTAAGGGCTTGGGCTTCTTGGCAGGCTGGGTGATAAATCACTCAAAGTAGGAGTTATGAGAGCCAATTGCTGCCAGACACTTCTCTGCCCCCAGCAGCACTGCAGTGGTGCTAGCATAGGCAGCAACTTCTGCAGGCCTCTGCTGATAGAAGCAACTGAAAACAAGACGAAAGGACTACCCTGAAAACTGTTTCCAGCTCTTCTAGATGCGATGTACCCGTCACACGTGCATCAGATGTTGTGCAGGTCCTTCCTGGTCCTCCTGCGCAGTAAGTAGAGCACAGTGAGAACATACGGATGTGCTGTATTTGCACCAAAGAAACATCTCGAGGAGCCATCAGGCGTTCTGTAGGTTTGATCAACACATTCAGCAAGTCCATGGGATTCCTGACACTATGTTTTTGTACAGCATGTGCTTGTGTTGTAGCTGTGCACAGGCTTTCTGCGTGTCTGCTGCGTTATGTGTGCGCACATTTCTGCCTCAAACAGCCCTCTATGGTACAAAATCTTATACAACCCCACAGCAAATGCTGAACGATTTGCAATTTGAGAAACAAGGTCTAAAGCGCAGATAAAACAAGCAGAAAAGGGGAAGAGGAGTAATGTTACAAAGGTCAGCAGCTGAAGTGTTGTTTGGAAATTGTTCTGCTTTGTTGTGCCTTGCAATGTTACAAGGCTACAGTGGGGTTCTTCTGATAGCTTTGATGGAAGTCACTTGGCATTATCCCGTAATATTTAATAACATTGTTCATAACTGCAGTGGAACTGCTTGTTCCATTATCATCAATGGAAAAAAATGTATGCATGGGAATGACTCATAGGAGGAAAAAAAAGTGGAGTGAATAATAAGTGTAAATGTGCAAAGTTAGCTTTTGGGTCTGAACTTTCTAGAAATGTGGTGAGAGCTGGGCTGCTACAGAAACAACTAACCTCTGAGAGGTGTAAAAATAAATCAAATTCCCTAACCAGTTTTGTATTTCTGCAAGTACCGATAGATAGAGACGTGGAGGCCAGAAGGCCACTGCTTGTTGTACAATGTATAACATGCCCAGGGTGACTGATTTGCTGCAAGGGTTGCTTTAGAAAGTAGCTAGGCATCAATGTGCTGCCCTTAGGATGCACCCCAAAACTTGCCAGCAGCAGCTTGCATCCAGCATGGGGCTGTGCGGTGGCCTGGTACCATGGTGCTGGGAAGGCAGAACCTGGCTGAGCTTTCTTCATTGCAGTCTGTGGGTCTGTTCTGTACAGGCTTCAGAATTAAATCTAAGTTCATCAGCAAGGAAATGATGAAGTCATTGTTTGTTTTTCAGCATTTGAGCATTTGCAATCTTTTTACTTCAGCAGTTGCCTTTGTACTCGTAGATGATACCATCTTCCAAAGTAACGCTAGCAATGTTGTCAAAGTACTAAATCCAAACGTTAGGCATGAATGATGTGGGTGCACAAACTTGAGCAGATATTTGTATTGTGAAAAACTATCGTTGCTAAATAACTAGCGAGTTTTGCAAAGAAAAGATAATTCTAAAGCATCTTTTCCATCTCCCACACTAATTGAATGAGCAGAATTCTTCTGTACTACTTTGCAGACATTATGTTATTGAATTATTGCATTAACACTGGGTTGCTGTTTTACCTTTGACCCACTCAGCAGAAGAGCGTTGAGTTTTGAACTAGAAGTACAGGACCCTGAGATTAATGGTGTTTTATCTGAACTGCATTCATTTTCCCTTGTTGACGAAGGTCCTGCCACCAGAAAGCGGATAGGACTGAGAAAAAGCCTTCGTCTTCACAAGTACTCATTAATTCCTGCAGAGAAGAGAGAGGTCCACAGATTGTACTTGCATGGTAGGACTGACAAGCAGGTTCTTCCATCTACTTCCCAGAGTACATCTCTGGGCTGAGAAGATCATGCAACAGCAGGTAAACTATTCAGAATTAAAAAAAAAAAAAAAGTGTAAATGTTGGTTTTTGACACTTTATTAGCTGTTACATCATGTATTCAAAATAGGATTTTTGAAACTGCTGTTGATTCCCTGTAATAGAACAGTGTAATAAAACTTTCAACATCAGACTTGAGGCGACATTTTGCTTTCTGGGGTTCTCACTGTGGGGAGATTTTTAAAGTAAAGTCCTCCAAACTTTGTTGTCACTTTAGGCCATGGCTGGTATCTCATAAGACTTGGATACTGCACTGTGTCAATACTTTCACGTGTTTCTTTCTTAAGCTAATGGCATCTCAAATAGAAACACTACTGAAAGCATTGCATTTCCATTTGATGAGCACTGCTGGTATTAGAGTAGCAATTCTAGGTGAGACACAAGTAAGAATCATACGGTACACACATCTTTTGTTCCTAGCAACTGAATAATTTCATAGCAAAATCTTAATTTTTTTTTTTAATGTTATTCCCAAATATTTATAGTATCTTGGGAGTTAAATCGTATTTATCATAGAATCATAGTTGGATCTGAGATCTGGATCTGAGTAGAATCTGAGTTGGAAGGGACCTTTAAAGGCCATCCAGTCCAGCTCCCCTGCAGTGAACAGGGACACCTGCAGCTGGATCAGGTTGCTCAGAGCCCTGTCCAGCCTGACCCTGAAGGTCTCCAGGGACGGGGCATCCACCACCTCTCTGGGCAACCTGTGCCAGTGCTTCACCACCCTTATGGGAAAAAACTCTTCCTTATATCTAGTCTAAGTCTCCATTTCCCCTATCACAACAGACCCTGCTAAAGAGTCTGCCCCCTTCTGTTTTGTAGCCCCCCTTTAGGTACTGAAAGGCCGCTATCAGGTCTCCCCAGAGCCTTCTCTTCTCCAGGCTGAACAGCCCCAGCTCTCCCAGCCTGCCCTCACAGGGGAGGTGTTCCATCCCTTGGATCATTTTTGTGGCCCTCCTCTGGACGCGCTCCAACAGCTCCATGTCCCTCCTGCACTGAGGACTCCCCATCTGGATGCAGCACTCCAGGTGGGGTCTCACCAGCGCAGAGCAGAGGGGCAGGATCACCTCCCTTGCCCTGCTGGCCATGTTTCTTTGGACGCAGCCCAGGATACAGTTGGCTTTCTAGGCTGCGAGGGCACACTGCTGGCTCATGCCCAGCTTGTCATCCACCAGTACCCCCAAGTCCCTTTCGGCAGGGCTCTGCTCAGTCCTTGCATCCCCCAGCTTGTATTGATAGCGGGGGTTGCCACGACCCAGGTGCAAGACCTTGCATTTTGCTTTGTTGAAGCTCATGAGGTTCTCCTGGGCCCACTGCTCCAGCCTGTCTAGGTCCCTCTGGATGGCATCCCATCCCTCAGGTGTGTCAACCACACCATGCAGCTTGGTGTCATCTGCAAATTTGCTGAGGGTGCACTCGATCCCGCTGTCAGTGTCACTGATGAAGATATTGAAGAGTATCGGTCCCAGAACAGACCGCTGAGGGACACCACTCGTCACTGATCTCCCTCTGGACATCGGGCCATTGACCACCACTCTCTGGATGTGATCTAGCAACCAGCTCCTCATCCATCAAAGAGTCCACCCATCAAATCCATGTCTCTCCAGTTCAGAGAGAAGGATGTTATGGGGGACCGTGTCAAAGGCCTTCCTGAAGTCCAGACAGATGACATCAGTGGCTCTTCTCTTGTCTACCGATGCAGTTACGTCATCGTATAAGGCCGCTAGTTTGGTCAGGCAGGACTTGCCCTTGGTGAAGCCGATTGTGTCGCATCACAACTCCTTGTCATCCATGTGCCTTAGCATAGTTTCCAGGAGGATAAATTCCAGGAGGATTGTATTAATGTGGATTTTCCCTATACCAGCTGCAAGGAATAGGAGGAAGAAAAATACAGATTTGTTATTAATTACTGTTAGTGTGATAGAATCAAGGGCTTACATTCTCAGAGCGTTGGCCTTCGCTGCCTGATGCAGCTCTCTCTGAAGGGAGCAGAAGCTCTCAGTTGACTTCGTGGGCCCGTGGGAATAGCTGGGGGCATGAGCTGCTTGGCTGAGCGAGCTCACAGAGGATCAGATGCCAGCTTAGGGGCTGGCAAGCACACGTCTGTCAGGCACCTTGCACTGTGTAGGCCTCACTGCCACGTGACTCTTCCCCTCTTCCTGATCATCTCTGGCACATGAGCCAATGCCACAGAGCAGCCCTGTGACCAGGTGTACATCTCTGTCATCCAGTTGTCTGTTGTGTATGCCGCCGCTTGGCTAAGTCAAAGGCAAAAAGCCCACAGCCATTATCTGTTTTATTTCCAAAGGACTTCATTCCTCTCCTGCTGAAACCATTAGCAGCCTTGCCAGCACATTTAGCTAGTAAGGGCAAAGCCCTAAAGCTGTGCCTGTACCTGGACCAGGCCTGCCTTGCTGACCTGTAATAGAGCTCCTCTCTGCTGACCCGATGGTGGATCCACTAAAAACTAGCAATGTGGGGAACTACAGCTACTTCATGATGAAGAGGTCTCTTCAGACATGAATCTGGACATCTCCTTTCAGGTTCTCTTCTGGAAGATGGCATGTTTGCCTCAGCACAGCATGTGCAGACAGAAGAAACTCTTGCATTGGCTGAGCCAGTTCAAGCCAATCAGCCTCAGACTTCGAAGAGGTCAAGATGTTAAGTCAAAAGAAAGGAGAATGCTGACAGAAGTCCCTTTTTAAACTAGGGTTCTCCTCTGAAGAAAAGGTAGATGAAAAGTTTCTACTGAAAATTGACTGCAAAGCTGGCTATATTTCTTTGGAGCTCAGAAGCAGTGCTGGCTTTCTGTATCACTTCCAGGCATCCAGTGAAGCACTCGTCCTTGTGACTTCTCAAAGAAAGGCAGGAACACAGGTGGATGTTTGTGATAGAATTCTTTGCACTGTTCTTCAAGGAAGATGTGGTTGCATTTTTCACTCAATCATTCATTTCTGTTCTAGTTCAGAGAACCAAGAACTCAAGTTGCTAACAGGTTGGTGGAAGAGGGGGAAATTACGGGTCCTATCATCTGATCTTGGTTCTTGGCAGTGTCATTGGATGCATTAATTTCTTTGTCAAACAATGTATTTTGTACTACAAATTTCTACCAAGTTTTCAGTTTCTAAAAGACTACTGAAGGATTTCAGGAGGATTTGAAGTTACTCAGTCATTGCTTTGGCAAAGTGTTGAGTTGGTCAAACGTTTTCGAAGATGAATCTTTTGATAAAATCTTGACATTTTAACTTTCAAGGATTTTTTTTTTTTTTTTTCCCGGTGTTCATGCAAGCTTCTAGTGTGGGAATTGTCTACTGCTTATCTTATAATCAGGCAACTGGGTAGTTGTCTTAGAGCTTGTAATAAGCAGGGACTACACTTTTCCCTCTGAGAGAGAGCTAATGGTACTTAAACCATGGACATATCAATAAAAGAAGAAAGCAGCCAAACTAACATCTTCACTAAAACCAGTCAAGTACTCAAAAAGTAACAGAGAGTGGAATAAAACAGGTTAAAATGAAAAATAAATTCAGTTACCTGAAATGATGCGCTACTGGAGAGAGATTTTAGAAAGCATTATTATTATGTTGAATGTGTCCCTTAGGCATAGAAATATGACAGGTGTGGTTTTTAATATCTAACCATTACATTTAGAAATATTTTGTTAACGTGTTTGAGATGTCTTGAAAGTAAAAAGCCGAGACAGTTTAGCTTGAACTTGCAAATACGTTGCTTTGCCCTTTAGTAGTGTGCTGAGTAGGAGTTAATACCCTGCCAGTCAGTTAAATCCCTGCCAGTGAGTACTTTTCTCAAATGAAAACAGAAAATCAATCCTGCAATTAGTCCAAAAGCTTCCCCTGTTCGTCTCCAGAGGAAAGCTAAGCAGTGGGCAGTGAACATCTCCATCTGGGAGAGCAGGAGTAATTTTCACACCAAAGCAGTACCTCTGTTCTTAATGGGACCTGCTGTCAGATTCCCAAGCAGAAAGGGCACACGTGGAGGACCCCTGTGTTAGTTATTCTCATGACAGAGCCTGTTTGCTTTAAAGCCCTGCCAGCTGGAACAAGGCACAGACGCCGGGCTTTTGCGCAGGTGACAAAGGCACGCGTTGCTTTTCCGAAAACAAGAGGTTTTCGTTTCAGTCACCTTGTAGCGGCACACGTATTGCTGCTCCCACCTGTTGCACCCTGTCAGCAAACTCCTCGCAGCCGTCGGCAGCGCTAGCAAGGATGCTGTCATTCCCACTCAAACGCCAACCAACGACCCGCGCTGTGGCTTCGGAGCCTCGGTGGCATCCCTCAGCTGTGCGAGCCAGGGCAAAGCAGGACCAGCCATAAACACGCCAGGTCGCTGCTCCTCTCCCTCATTAAGGCAATTAGTGACCTGTGATCGTCCAGGGATTTTATCCCTCCCGACATCGGTGTCTGGTAGCTGGCACCGAGGGATGCAGTTTATAGCCCACTTTATAACCCCCCCCCCCCTTTCCTGCTCGTTGTTATCATCACCCAAAGAGCCTTTTTGCTCCTGTTACCAAAACAGAGTCATCCCCTGCCACCGTTCTAGCGGCTCACATCCACAATGGGGGGAACTGATCCAGCGCGGGAGTTAAATATAACCGTGCCTAGTGTAAGGCGAAGATTTAATGGGAAATGGTTGGCATTCCTTCTTCCCAAAGGCCCGGCGGAGGGAGCGGGCGAGAGCCGCGCTCGCAGGCAGCCGCACAGCCGCACGCACACCCCGCGCNCTGCGGCGACGATGCCTTCCCGGCGCCGGCAGGTAAGTTGCCTGAACTCTCGTTGCTTTGCCTCGGGCGGAGCGCTGTGCCTCCTGCGCTTTCCAGTGCCTGGGAGCGCGGCAGAAAGAAGTGCCTCGCTTTGCAGGTCTGGGTGAAGGAATTTTGCGCTGCAGAGCTGTTCGGCCACACGCCGGGACATTTTTCTTGCTTGGTGGCTTTTGCTTTTTGCTTTGTTATTTCTGGTTTTAAACCCCTCTCTTGCCTTCCCTGTGAGAAATAGTAGACAAGAACCTCAGCCACGAGAATTTTTTTTTTTTTTTTTTTTTTTTTTTTTTTCCCCCTATTGGCTTGGTGCACTAATTCGTGCCACCGGAGGACCTGGTCCAATTGGTATATTACTCGCATGTCTGCATGTTTCTGTCTATTTTGGTTGAGCTTAGGTAGATTACAGCAAGGGGAAGAAAATGAGTCTCAATGTATATCTGCTTCTATAAATAAAGCCCTGACCTCAATGAGTGCTGCTGGAGCCCGTCTGGATGTTAGCAGAATAAACATCATCTGGCTCTGGCTGTGACACTAACAAATACTCGGCTTACATAGCAAACAGGAGTCCACTGCATGGAAAATCCCTGCGAGGCAAGGGCAAAACAAGTTGGTTGTCAGCTGAGCCCGGGCACTGGAAATCCCCCTTCGTAGGTTTTACAGTTTGCGCAGCGAGACTCTCCTCTACCCACGTTCTGTGCAAAGAAAGGGGAAGGCTGACAAGAGCTCTGACTCTATCTCCACACGGAGGAACTCTCACCACATTGTGGCAAATTACTTCTAACCAAACGATGCCTCTGACTAAAATCCTAGATTCCTCCAGTGTCAAATTTGGGGTGGTTCGGGTGACATTTGTAGTTCGAGGGCAGCGCTGCCTTCAGATCCTCCGTGTGTTTCTGCCATCAAGACAGCATCCACAAGGGTGCACGCTGTAAGACTGTACGTGAGATCAGCCTTAGACATGGATTTAAAGACACGCAGGCTTTCTCTCTCGCTCTCTCATGTCCCTGGTGTGGCCACAGAGCCCGATGGTTTACACTCAAGGCATTTAAGAGAGAAGAGCGATCAGGAGAGTGTCCTGTGCATGGTGACAGGTTTCTGGACTAAATAACAGTAACAGTATGAGTGATTTCACCTATGTTTTTAAAAAATATGTAGTTTGAAATGTGCAGAACTAACACATTGTGTTTCACACGCAATGGTCTGAACAGCCCCTTCATTTAGAAATACTCAGATAATAAGAACCTGAGGGCCAAAGAGTAGTGCAGATATCCTCTGGGGAAAAGCCCTATAGCATTTAATAATGCAGCCATTAGAGTTCTGCAGTCATTGCAGATAGCTTTTAAGATAACATCGAGAGAAGCCTAATGTTTGAAGGAATACATCCTTTGAAAAACAATTTAATCCATCTTTCAAACCTCTAGGAACTAATATGTTTTTCTGCTAAATTCTCTAGGATGCTATAAAGCATTTTCATTTGTTATTATTTTGATTCAATCTGGTATGCTTTTTTTTTTGACGAGGTTGACATTAATTAATGCTGAGGTAAAGAAACCATCAAAACTTATTTTCTCTGATATGTTCCAAATGGCCTTGCAATAATATGTAAGTTGTTAGACCTCAAAAATTGTTTTGAAGGGTTTTACATTGCCTTGAAACTTGCAGACCGCAGCCAGACGAACACAAAGTTCCCCTCTCCATTGCTCTCATGGCCATGTCTTTCCTGTGCAGTGATGTTCTCCTGTGAAGCACACTTGTGCGCTTATTAAAGAAGACATTTAAATTGCTATCATCCTAAAAAATAACAGTTCAGGAAATAGGTCCGTCCTCCTCCAAGCGGGAAAGTTCCTGTCTCTGCTGGAAATGTAGTAAAGGAGGAAATATGTCGTAGAAGGGAAATGCACAGCCTAGTGTTGTCAGTGCTGGTCCTTTGGGGAAAAATGATACCTTTGTATTTCATCAGCAGCTCAGCTGTGTTAGTAAGGAACTACGAAAACCTCAGAGCCCCTAGATGTGCACCAGCAGGAAAGCTGGGCTAGAATGACAACAATAACACAGTATGAAGAAGTATTTTACAGCAGTAGTGCCAGATGTGCAGGTTTCATGCTCAGGGTGGTGTAGTGTCAAAGCAGAGAGCGCACTCGGAGCTGGCAGGCTAGTTTTCTGCCCAAATACTTTGTCAGACAGCAGTCCTCTGTGCCCACAGCCCTTGCTACAGGCTGCTGCCAGGCTCTGCCCCTCACAGCTGACTGTTTTCAGTGGTGCAGCCCCCAGGGCTCTCCTGCCCACTGTCCTCCTCTGTCCCCCCAGCTGTCGGCTGCTGGCTTAGGGCTCTGTCACAAACGCGTTGTAAATGTTTACTTGGTAACATGTGGCAAAACAGCATCTAGTGGAGGATTCTGTCATTGTGCCACAGCCACGGGGCGGGATGATGAGCCATGTTTTGGGGAGCTGTCACATACAAGAGGGCCACCTATTGCTTGCTAATTGGGGCAAGGAATTCTCTCTTCGGTATGAAAAATCATGCCATGAAAAACAGAGTTCCGTCAGCGCTTTGATTGCCTCTGCAGCTGATGAAATGTCTCCCAAGGAAAAAGCACTGTTCTCTGTTTTCTGGTAGAAATCTCACAGTGTGCACAGAAGGTGAATTAATTCCATTTACATTCTCAGTTATTTTAATGGTTTCTCAAATGTTCTGTGACTGTCAGCTGAGTTAATTATTTGTATCTGGCACCAAGATGTAATTTCGTATTTAAAGAATAGATTTTGGCACTACACTTGCAAACCCTAAAACTGATCACATTTAGCAGTGAGGATGTTCTTCAGCAGCCAGTTGTTTTTCCTACAATTGGAAGAATACATATGACTACTTTCCAGATGCGCCTGAAAACCTCTGGGCTAAAAGTGCTTTTATTTCTGTTCTCACTTATCTTTCTATAGCAAAAGGTCACAAATACAAATGTTCACAGGTCAGAAGATGGTACCTATAAAGCAGAGGTAAATCACTCGCATGGAGAAAAGTGCTTGTAGAATAATTTGGGGAAGAATAACAATCTGCATCATTTTCTGTTTTGCTGCCAACTCCGTGATTCTCCTGGTGCTGAAGCATCATTTCTGGGGGAAATGCTTCAGGGATTAATATTGCAACATGCTCAAGCACGTGGCTGCGGTTCAGCGTGGCAGCAAAGCCCTCCTGGAGGCAGGTGGCTTCTGTTTGGGCTGACCTGTCACATCCCTTCCCTGAAGGAACTGTGCTTATAAAGTCCTTCACTATTTTTCAGAGCTCTGCTCTGCTGAGGTTCCTGCGCAGTGCACTTGAGCAGGATGTCTGAGTGCCTCCACAGTTGCAATCATACAACAAAAGCTGCGTGTGGATTTTATGCTTATTTTTAGCAGGGCAGAGTGGACCCGTCTGCACCTTGTAAGAACCAGACTGAAGGAAGCTGCCTTGCAGATTCAGGCAGCAGAAAGGCTCTTCCTCTCACTCCCCTCCTTTTTCCCCCTCCTGATCATCCAAGTTGAGGGTTCCTGGGGCTTTATGTGGGGTTGGAGGTATTTAAGGTACCAGGAGCAGTATCTCGATGCTTCTTCTGACACAAACTTCCTTTTATGCATCACACAAATGTATCTCTTGATTGAATTCTTTCATGCGATCAATATTGATACGCAGCCCTATGAAAAAAAGTATTTAAAGGAACGAAATGGGACTGTAACATCTGGGAGTGACTGGCACTATTCCTCACGCCTTCTCTGCCTTTCTCCCGTTACACTTGTTTTCCCACAGGAAGGGAGCTCACTGTTTCACTGGGCTCAACCTCTTTGAATCGGGATTACTGAATGAAAAGACGGGCAGGTTGTCAAAAATAGTTAATCGGCTATAATGCAGATGAAAAGAGAGGGCTCTGTTATTTGCAGCTTAGGGCGAGTATCACGAACTTCCATTTACTCAAGGAAATGCAGGTGACTGGGTGAAAGGACCAGGTGTTCCCGTTTCCCCCTGGGTTAATATTACAGCCAGCTCACCTGGCTTCTGCTGGTGAGCTGATGATCCTGAAATACAGAACCTGGGCTGCTGAAGCACAGGCAGATGGGATGAGCCAGTGGCTGGTTCCATTTCATTTTCTTGGGACGAGGTTTGTGTTATAAGCAAGGCAGGTGTCTGTCTTCAGGCTGTGGAAGCTCCTCTGGAGAAGCCACCCCAGCCTTGTCTGTGGTGAACAAGTTGTGCCGCCAGGGACAGATGTCAGCGCAGGAGCTGGCACAGCGCTTGCTTGGCTTCCCAGCGAAGGAAGCTGTAATGGATCTGTAGATCCTTCCGTAACGTGCACATTTCTGACAGGCAGCCATCAGGCCAGAAGGGAACGCCAGCTGACACCAGGCTGCAGCTGCACAGAGATCCCTGCTGGGGCCAGGCCCTGCCCGCGCCATGTCACTGCCGAGCATGGTGCTGCTCACGGGCTGGTTGGCCTGAGCGCCCGCTGTGGATGGGTGATTTCAGCATTACCCAGCCGCTGCACAGGGAATCTCGTTAATGGAAAGGACAGCAGGGGAATGCTCTTGGTATGCACACAGCTGTAATGGGGAGAGGCGCTCTGGGATGAGAAGATGGATGTAGGGAGAAAATGGACATAGGAAGAATGCAAAAGAGGACCGACAGAGTGGAGGAAAAGAGAAAAGTGGCTGTTAACCATTTTTTCACCAGTGTGTATGCATAAATGCATGCATCCCAGCATGCACACAGTCAGTGGAGATGCTTGAGCTAAAGAAGGTAGGGCTGCAGTTTCAGTGTTCTGTCCAGGGAACAGTGTCGATGGACTTTTTTAGCTTCTTCAGCCTACAGAGCTATGAGTTCTTACAACTCCAAGTCAGCACAGAGCCTTTTCTTTGTGAAAAGGCCGGGGAGTAAAGTCAGCTGGGCTGTGAGTCTGTTGCCGTGAGGCAGTCACAAGGAACTAGTTTGTCCCTGGTATCAAAGTTTCTAACAGGAATTTGAAGGCATTTCTCTGGTGTGTTTTGGAGCATACAGCAACACCCACGTCCCCAAATGGATTGTCTGGGACTGTCTGAGCACACGGTGGACCAACATCAAAGGAAAGTGCGTATGTGTTCCATGCCAGCCCTGACAGATTATGATCTTGCGGTTGGAGAGGGATGGCACTGGAGTCTCTGCTCTGATGCTGCTAATCTCACAGATAAAGTGGGAGAGGAATGTGTGGCAGAGAATTGCAGGCAGAAGTCTTTCAGGGCTGACTTTGGGGAAGTTGCTTAATTTCTTTGTGCCTCAGCTTCTCATGCATGGAATGGGAGCACACAGAGCTGTCAGCATCACTGAGCAGTGTCTAGAGCCCTGGACCCTGGCAAATGGAAGCCAACAGAAGCAAAGCCATACAGAATAGCCAATTTCATAAGTAAAAGTGAAAGTGAAGTGTTCCACCCTGCAGATCTTAATGGGAATTTTATGTTCCTGTGAAACTGGAGCACAGAGGCACCCCCAAAAAAATACTTCTCTCTCCTTCTATGCTAATCTCAGTTTTTTTCTTCAATAATGCCTCTGAGAGAACAGTGTATAATCTAGCCATACGCGTTGCCCTCATACAGGTGCATACACACACAGGAACTGTCTGAAGTATGTGCATACAGGGAGTAAAAAGCCTCTTTGCAGAAGTCTCACGTGCTCTCTTGCTTGCCTGAGCCTTGTCATCTCTGCAGATTTTTCTGGCACTGGCCTGCCAAGAGGCAGCTGCTAGTGGCTGCCTGGGAGCTGCTGGGCCATGAGCTCAGCCTTGGGTGGGGATGGAGGACGGAGCTCATGCTCCTCCATCTGAGTGAGTACTGGCTAGGCAGTGTGCCAGGGTCTGTGCTATCTGCAAGGTTTTTTGAACACCAACTGGTTGTGAAACCCTTCATGTTTTTTACTTGTTATGACAGCTTCTGACTATGTGCCAGCTGGTGAAGTGCACATAACTTTTGCCACAACTGGTAGCCACTTTGGGGACTAGAAACAGGGTTTCTGGCACAGAGTATTTTCATGTTTCTGTTAGTTGCTGGAGTTCTTGGTTTTCCGTCAAAGAGATGGGGAAATAGCTTCATCCTGCAGCTCCTGCAGGGTCTCCCTGGGTCACCGCCTCCCCAGCACAGGCGCCAGTGCATAAGCTGTAGAACTTGCTGTATTTCCTTGCTATGTTTACATCACCTGCTACCTAGGAAGGTGTATGTTTAGACCATAAGTCTTATGTTCATAAGGACATTCAGAGATGCAACCTGTTCCTGAACCCAGCTCCAGACACGAGCCGTACCTCAGCTTTACCTGCCCACCTTCACCTGTGCCTCCCGGTGCTGCTCCCTGCCCTGGAAATGGGCACTTGGGCACCTTTCACAAGCTCTTAAACGTTCCTGATTTAAAAGGGAAGTGCTGTGGTCACCTTGTTTAGGTACACAGGGTAACACCCGATGGCCCCTGCCTGTGTCAAGCTGCTGTCCTGGCAAGGTGGGCAAGAGGAGCCTGAACGAATGGCAACAAAGCAGATGGATGTCTCAGTTTCAGCCAGACAAGCCCACACTCAGTAAGTAACCCATCTGGCCAGCTCGGTTATTATTAATTCTGACCGCCATCCAAGGGGGAAGCACCTGTGGTGGGGTGTCAGTGGCCAGAGGTCTCCCTCCAGCCAGCAGCGGGCAGGCCACCAGTGCTGCCTCTGGGGACACAGCTTTGGGGAGCAGCTTGGCTTCTGGTCAGGGCTGGCGGGATGAATGTGGCTGCAAATAGGAAGGGAAACACATGCTAAGTATCTTTTTCATGCCATGCCCTTTTCTTCTGCCATTGTCAGTGATTCAGCTAGCCTGCACCTCTGTGGTTTTAGCACAGAAGTCACTTTCATAGCTTGCATACAATTTTTTTTTTGCAGTGGAATCCTGTAAATCTACCCTGAACCCAGGACAGCACTTCACCCTGGTGCCTCAGGTGTAGCCGGGGGGGGCTGCAGTGTTAGGACAGCTCTCAGACTTAGACCATCTCAAATCACATCTTTTGACTTCCAGCAAACACCAGAAGCAAGCAGTCTGCGAGAACACAGTGGAACAGTGCAGCAGCCTATCTAAAATACATTATTTCTTGAAGCAGCCACTACCCTTATACCTATAGATTGATATAGTCACTTTCTTGAATATAATCTGGACAGTAAAAATAATTGGGGTGTGAAAATGCTTAAGGCTTTCTATTTCAAACCTGGCTATTTAAATTTTTAAGCTCTCTGAAAACAGCTTCCGCTTAGACAAGTCCATAAGGAGTTTTTCGTTTTGTTTTCCTTCTCTTATTGAGTACTTTCTTTGGTATTGAAGATGTTGAAAGGGCAGTTTCCGTACAAGATGCGTAAATGAGCTCCCTGTGTAGGCAGGGTCTTCACATTTCACAGAAAACTGACAGCCCTATTCTTGGGCTGAGATTTTTTCCACTGGCAGGGACGAGAATGTTCTGAAGCTGCGTTTAGCAAACAAAGCTAACCTGGAGCCTAACGATTGCATTTGCTGAGAGCCTGTAAGCCTAACAAGGTAACCTTTTTTGTGATACAAACAAGCCAGTACTGTAGCAGCTTTACATGCTAGCCCTATCACAGTTAAATGAACGCAATGTTTACTGGAAGGTCATACTGTAATATCCATACCCGCAGTCACTCTGTGACTCTCTCGCTTTTTGCTTCCTCTTCTTTTGTATCCAGCTGTCATACCTGCGCGTGGTAGGTCTTTGGGTCTAGGATCAGTTGTTCCTTAAATATTTGCTTTACAAATACACCTTCCAGAACAGAGTCATGGTTGGTGATGGAGCCCCTGAAATACTATCTACCTATGTCATTGTATAATTGATATGTAGGCTATGCAGCAGTAATAGGGTCTGCATATTCTTTTCATTGCTTTTGCATATCAGATCAGTACATGCTATCACATTGTATACCTGCAAAACTAAACTGGGCTTCAACTTCACTTGTGGCACAGTGGTAGAATAAGACTACAAAGACTGAAATCAATGGCTATTTTCTACCAACTTTGTTAGCTACAGTGGATTTCGTAATAAAAATTCTTCCAAAGAATTTCAGACCTGACTTCCAAAAAAAGGAAAATCCCAACATTTTATCATCCAGAATTTGACTTTACTCATGAGGCCATGGTAAGCACACTGTTAGAACTATAGATGTACATCTACAATTAATCTTATATTTGCAAAATATTTAAATAACAAAATTCTAATCTCCTAATTTTATTTATTTATTTTTTAAAGTAGCAGTACAACTGCAGCAATGCAAACCTGTTCTGCAGAGACTGTTCCTGATATTTTAGCAACTGAGCCATATCAGGCCTGCTTTGATATTCTTATTCAAGTTGAATGACAGTAAACTTATTGAAATTGAGGTAGATCATGGAATAAGGTACTACTAAGAAACACCGTGATACTGGAATGTGACCTAAAACAATATCATAATTAACTTTTATATCTTTTTAAATCACAAGCTGCCTATTGTTTTAACAATATGCAATTTAGTCCCAATGCAATGCGTTCAAATACAATCCTGAAATTAAGATAACTACGGAAGTATGTGCGCTGAAAACTGAAGCTGTATAAGAGTAACTGAATTTAGGGCAAGCCAACACAGAGTTTAACCCTGTATTTTATTGTGTGTGTGAACTGGAGATAGGGGAACTCAAAGCCTTGCTACTTATTAAAGGACATCGGCATTGTCAGTATTTGTGTAAAGCTTTAAATGAAAAAAGTATGTATATATTTTTAAATTATATATCTTTTTGACTTTCTCTTAAATGGAAGTTTTCTATCGAGTTCAAATTTGGTAGGGAAAGTTCAGGAAGAATCTTCATGACAGACCTTTTCAGACTTTGAATGACTCACCTCTCGAAGGTATCATCTCAAATAGTGCATGGTTTGAGAAAAAATCTGCATCACATAAATTACTTCTGAATTCTGCTGCCAGCAAAAATCTGTGGCTTTTTTTTTTTTTTTTCTGGAGAAAGAAAAGAAATGCACTTTATGAGACTATTCTCATTAAGGAAGGTAACTCAAATGAAGTTTGTGAAATGCATTTCCTCAGACCCTGTGCCTAGATCATCTGTACAGGCAAGGCCTGATGTAACCTGGCATCAGTGGTACCAATTGCGACTGGCTTCCGTTCTCAGGTAGGCACGCACCAGAAGTGACTCCCTGACATTGCCAGAGGGTCTGCTACTGGCAGAAAACGAGCTAACACCAGAGCTGCTGCATGGGCAGCCACTCTGAGGTTCCAACAGCCACACTCAGCTGGGCAGCTATTTTCTGTGTATCAGGGCTGGGGGGAAATGCTGTCCCCGTGTGGGGTAATGGAACACCATGTAATGCATTTTCTGAGACATTTGAAAACCTCAGAGTATCTCTATCCCTTAGAGATTACCTTACCTTGAGACGTAACTAAAAGCCAGCCTGCAGCAGATTTGCACACAAATCTAGCAATTTTGCCAAGTTTATCTTCCTCAAAACTTAATTTGGAGGTTTTCTATTAATACCAGATACTTCACCACAGGCTTTTCTTTCTACTGTATCTGGCTCCCTGCCACCCCTGCCTTCACAGACACCCACTCCTGGCTGCCAGTAACCAGAGGAAAAAAATAACAGATGTAAATAAGTATTTGCTCCACTTGATGGGAAACAGAAGATGCCATTTCTAATAGACTTCTGCAACAGAAAAGAGAGAGAGAGAGAGAAATATATATATTTCAATCTGTTTCCTAGCATTGCTACCTGAAAATTTCCAAAATCAGCCTGTGTCACAGCAAATTTAAGAGATTAAGACTCTGCATAGCTTCAGCACATCCAGACTTCAGGGACCACACAGATTCTGAAACTCCTGCTTGGATTGCAGTGCTACAGTGGGCACAGGATGTAGCAAAGTCTGGTGGAATGGAAGCCCACCTTGTTCTGTAAAAAATATTTGTGGTGTTCAAGACAACGGATGGGTGTTTGTATTGAACAGATCTCCCTTGTCTGGAACAGAAGAAGCAGCCTACCGGCAGAGCGTGCTGCCCTCTCATCCCGCCGCCGCCGCCCCTGTTCCCACCACCCCACTTCAGGCACGGCTGGAGCACTGTAAGTGTGGCCCGGGGGCCTTCCTCTTCTTCTTACGTGACATTTGATGTGTGACAAAGACTGAAGCGCCCTGTCTGAGCACTGCTTCATGGTGTCACTCAGCAAATGCACCTGGCTGTGTTGGTAGAGTTCTGTTGCTTTCCTAGAGCAAGGCAATCCTAAACTGAAGGAAATGTAAATGCAATAAACCAAGGTCAGAAAGGCAATTTCCCATCCTACACCATGATTTCAGGGTGTGTGTTATACATGTCCTGTTTTGCATCCCATTACCTTAGTGAAATCAAGGTCCTGAAATCCCTCCCTCATTTTGCAGAAATATGTGTTTTAGTGGCTGGTACGGAGTTTTCGCTCACCCAATGATGGGCACACCTGGTCTTTATGATAGGTACCCACCCGTACATGTTAACATCTACAGCATATGGCATGCAGTAGGCACATGATGTCACAATTTGCCCACTTGCACTTATTGCCAGGTCTGATACCTCCAACATGTTTTCCATCACAACATAATGATTTTTTCCACCTACTCAGTAATTCCTATTTCTTAATTGTACTATTCATTTACCAGGTGAAAACACCACAATTATTGCAAGGATTATGTAAACAGTGGTTAGAAAGATTTCTGGCAAGAGCTAAGCCAAGCAAAGATACAGTGTAAAATCCTCCACTGTCTTCAGAGACATCAGGATCGAGCTCAGTGTATTATTTCCCCCAGCCCAAAATCTGTCTCCCCAGTTCTCATCCCCTTCCTTACCCTCCCCTGCCTGTGTATTGGTTCCTGGGAAAGGAGACCCAGAGACAAGATCCCCTTAGGCAACCTGCAGAGCTGCCGCAAGTCCCCCAGTGAGGATGGGGTCGGGACCAGGACCGGAGATTCCCCTAAGTAATCCAGAGAGTAATCTGAATATAAAATCACACCCAGCACCATCTCCTCATCAAAACACAAACAATTGAGAAGCTACTAGGAGAGTGGGAGCTATGTGAATAGTTTTGGGCTTTGGTGTTTCTAGTGGGAATCTTTCTAGAAAACAGTTTTTCACTTGGAAGACGAAGAGCAGCTTTGTTAACCAGTGTTTCTGCCTCAGTGTTCATCTGTATTTCCAGGGGATATTTCTTTTGTCAGAGGACATAAATAAGACAGTTTAGCCATGCAGGCCTGATTTCAACGTCAAAAGATTAGAGATCCATTGATCTTTAAGGGAGCTGGCAGTGAATGAAGGCCTGGCTGGTGTCTGTTGGAGCGAAGTTCACGCTGCCCATACCCCTGCTGAGTGCAGCTTGTATTATTAGAGCAAAGCTGCTATTTTTGGAGAGGAGCTGCCACTTCTAGAGTGTGGTGGAGGGAGCAGGGTCAAGGCTAAGAATAGCCCTGGGTCCCACGCTGGCTCAGGGGAACGTGATAGCCCAGCTGCGGCATGCGCCTGGAAAAGGAGGAGGAAACTTGGGACAGGACGCTATGCTGAAGTGATAATGTGGGAGCATCCGTGAAGACAACCTTGTGACGAATCGTAGGCTTCTCCACAAGGCAGTGAATAGGTGCTCTTCAGGCTGTAGTGTCTGTTTGTTTATGCATTTCTCCGTGTTCTCGAGGAGTGCTCACTCATACATTTTATCTCACATAGAAGCTGCTTGATCTGGACATGAAGGAGTTGTGCCAAGAGCTCCAGACAACACAGGCTTTCTCTCTGCCTGAGTCACACTGTCCAGCAGGGCCTCCTGGCCCCCAGGTGAGTGATGCATTTGTGACCACGCAACAGCATTCTCCCACTTGCTCCAAGGCCCTTACAAAGCTGTTAAGCATTTTCTATAAATGCCTTTTATGGCTTAGTAAGCATATCAAACTCTGGCTTAATTTCCTTTTGAGATGATTATGCATAAATCCTGTAGGCATTTTACCCAATGTTCTCAACCCTGCCCTGCATTTTCCAAGTTTTTAGGTGCACTCTTCATTTTCACTGAGTTTGAAGTGGGTAGCACCCATGAAAAATCCTGGAGGTGCCGTCACCTCCTTCCAAGGCTCTTTGCCAGTTTATTTCTTTGCTTAGACTCTTGTTATATGTGGAGTGCAGAGCTGATGCACCAGAGATACGATGAACCTGAAGGTTGATGGAGTACACCCCTGAGAAGGCAAATACCTACAGCGGGTACTGGAGAAAAGGAGGGGCTTTGGGAAGGGCAGTTGGTCACAACAACCCCATGCACAGCTACAGGCTTGGGGCAGAGTGGCTGGAAAGCTGTGTGTAGGATAAGGACTGTGCTGAGAAAAGTCTCTGCATTATGGAGCAGTCCTGCTGTGTGGCTGGCCACCATCTAGAGCTGCAGTATGCGTGGAAGAAGTTGTTGTTATTTCAGTCCCCTCCAGAGTGTCTTTTTGGAAGAATCCTCTTAATCCTATCTCTGACTTAAAGTGAAGGACAGTAATATCAGTTCCATTGTTCTGTAAGGTTCACTGCTATAAATAATAATTAACCTCACAAATGAATGATCTATGATCCACCCAAGAACATTTTTAAATAGGGTAGGCCAACAGATTGTATCACAACCACAGTCAGTAGGATGGGTATAACATGGCTTTGGAATTTTTAATTATAAATTGTGGGACTGTGCTTTTATAGGACAGTGTTAGAGCCAGCAATCTTCTGGCCAATACACTTATGGCAATAGTCATGGGGAAAAAAAATGCTACTGTTAGCAAAAAAAAATGGAAGAATTGTTTCTGAATTGCTTTCTGCTGTACATGCATGAATTTGTCATAATAAGGAGAATTAAATTTGTAATGATGTGACTCAGCATGTAATTCCTCCCATGTGTAACCTAAAGTAAAATGAAAGAAAGAAGATAAAATTTGACTCTGATTCTAATAATGTGCATTCTGATTTACACCACCGAGAGCCTAAAATAACTCTACCAACTAAAATAGTTGGAGTAATTTGCATTTGAGGATATGGTTTACTCCTGCTGAGGTACAATTTGCATTATGTTTTGCACAGTATAAGACAGCCAGGGTCCAAACCTGAAGTGAGTGATTTGTACGGTGAGCCTAATGCTCCTTGTATGATGGCTCATGAGATTTTCCTTAGTCATTCAGGAACAAAACAGGGTCTGTGGACTGCAGCACTGTAGAAACACCATTGTTTTTCTGATTTGTTTTGTTTTTCCTGAGCTGGGTTTCAAGGCGTCCCTGGATTAAGACATATCCTGAAAGGAGAATAAGCCTCACTTGAAAGAGAGAAGTGTCTTCATTTTTGGGGCTTAAACAGACGTGTGAGACTTAATGAATCACTGCTTCAGAGGTGATATTTGTCTCTTCTCGCCGTGGCTTTCAAATTATGTCATCCTTGCCCATAATTTATGTCCAGCTTCTCAAAGTCATATCACTTCATTCAGTTACAATTTCAGGCAAGTAAGAAAAGATGTTCAAAAATTTGTTCTTAGTTAGCTTTGGAAGGCAGCTCTATGCTACCTGGGAGATGCAGATTCATATTTTCTGAAATCACCTACAGAAAACAAGTATCTCCTCTGAACATCTTACATCTGGATTGGACACCACGCAGCAGGAGACTGCAGAGTATGACAGACTTAAGGCTAAGTTTGCAATTTAACTAGAAGTTTGGGATTGAGGAGGCCATAAAATGGCTATAAATCTTCAGCAGAAGCACGACCAGCCCCTAAATTTGAAAGCCACTGTCTCCTTCCTGCGACATGGCGTGGACGAAGTGTTCCCACCAGGTGAGCCAGAAGCAGGAATGAGGACAGGAAACACCATGAAGAGATGGGTTGCAAAGTCTTGCTCAGGATGCCAAACAATGCAAATTGCGGTTTGATGCCATCTCCCTTACCACTCCTTTGGCTGACCTCCTTTGCCATCTGATGCAATGTCTCCACGTCCTTGTGGTCGCTAATTCTTCAGAACTCCAGTAACTTCTCATCTTAACGGCATGGAGCAGCATCAGGGGAGGGTCAGGTTGGGGGTTAGGAAAAGGTTCTGCACCAGAAGGTGGTGGGCATGGAATGGTCTCCCCAGGGCAGTGGTCATAGTCCCAAGATGCTGGTGTTCAAGGAGTGTTTGGACACCGCTCTCAGACACAGGGTTTGTGTTTGGGGTGGTGCTGTGTGGACCAGGAGTTGGACTTCATGATCCTTGTGGGTCCCCTCCAACTTGGGATATTTTATGATTCTTTGATCTTGCCTGTGTTACCTTTTGTCATCTAGGAGAAGCCCCTGCACTTCTCATGTCAGTGCCACTCTCCAGCCTGCCTTCAGCAGTGAGACAGACCTGGCATTTAGAGGCAGTGTTCAGACACCAGCTCCAACACCCTGACCTTGCGGGGTCTCACCATCCCTTGTTGACACCCACAGTTCAATAACAACATTTATTTATCTGCCTAGGGTCCGCAAGGAATTCCTGGTATAATAGGACTGAAAGGGGAGAAAGTAAGTGCCTGTTGTTATGGAGCTTGGTATGGTTTTGAGGAGTTAAGGAAAGAGATTGGGGTGGGAGAGGGGGGTTTGCATTCACTTTTTTTCTTGTCTGTTTAATCAATGATGGGCTGGAAGTACATGTGAGGATTTGCTTTAATTTGAATGTACAGCTATGGATAAGTTTGTAGCTATAATTTAAAGCCTCATCTTCCAGCATTCATTTTCAATCTCAAAGTATTTTTTATGGCTTCTCATGGTAGCTACCTGTGTCTACATTATGGGTGACAGAGCAGCTTGGGTGCACAAGTCAGTTCTCTTACTAATCCCAGTATTTAAAACACCCCCTCCCCTGGGAGGACGTGAGAAGCAAAGCTCCCCCATGCGGTGTTGATAGTATGGGTCAGCTCTCGTTAAAAGCCGTCTATATATTAAATTGTGGCCTCAGACTTGCAAAGCATTTGTACTGTGATGATACCCACCTGAAGCTGGTGTATTTGCGTGCTTTGCTTTACAAGGAGGTGACTGTAGATCTAGGGTTCAGAGCACAGGAAAGGTCCAGGAGCTCTGTTAAAGTAACTCTTCTAATTTACCTGTGGAGCAATGTCGGGAATACAAAGACATTCGCAATGTTGTTTATAAATGCATTGACTGATGAGCTGCCGTGGTCTGCATGGTATGCCTGAGACTAACACCTTCCTCTCTCTGGCAGGGGGAGATTGGCAGGCCAGGAAGAAAGGTATGGACGAAGGTGCTGCCTCAGACACCAGCCCAACACTTGACACATATCAGCTGTCAGAGAGGAGCACAGGCAATCGCTGAATATAAGTTGGCTGATGTTGAAGTTCAGCCTGCTTGTGGTGCTCCCATGGATAGTCAGGAGGTGTGGTGGGGAGCTCTGGGTGCAGGGCTGGAGAGCTCCCACAGCTGGTTTAAGTCAGTGAAGTCCCTCAGTAAGAGCATCCATCTCCAGCCAGACAGTTAAAAGAGTGGGAAATTACCTGAACTACATCGCTGTGGGCAAGGAAGGCAGAGTATAGGACCTACTATAAAAGATTAAAAAGAAAAGAAAAAAAAAAAACAATAACAAAGCCAAGTTAAACTTTTTACTGCTCCAAAGCAGAAGCCAGGCTCGACTGAACAGCCCTGAAGGAGGAACAACCATTAATGATTACACTTCCAGAGCTTTGGCACCAATGCAATATGCTGACTCCAGTCCTGTGCTTGGTGACATATGAGCCATGATAGATTGTCAAAAATATGTGCCCCTACGTGTGATGAAACAGAATACGTTATCTCAGTCGCTAAGTGCTTCCATTTAATGTAATTAGTTTTCAAAGAAGACAGAAATGCAGGATGAAATCAGAGATACGTGGGGGGTAGTCACTAACCAGGAAAAGAAATACTGTTCTAATAATAAGCAAAGGATTTTAACACCAGCTACTGATCAGTAATTCAAATGAATATGAAACATATAAACAAAGAGATCTTTTTCTTTACTCTAAATTGCAAACACCCTAGAGTAAGTAAAAATATTACTTACATAAAAATTGTCAAAATTAATGTATCTGAGAGAGTCACACATCAAGCTACAAGACAGTGCAAACCTTAAACGCTGGTGTGCTTATGCTTCTGACAAAAAAATAGCAGGTCCCAAAGGAGAAGTTGCCCATAAAACAACGTAATTCCTACTAAAAGCTGCCTGGCTCAAAGGAGGTCACTGCTAGCTCCAAAGCTGTGATCAGATTTTCAGGATCAAGTGGTATAAAGCAGTGGAAGAGCACTAATCAGCAGCAATTCAGGAGCTAGTCACAGAGTGATTTACAGGCAGTAGTTAAAAGAGGTAAATAACCACAGGTGCGTAGTTACTGCAAGCCATATAGTAGCTGATGAAGAGCAATTGTACGTGAGTATGAGTGCTCATAGTGAGAATAATGGTGAATAAAAAGAGGAATATCTCAGTTAAAGGCTTGGTTCAGTTCTTACTGTAAATTGCATTTGTATGGAGAGTTACATGCTGGTCTCTCTGATCTACATTGTATAATTTAAATGAGAGAGAGTATGGTGTAAGTTATTGACACTGGGGTATTTTTAGGTGATTATTTTGACTACATGTAGATTTCCTCTGTAGCTGATCTATTCATTTGAATCAGCATAACATGGTATTTCTCTGAGTCCATATTTCCTCCAGTAGTATCAATACAAACAACATAACGACTATAAACTAGTATTTGTTTATATTAAAAACAAGGTAAAGAAGCATTTGCAGTTATTTTCCTGAAAATATTATATTCCTCCATATCTTCTCTCTGCAGAGGAGACCTGTGTGCAGGAATGATGGTGTTACATGAACTGTTGTAATCGATGTTTTCTGTTCAAGGGTAGACCAGGTCCCCCGGGTGTCCCTGGGATGCCAGGATCCATAGGGTGGCCTGGACCCGTGGGGCCGAAGGTAAGACCAAAATTCACACAGGATAATCTGCTAAATGTCATGATCTGAACACAAGAGTTGCTCGGGAAGCCTCTAAACCGCTGTCTGCTGGAGGCTGGAGAGCTGCAGCACGCGAGAACACTTGGTGCTTGCCCCGTTTCTTACATTGATCTGCAAAGACCTGCGCCTTACACTGCACCATCAGCCTAGCCCCATGTAGCACTTCTTACGTTGACTAAAATATGTCACAGGCAAATTGAAAATCAAGTCTAATGAAGTCTCACTAGTAACCACTGGTGTCTCACAACCACATGAACCACTGTACAGGAGCCACTGCGCACAAAGTTCTGCTGGGACAGTTGAGATAGATAACCTGCTTCTATCCAATCCAGCATCTCTCAGGCCAAAGGGTGGCGTATTATGCTTATTTTGAAACTGCATTTTCTTTGACTCTTTGTTCATTCCACAAAGGTTGCTGCCCTATCTCAGAGGACATGATGCCGTAGCTTTTGCTACTGCAAGAATAATAGATTACTCCTGAATTCAAGCCGTTCCTGAGAAGCAGACCTGTAAGCTCCTTACAGCTGTGTTAGACGAGGGACGCCATATTCTGGTATGTGAGAATGTAGGCAAGCAACTGTGTGCTTTTCAGTCAGTGAACTAAGAAGGAGCCGACGTTCACTTTGAACTGGGAGACGGGAAATGGCATCTCCCCAAAAGCACTGTGTGCTGTGATTTCCTGCAGTGGGAGCAGAAGGAAAATCCAACCACCTTGTTCCTGCACAGTCTTAAGTACTGATAGCAGAGCAGTCAGAAAATTCATTCACTTTGCCTTTTCTTTATATAAGCCCTGGTTTTATTTATGAAGACTAATTTTATCTCCTCCGTGCCTATTTTTTTCATTGCATTTCCAGATGCATCCTTCACACTCAACAGTAATATTTTTTCCTATAGTTCGACCACGTGTTCGACTTGCTGTTTAACATCCATTCTCCTGCTTTCAATGTCTCCTCTGATACATCTCTCCTCTGTTCTTTAGATGTGTTCCTACTTTCCTTTCTCTTGGTCCCTATGAATTTCTACTTTGTGCCTGAAGGCTCCAGTTAAAGAGGCCAGAAGAAGCCCGTGCTCACTTTTCCATGGGTTGTGTCTCTCATTCCTTTCTCTTTTTCTGATCTCTGATCTTCCCAGACTCCTCCTAAGTCATCTTCATTGTAGTCATTCATTGCATCTTCTTCTTGCTGCAGATATCCTGTAAGATTTTTTTTAATTATTTTTTTTAAATCACATTCCCATCTCTGCCTTCTGTTTCTTCAACTGAGTCTCCTTACTTGACTTCTCTTTCTCAGACACAATCCTGGTCCCATCCGTATTTCTCCTACTTTGTTCCTTCAGGTCTTTTCTGAACTCCCGCTGAGGCAGCAGCCAATATGAAAATCCTCTCAGGTACTAGGAATGAGAGCCCTACCGGCTGTGTTCTGCTGGTAGGGCTGCTGCCTGTCTGCAGAGACTGCCCTTAGATATAATTAGCTGGCAGCAGCCAGAGAGGGTACAATAAAGCCTTTACATGATTTATTGTCTCCAAACCACTCTAAAGCCCAGAATGATGATAAAAGCAATCAGTATGTCTTTCCAAGCCATAAAGGCTTGCAGCAAAACCCCTTTCTTTTCTGCAACTCAGTGGAAGCAATGTTTGGGAGAGAGAATGCAGCTTCATGTAGACAAAAGGATGCACTTCTGCACTGATTTGCTTGCATGTCCCTTAATGGCAACTGCCAAAACTGAAGCACAAGTTGCACTCCCAAGAAAATGCATATAGAAGAACAAGATAATATATGAAGACTCAGACAGAACACAATTGCAGAAAAGACCTCTGACTACAGTGCTACAGCAAGGTCAGACTTGTCTCACATATTTGTTAAAAACCACAAAACGCTGAACTACCCATCAGACATTCAGATATGACCTCATCAGAGAGCCACAATCAATAACTCTCTTTATTGACCCCTTTAGGGTGAAAAGGGAGATTTGGGTGTGATGGGATTGCCAGGTACAAGAGGACCAATGGGCTCCAAGGTTTGTTAAGCAAATGCTGCATTTTCAGACATTGGTTTCTAACGCTCTGCTGACAGCTGCTTCCCTCATGAATTTGCTGGAAAGCATTTATCGAGATATAGCATTTCTAATACAGCTAAAGACATAAGTTCTTCTTCAAGCAAGGCTATGTTGTTTGGTTGGGCTTGGCTGTGTTTCTGGCTTTTCATAAAAATGCTTTGGTGTAAATTATCATAATGCCAATGTGTATTTTAAAAGCAAAGCACACATATAGCTACACACATATAGCTATCCCACTAGAGCACTGCAGTTCTTAAGGATATCTTCACCATTAGTCACGTCTGCAATGGTTTCCACCCACCGCATAAGACTGGAGATCATTTGTATCTTCTACTAAAACTGTGCTTACGTATTGACAGTTGGATGGTAAGCACAATTTGGTCTGGATGGTCTGTTATCTGCACATCACTGCCTGTAACACGGCTTCTGCATTTACAAAATTTATATCACAAACCTTCAAGGAACTTGATAAAAATTATGTAATTAGATTATTCAGATAAAGCAGTGGAAAGAAGAGCTGAACAGTTATTTGGTGCATTTTTCTTAAACTCAGTTTAGTCGCTTAGATGATGACTTAAATGTAATTTAAGGATGTTCCACAGGGGGAAAGAAAAGAGAAAATGATTATTGCTAAAATTAATTTAGATTATTAATTGTAGCTTCATTCACTTTCAGTTATATTTAATTTCCCTTGTTTTAGTTTTAAAAGCAATATCAAATCTGCTGGCTTTACCTAGCTTTTTCACATAAGCTTTTGGGCTGATTTGTCTTGCCTTTAATTCATGTTTCATAATTCTGTTTCAGTGCACTTTTAGAACCTATGAATGTTCTTTTGCATTTACAAGTAGATGCAATTAATTACCTGTGCTTCATTTTTTTCTTTACTTCAAAGTCTGCAAGAGATGAACTTGCTTCTTTGGTAGTCTTGAAAGTGAGAAGCATTAAAATATCTGTTATTCCCTTTAGGGTTTTCCAGGAACTAGAGGAGAAAAGGTCAGTGTAACAACAAAATAACACGTAAGTTAGCAATTGGGAACAGATACGTAAAAGCAGTAGCTGTAAAAATGAGGTCAAATTCTGATGATGTCTGAAGGTTTCCTTATGAAATTCAAACATGCATCGGGAAGGAGCACAGTCTTATGGCTTGGGATGGGATGCTGAACAAGGGAGTTCTACGCCCCTTTTTTTTTGTGAACGGGTTACTACAGAGAACCCCACTATAGTTTCCTCCTCTGTAGCGTGGGTACAATAATCCTTAACTGTTGGTTGGGTTTATTGAGGCTACGTGTTCTTTGGCACAGAGACATATCTTACAGCGAGACCGTTCAGTGTGGCCTGAATTTCAGTGAAGATAATGGGGTAAAAAATCAAGCTTGGAAATATTACATCAAAGAAAGCCCATATTTATAGTGATTATCTGGGGAGAATAAGTGTCTTTTTCTACCAGCCTCACTCTGAGTTCTATTATAATATCAATGGAAGTAATAAGGAAACATTTTAGGGTATCTACCATGCACCTAACTCTGAAGATAATACCGTATTCTGCACCGTAACAAATAATGCCTGATGAGAGAGAAATATTTTTTGTTTCCTCGTGAAATGGTAGTAATTAAGCTGCAACACCCTGTTATCTCTCCCCAGGGATCCAGAGGTGACAGGGGTGACAAAGGAGTCAAAGGAGATCAGGTATTTTTCCAGATGGCGAGGTTCAGCTGAATGAGCACATAGAGACTGGGGTATTCCTGATAGCAAAAAAGAGGGGTGGTATGGAGGGAAGGGGCATGGAGGCACATTCCAGGGAGGGCAAGGGGGCAGCTGTCCCACACGATGTGGTCCTCTGTGTCCATGTACCCCACTAGAGTGCAGCTGGGTATGTGGCACTCCTGACTTGCGTAGAACAGAGCCATGACGGCTTGCCAAAATGCTTTTATCTGGTGGAATTATATTGCTGTATAAAAGACGGAAAACAAAAATAAAGTGAGATATGTTGCTGGGGAGGTCTTTTAACTGGGAAAGGAAAAGCAAATCTCTTTTGATGCACATGGAGAAGTACCATTCCCAAAGACAGGCTTAAGGCATTGTCCAGGTAGCAGGATGGCGTGTGGGTAAAAGCACAACTGGTGTGGCTTTGCCCAAGAGGAAGCAGGCTGCGGAGGATTGGGCAGGGGAATAGTGTTCTGGTGGTACAAAAATTACAGAAAAATCCTGCACATCCAGAAAATTGTTTATAATTCTACTGTCACTTGCAGTGGTGAATCACACTGTGTATTTTTATTTTTATTTATTTTTATTTTTATTTGATATCATTACATGGGACTGTTCTTTTTTCCTCAAAGGCCTATATTGGTACTGCTTTGTCAAAGATCACTGCAATTATTTTGATGATTTTTCTCTTTTCACTTTGCAGGGAGAAATAGGCTCCCCTGGGATGCTGGGACAGAAAGTAAGTGGGCATGATGTATTGGGGAATTGCGTTAAGTTCTGGCCTAGGGTCAATATATGGCTTCAGGGACATCCTGGAAAGCACAAGGCATTGAAGTCTTGCTTGACTCAGTGACCAGCGCTTATCGGATGTGATGAAATCCTTTATTTTTTTCTTGACCTTGGGAGTAACCCTAGAGATTTAGCTTCTTGTTGTTTCTCTCTTGCTCTCTCTCTCTCTTTTTTTTTCCCAGAACATAAGTTCAGTCATAATCTTCCTTCTATTTCACAAATTCAGACTCTTGATTATAGATTCATATTTGGCCTAATTGTTTGTTTGGGTTTTATTTTTCACTTGAAGTTAACAAGCAGTTCCTTCTTACACTCTAAATCAAAATGGCACTGCTGTAAATAGCGGTGAAAATCCTGACCAGTGTTGATACCATCATCACTCTGTACTTGAAACAGAATCACAATTCCAAAGTCATTCTATGGATAGAAATACTAAAGGAAGATAATTTTATGACATAATTGTGTTTTATTTCTGAAATTAGGGTAAGGAAATAATGACTGAGTGAATTCACCACCTTTCCTCTTGATGGAGACTTTATTGACGTGCATCTTTACAGCAAAGCATGAATTTGCCAAAAGGGTTGCGGAGTTTTGCTAGCCTTCACCTCCCTTCTAGAATATTTCTGATCTCTCCATTCAGTTGTCTCTTTAAAGAAGGATTTTTCAGGGAAATGTGGGTAAAATAAAAAATATGCTTTTAGTTTTGCCCTTGTTTTAAAATATATTGTTATAATTGTGGATTTCCAAGAAAAACGCAATGCCAACATTATCTAGAAGAATTGTGAGAATGAAAGCACCATCCACCTGCTGTGCCATATAAAGCACATGTACTCTGCTTACGTTCTGCTTCCTTCCCTCCACACCCACCAAGGGAGAGATGGGCCCGAAGGGACCGTCCGGAGCACCGGGATACAGAGGACCTATAGGAAGACCTGGAAAACGAGGCAAACAAGTAGGTCCATGGTGTTTCCCCTTCCCTTGATTCCCAGTGTTGGCGTGGCTGTGGTGTACGACCATGTGGTCCATTCTGTGGCGGTGCCTTGCTCTTGGTCTCACTGAGGCACCTCGCATTCATGCCCAGGCATTGTCTGCAGCACTCACCCCCAGTTCTGGCCACTGTGTCCCATTTGGTTCAGTCTTTGGCCAGGCCCAGTGCTGGTGACACAGATCAGCTGGCAGAGCCACAAATCTTTGCAGATGTCCAAAACCTTTGCAGATGCCCAAAGAATCAAAATGCTAACATGACCTCCCTTTCCCTCTGTTCATACTAAAACAAGATTGAATTGTTAGACTGAGATATTTATATGACACTTCTCACCATAGTACAGCATGCCAGGGGTAGATTCTTCTGCTCTGAGAAAGGTCAGGAGAACACATAGTGACATTAAGGGGCAGTAATCCTGTATGGAAGCTGCTCAGGAATGAAATGATGGCAAACGATCCTTATTTAGGGCTCAAAATAATTATGCTGGGAGAACTGACTTTCTCGGGCTTGCAGATCAATTGTAAGGACCAGGAATTGTGTGTAAATGTGATCCTGACTCCTCCAACGCTGCATTTTCCAAGGAGGGAGCAGTGTTAGTGTAGCTACCTATTCAAGTCACCAAATGGGCCTCTTCAATTACATCTTTCGCAGTGTATTTATTATATAGGCAATGATGCTGTGGGGGCAAGGAAAGAGTAGACACAAAGTCCAGCCTGATGCTAAGGAGAACAGTCCCTTTAGTGCTCTGAATTGGCACCTGCAGATCCCACTTCTTTCCTCGGACAGGGAAGGCAACAGGCTCTTGCTACATCAACACTGGTTTTAACATACATCTGCTCAGATACAGGAGCTTGTAGATGCTGTGGTTAATGGGCTTGGCTGAAAGCATTTAATTTGCAGCCTGATTATGCCCAGGGTTGCAAACAGAGGCACAAGCCTGCTTCAACATTGCTCTAATGCTGTCAGCTAATATCTGAAGTGAAACAGTACCCAATGTGGGGAAAAATAAAAATTGGGTGTTGGTAGGGAGTAAATCACCACATAAGGAAGATATGTGTGGTGTAAGTCTTCCAGATGACCCAGAAGAAACATTTTTGCCCTTGATTTGTCAGGTTTTAATAGCTGGCATGTGCTGTGCTCTCTGCCTTTTTTTTTTTTTTTTTGCAAATTGTTCTCATCTGTCCTGCCAAAAGGGATGTGCACAGATTATTATTCTAGCATGAGGCAGCAAGAAGACACAGTGCCTGCAGGTCAACAGGGACACAGTGCAGTGTCCCTTTTATTCTGAAAGGACTTCGTACTTGATCTTAGACATTTTGTCACATTACACAGTGTCTGGATCAAAAAGCTGTCATGTAAGATGTCATAGTTTTGGGCAGCAGTCAGTGTGACTGAAAGAAATGTAGTCTGGCCCTAAATTAGGATTTCCTGGCTCAAGGGTTGGTACACAAACCCCTGTCTGTTGCCTTGAAAGTAATTTTGCCATTGATCTTCTGCTCAAAAACAAGGTTTCACTTTCTGTAATTAGTGAAATTAATTCTTTCTCCTTTTTTATACCTTTGAAAAAATCTGAAAGTGGCGTTTTAAAGCTGTGTGACTGCTGCCTCTCAGTGCTGTAGCTATCTGGCTGTTTGTTCAGCTGATAGTTTCCATCAACCTGGAGCCATTTCCTGTCTCTTGATCCAGCTGACATCCCCAGTTGAAAGCAGCTAAATTAGGAAGGTGTCATTTCCACTTCCATTTTGAGATACATCTTGATTATCGCATTGACTTCTTCAACTCTGCTCTGCCTCTGGGGCAAGCTTTTCCTAAAGAGTGGCCGGGAGGTGGGACTCACAAGTCACAGCCTCACTGACCCCAAACCAGGCATAACACCCAAAGCTCTGTGGCCTGGGAATTGACTCCTGAGGAGCAAGTTTAGGATTTCATTCATGGAAGAGGAATGACTTAAGGCTTTAGAGAATATTACTTGGGAAAAAAAAGAAGAGGACTATAAATACTGCTCCTGGGAAAAGCTTTTCTGAATGCTGGGGGCACACGTGTAAAGAAACAAGGCAAAGATATTTACTATCACCTCTGTCATTATTTAATCTACCTGTGCTAAGCAGGAGAGCATTAAGCAAGCATTCCTCCAAAACAGAGACACAGAAGTCAGGTAGTTTCCAAGCAGTAGATGTCAAACTGACACTGGATTTCCCCTGCCAAATCCTTATTGTATGGGGAACAGAGTCCCACAGACTTCTTTGGGAGCTACAAAATCTTGGTCTGCTGGTTTTGTGTACTCGCATCACATAACGTAAGAAGTGATTAGTGATCAGCATTGCTGACATTCAAATAAATCCTGGAATATTTTGATGGCACAGAGCTTATCTAATAGGATTAAACAAAGCAAATATTCAATTACTTCTTTATGGGCCTTAAAAGTAAAAAAAAAAACCTTTCTCTTTTGAAATGGTGCAAGTGACATTCAAGCGTATTCCTGGGGTACAGCATATTACATAACAGAAAATTATTTTATCATATATTACAATGTATGTTTAATTACTGTGAAATTAGACTTGCAACAGCTCATCATCTGTCCTTGAATGCACATGAACCTGAAATTGCACCATCTTGAAGGAATGGATCTCATTGGCATTAAAAAAAGATAACATAGCACACATCATTTTTGTTTTGCTAAATAGAATGTTGTTGCGTAAGGATAAAATCAGACATCTCAGCTTTAAGCTATTTAATACACTTCTGAAATATAAAGCTGAGAAATGCAAGCCACAGAGAGTGTATGAGCAGGAAGATAAATATAGTTATTTTTAATAAGTGTCACCGTATTAAATTCAGGAGCAAAAATAGGAAGGTGTTGAAGAGTTCTAGATTAAAACTTCCAAATGCCTAAGGGTATGGCTACAGAAACAAGCGCCCCTCAGGCAAATTAGAGCTGATTTTATAGAATATTATCTGTTATGTGGTAACTGTGGAAGCTTGTCTTCCGTAGGCAGTTGTACAGCATTTTGACTGAGTGACAGGGCACCAGGAGGGCATAGTTTGTCAGCATACAGCAGGGTGGTTGCTGCACACCAGCTTACACTTTGTAAAGCCAACCCCTTGCCTACCTTGCAATGACTTGTTAGCAAAGGTAAACCCACGGTGAAAGTCAAGCGATACAAGCACTGAGGTTCTAAATTCCTTGTGAAAATAGTGCGGGTCTCAAAGTAATTTGTGTTCTTCTGAAGATCTCTGTCTAAGACTGGGAGATGTCGCTGTTGGAAGCCCTTGTGGACCGCTTATTGAATTTTCTCTTCCTGGAGGCAAAATGAGTCAATTTCTTTGTCTACCCTGCAAACTCAGCCTGTGCTCCTGAAGCCAGAGCTGCTTTCTGAGGAGTCCAGCTCCAGCAGCCCTCTGTCTCTGAGCTGCACTGGCTCCTAGGGGACTAGCAAGGATAAAAAGGAATCCTTGAAGGAAAGCCCCTGAATGAGTGAAGTCAGAGCAGGGTGATCCCTGACTCTGCGCAGAGCAGATCTGCTGGTAGTGTTCCCTCTCAGAAGCAGAAGTCCTGCCTGCGCCCAAGTGGAAGTGGGCAGCACCTCTCTTCCCTGGTATGGTGGCTGTGAAGTCAATGCTGCATGCTCCTATTGGCAAGTGTCTTGGCTGTCTTTACAGGGAAGCCAGTGCTGGCTGGGGGAACTTGTGTGATATTAATTGCTTAGCAGACAAATGGGTGTCTTCTCTCTCCTAGGGACAAAAGGGAGACATTGGACCTGTGGGTATCATGGGCCCACCTGGAAGGCCTGGTCCTTCTGGCCAGCCAGGCCCCCCTGGACCTTCAGGACTAGGTAAGTGGGGATCAGGCCATCTTCAGCAGTGTCCATCCTCCCCATCCCCTCCCCACTCAACAGATATACCTGTGTAGCCCCTTTACAAAAATGGTGCAGAGCTTTGTTTGCTTCTCCACTGACAGTGAGGAGGGATTTCTCCTGAAGGCACATCCTGCCCTACCTGTCCATTATAAGGACTTTATGTCTGACTTTAAAGCCTACACTATGGTTTTTGATGTCTCAAATAAAACCAAAAACATGGCCCGTGTGTTTCCTGTGGGACTTCGGCAGATGGCGATGATGAAAAGCTATCTGGCAGCCTTGGAGGGACTAGTTAATCTCCATCATCAAAGGTCTGCTGCTTCTCCAGATAGCCTGGCTTACAGTGAAAGATTGCATTTTCTAATCAGCCAGGACGTGCTTACCCTGTGTAGCTCTGTAAAAGGAAAACAGATGAGACTCAAGAGAAGGAATGAGATAGGAATTAGAGGGAAAAAAGGTGATAAAATTCTCTCCCTTTAATTAGTGCTGTAGATCAATGCTGTCTGCATTTGTGCGTGTTGTGGACGTCACAAAAAAAGCTCGTGATCGATAGTCGTACAGCTTCAAAACTGTGTTCACGTGAAGTCTGGGCAGCTTGCTTTCACTTGTGAGACCAAGCGTAGACATGAAGGATGATATACAACATGTAATGTTCAGTGAAAATGGCTCAGGTGGGGTTTTTCAACCAGTATATACGCTGAAGTATCTGAAAAAATAAAAGCAGACTCAGGTGGAAACTGCTGTTGTCTCAAACGGATGACAGCCATTTGTACTGCAGCCATTCAATGTTCTTTTCCTTTTTTCTTTCCTTTTTTCTTCCCTTGCTCACATCAGTGGGCAGAACATCTCTTCCTAATGGTGCTATAAAAATGGTACATCTGTGAAGCTGGGGGCTGCTTCAGCATCTACACACATCTCATGTTTCCCATTACAAAGCATCTTTAATGTGGGTAATTCAGCTGGAAGTTTTCAGAGGGCAGAATTTTCACCACACCAATGGGAAGGCAGCCAGGATCTTAGATTGCTTTTTAAAAGATTTATTCCATCCACAAAAAGTTTATGTATCAGCTTTGTTGGTCTCTTTCCTCTAGAATATAAATTCTTATCCTAAATGACCTTCCTGTAATGATATCACTGCTTGCAACACGAACGTGTTGGCTCATAGCCTGATTCTGCGGAGCAAGGCATCCTTGCCAAAGTTTGAAAGACAAAAAGCAGTAGGTTTTAAAATTCTTGCTTGTAGCACTCCTGTATTTCTAGTTGGGTTTTCCTGTACAGAAAACATTGAAACACCATCGCTCAAGTGGTTGTACAAATGCACAAGTCCAATGTGCTGTGGTTGTCTACAGTGGCTGACTTTATGTGAGTCCTATTAAACTCACCGCAAAGGTGTTCTGACCAGGCTGGCTTTTGTCTGGAAATCCTAAGCAAAAGGCCAATCTCTTTCTCTAAAGAGTTGGTTAAAAAGTGATCTGAAAGAAGATGATTGTGGCATAAACCCTCATCTTTCTCCTGAAGTGCTGGAGTTGGGGATTCTGGAAACCACTTCCCTCAGTTCCCAGTGCGGTTGGTGGGAGATGTGCATAGCTGAAACATCGTAAACGCGTATACCCACCCAACCCATGCCTTTCACCTCAGGATGTGTTTGTGTTTTGTATGTTAACTTCTTAACAGGGCAACCTGGTATTTTTCTACCTAGGGCGATTTGCAATAGGACCAAAAGGGGAAAGAGGACTTCCAGGACCTCCAGGGAGGTGCCTCTGCAGACCCCCACAACATGTGAATAATCCACCCTATGAGGAATCCGTGTTTGGACACAGTTATCCAAAAGTCCCTGCGGTAAGCAGATTTTCTGGGAGAGGATGGCAATGGTTCTGAAGTGCTTTTATTATAGGAAGTGTTGCATTAACTACTGTTTTGGACATAACAGGGAAGATGGCTGTATCTGGGCAATGTGTGTTATTTCTAGTAACCAAAACCTCTGAGATCCAGTCTGTGCAAAATGATTTGGTCTTATAGTGAGTCTGAGGGTTGTGTGATCGAGGTGCTGAAATGCAGCTGTTTCGAACTATCAGTAATGTGGCACATTCCTAGAAACATTTCTCTGAGTATGAGGATGTTCTCTTCCACCTTACTATACACATATAACCTGTTCTTTGTATTTCAGTCAGCTGAAATGCATTTCAGATTTATTTCTGAAGGAAGCATCTTTTTGCTACTTCTGTCACTCACACAAGTGGATATTGCTTGGTGTCTGGTCGTCTCTGAATGACAATACACAGTGATCAGCTTTGCTAATTTTCCCATCTGTCAGCTTTTCCAAAAGCAGTTATTTTCTGTCTGAAAGGGACATGCTTGCCACACTGTTCATTTAACTAGGTCATTGAACTCAGTCTTCTGCATAAGCATGCTGCAAGTCTTGTCAGCTGCTTTCTCATCCCTGTTACTCTGCAAAAAATCACCCCATTACTTTTAAGACTTAATGGTGATGGAAGAAAGTGCATGAAAAAAAAGGTGCGTATTGCATCATGCTGTGCAACGTTGCAAAAATTATGTGTTTCACTGAGAACTCATAGGATGAGGTGTAAGGCTCACAGTATTCTGTGTAGGTCTTACCACTGTCCTTCTCCCACCCAGCACTGTTTAATATTAGAACTTTCTTAAAAGATGGAAAAGGGAGCTGCTTTGAATATAAGTGACCTACACTGTCCATATGAACCGTCATTCGGTATGGTCAAGTGCCATTTCTGTTCTCAGAAATGAGAGATGCAAAGATGCAAGCCTCATAGCTCAGCACTTGCTGAGCAACGCACCCCATGTGCCTGCCCCGGCAGTTACACTCCCTCAAGCAGCAGGGAGCAGGTGTTTTTTCTGTTCAGCAGAAAACCAGCAGCTTAGAAAAACACCATGTGCCACTTGAAGACTATAGTCAGGGTTGCTACAGGTGGACATGGGAAGATGCAGAGATGGCGGCTCCTGTCTTCCGTCCTCTTGCATGTCCCCAGCACAGCCACCCACTCATGGTACACTGCCAGGGGAGCCACCCACTCATGGTACACTGCCAGGGGAGAGGCTAGGAAACAAAGCACTGCTTTTCTGCCCCCAGCTTTGATTCCTTCTGGTTTTTAAATCTTTTGCCATTTCAAAGGACAGTATCTGTAGGAGAGATTTCCAAAGAGCACAAATCTGCTATTGATTTCCAGAGAAATCACAGCTCTGGGGCTGGGACTTTGGCTCCTGACCACAGCTACAGAATCATATATTTGCTGGATTTCTATTTCTTTGCTTTCTTTCAGGCTGAAAGCATTTTTATTCAATGATTCTTTAATGAAATTGGCCTTTGTCAGGGGCTATGGGAATATTCTGCTATGTAAAAAATTCAGGGTAATTTGTTTTGAAAAGAGCCAATTCTGATTAAGCTGGTGGGAATCAAGCTCTGACCTAAATCTGTTTTGCTCAGAAGCATTCCATTTGCTATTTCTTAATTTAAAAATGGTTTGAATCTTTCTAAAATTAATTTGATTAAGCTTCTGAAGGAAGAGGTTATTTCCTAATACCCCGTACAGACAACTTCAGTGAATGAGAAATTTAAAAATATTGGGAAAAGAGCAGCTTGTCCTAATTCTCTCCATTTGGTACTAATATTTTTCTGTTTAATTCAAGACTTGGATTTAGACTGAAGTATATGCATGTAAAGAAACATGAATTTCAATACCAATTAAGTCTAAACAAAGTACAAATTAGAAAAAGTGACGGCTGCACTGGGCAATGCGTTATTTATTTTATAGCCATAAACATGCCTGAAAAATTATAGAGATACCCACAAGGAGCACTTATGCCTATACAGATTTTGCAATTATTCCAGCATCTAACTGGAACATCTCACAGGAGCATCCGAAATGGCTCTCAGCAGTGGTTGTCTGCATTGTTTGATAAGTGTTTGCGTGGTCATTACCAGTGGGTATGCATTTTGAAAAGGGGGATCACCAGCGCCTCGGCTGGGTACTCAGGAAAGACCATGAGCTTTTGAAAATGTCTCCTACCAATCACACAGCAGCATCCTGTGCGTGCGAATTCTCACCCAGGGCTGCTGGCATGTCATTCTGTTTCGGAAAACAAACCCTTCTTCTGTGCAATTCTTTATATATTTGCAGATGCAAAAGTCAGTTTGCAAAATGGGATTCTGTGACAATTCAAAATACTTCTCGAGAGGGTTGCCAACCACCTCTTTTTCTGCCCCAGATTTTTGTGGTGAATAATCAAGAGGAATTGGACCGGTTAAACACTGAAAATGCCTTAGCTTTCAGAAGAGATCAGAGGTCTTTGTATTTCAAGGATACCTTTGGATGGCTCCCAGTCCAGGTGAAAACATGTCTGTGGTTTCAGAAAACTTGTGAGTGTATGTTTCATTTCTGAATACGCAGATACATCGTACAGAATCAGTCAAGTGAATGAAGAGCACTGTCACCACTCTACCTAACTCTGTGGGTTTTGTTCACAGAGCTCTTAGTTACTGAGGCATTAACTCATTGGTCCAGGTTTTGCTATCCTCCTTGTGAACCAACTGGTGAACCAGCTTGGGCTGAGTTTGGGGAATTACAATTGTAAAAAGCAGTTTTGATTTAACACAAAACAAGGCAAAACTCAGCAGGGAACAGAGTTCCCCCTCTGCACGCACAAGCCCTGCGAATCAAAGCCATGTATTTCCTTACTGCTTCAGGGAGCTAAGTCAAGTCCCCCTGAGAGCAGCAGCAGGATCCTTATTGTTTCCATTTTGCATTTTGCAAATTATGCATTCCACTGCATTTTGAATCAGATTCTGTATAAACCCTGTGAACCTTTGAAAAATGGGATATGGGAATCTGTTTGTGAGACCCAGAGCCCATCACCTCTATTGTGAGCCCGGCTGCTGGCAGTCCTGTGCGCTGACTGTGGTGTGTTTCTTTGGCCAGCTCACCCCTTTCTACCCTGTGGATTACCGCGTCGAGGATGGCGGTACCTGTGGAGATGGGATCGTCCAGGATGGGGAAGAGTGTGACGATGGCAATGCGGTTGTGACAGATGACTGCATAAGTAAGTCATAGCACGCTGGGAGCAGCCTCCTTTTACCACAGGAGGTGGGGCAGTTATTTCTGTGGAAGAACAGGCACAATGGCCGTCGTACCAAAGCTGAGATCTTTCGTGCCCATGGATGCCACACACAGGCACAAAAGACGGGGGTGACCCAAGTGCTTCTCACGTACCCTCATCGAGAACCATGTCCCTGACTGTGCTGAGGTATTTGCCATCAGAGCAAAGCCGCTGGGTTCCAGGGGTGGATCCAGCTGTTGCTTTATATGCAGGCCTTTCGCAGTCAGGTTGCTTTTTGACAAAAAGATGTACTATATCTTTGCAGTGTGCCGCAGAACCCTTCGAACAGGCACTGGAGCTGGCTCTTTCTGTCAGTTTGAGAGACTAGGGGATGAGCAGATTGAGCGCTCACTGTGCTATTTGCATTTCCACGTGTTTTTTAGGACAGCAGTTCAGTTTTCTATGTATGCTAGATGAATAGTTGCCCAGATCCTGGTGCAAGTAAAACTACTTTGATTTTTGTTATCCACTTGTACAGGGGAGGTTTCAGCCCACTGCCTTCACTTAGCTTTGCACAACATTTGATTCCTATACGGTTGATCTTCCTGTTGCTTTCCTGGTTGTGGACAGCAAAAGCAAGGAGCACACAAGAGCACATAATGTAAGCTTGGCATGCAAACAGCTAGCATAGCCTTCACATCCACCTTTCAGCTACCTTGCTTTCACTGCTCAGCTCCTTCCCCAGAGTGCAGAAGTATAAATAAATTCCCCTCCAAGCTTGCCTGGCTACAGAGCAGTCCAGTGAGTGAGCGAGATCTCCGGGCCCCAAGCACGAGAAAATGATTCAATTAGGATTTGCAATCAGCCATGGGGAACAAACATGCAGGACAAATAGTGCTCATTAGCTGTAGTGCCTGTGATATTGCACATTGTGCATCTGGAAGCCCATAATGTTGCTGTGTGCTATGCACTGGGCACAGAGTCCATGCAGGCCTGGCAATGCACAAACTTCTGACACTGATGTGTCCTGAAGAGCTTTAATTGAATTGTAAAGCCATGGAATCATGAAGAAAAGACCTTCAAGATCACCAAGCCCAACAATCTGACCTACCCTGACCTACTGAGCTCTGTCACTAAGCCTTATCACTTAGTGCCACAAATTACTTGAATATGAGCACATTGTCATCATTCTGATGTCGTGACTGTATCAAAAGAGGTTGACCAAATGGTAAGTGCATTTAATTGTAAAATAGGCTCATTGTTCTTAGAAGAGTTAAAACACAGCCCACAAGCCTGCATGTCAGTCAAGTCCTTCCCCAAATGCCTTGGTTTATGCTTTACTCTTAAAACGCTAGTTCCACTTCCGTTTCCAACATCCCTTATATATGGAACGTTACGAAGGTATTTCCTTCTGTATTTTTCACTAGGATGCCGCCGTGCTTACTGTGGAGACGGCTACAGACACGAGGGGGTTGAAGACTGTGATGGGAAAGATTTTGGATATTTGACATGTAAAACATACCTCCCTGGGTATGTACGAACAGTTGTTACTTTAGTTTGTTATTTTTTCTTCACCTGCAGCGTTAAAAGAAAAGAGGATTACCCATTTAAACCTTGTTTCTCTGGGACCACTGCAGGTAGTGAGGGAGAAGGACCCTATCAGATTATTTCTGTACATTATTAAGGGCTAAATCTCATTTCTCAGTTATAAGCACATGCTTACAAAGTGAATGATCGTATGGACATATGTTCACCCATTGCTTGCAACAATTCATTCATTTGGCAACTTTATAATTGCATTGGTGTTCACCCATAACAAACCAAGAGTGGGAAACACCATGATGAAGAGATGATCACATTGAAGGGAAGAAAAAAAACCCACAAACCACAGCCTCCAAACAACCTTCTGTACTTTTAATGAGTCCTCTAGGGATATCTTCCTTTCTGAATCACTCATTCATCTGTCAGCCTTTCCAAAGACCAGGAAATTCATTTAAGAGTAGATGCAAAGACATACATCTGCTTAGCAACGCCCTTCATTTCAAACATCTGTGCATTGTTGACTTGCCTCCTCTGCCTTTGTTTAATAGCTTCCTCTGGTCAGCATTCCGCCTCAAGCAGCAGTACCTCTATTTAACTGTCAGGTATTGTTACTGGATAACAGGAAACATTTAATTTGCAAATGAAATTATGTGCAGAGCCCTCATCATTCATGGAAGAATAATGTGCTAATTGACAGGAATAAGAAACCACAGGACATCTTTGTAAATCAAGTGCTGTGCTAATCCTTCCACTGCAATTGTTGGAGCATGCCTGGTGTAAGAGATTACCAGAATTGAGACTAGCTAACCTGACAGCCCAAAACATTTTAAACAGCTCCCATTTGCAGACAGCGTGGAACTGCTCTCTTGTGGAAGCTATTCCATCTTAAGAGTCTGAAGTTTGGTGCAAAACCGAACTCCTACAAAAGCTTGAGAAATTTTTATAAATTTCAATTTCCATATATAACCAAGTTGTGAAGGGCAACTGAGGTCCTTTATCTTTGTGTGTGCAGTCTGCAGATTATCTACTAAATCAAAGAAAAAGCCATGACTCATCAGCAAAATGGGATGAGTATGTGAGCTTGGCACTGCAGTGGAAGCTTCACCCCTCTGCACCCTTTTCTCCAAGAGCTCTGCTGCAATTCGTTTTCCCATTATCTTCTCTTTCCAGCCCCCAAATCCCTCCTCATATTTCATGAATCTTCACTTCAAATTTTTGTTGTTTTTCTGAGAATGTGAGTTATCCAAGGACATATTTCTAGGGACCTGTGTTTTTACTACAGCTTGTGGAATATCTGATGGTTGAGTTATCACCTGGACTTATGGTCCAATAAAAACTCAAAATGCCTTTTTATTTCATTAACATCTCTGGTCAGATCTTCACTTTTTTTCTTCAAGTGGATGAAAAATAAGTCAGAGGAAGGGCACAGCCATGCCTGTTGGAGCTATTGGAAGTAACTGGAAAAACACTTAGCTTGGATCCTGATATTCAGTTACACAGTTCCTGTGGGTGAGCGCCAAGGCTTCCTGCAATTTACCCACATGCAATGATCAAGCCCTACTTGTCAAAGTTGTTGTTTTTTTATTTATTTATTTTATTATTTATTTATTATTATTATTATTTACATTAGTGTGAATTGAGACTTGTCTCATAGTTTCTCCTGGGCTCTTATTTTGCTGGCAAGGGGGAGTACATCAGAGCACCACTGGAAATTATCCTCCTATCTTGGCTGCCATACGTCACTGTACTTGGTGTTTTCTGATGTTCTTGATTCCTACAGAGCGGTGCATCCAGAAACCACATAGTGTGAGCTATAGCACATTTTGAAACGGAGATGTTCTCTTTTATTTTAGGTCTTACGGAAAACTGCGATGCACTTCCTACTGCTACATTGACTCTACACAGTGCCGATACTTCACATGAGGGGAGCAGAGAAGGGCAGCACCCCACGTGTCACGGGGTGCTAGGTGCTACGCTGTCATCTGTCCAGGAAGGACTGGGACAAAAAAAAAGAAAAAAAAAAGAAAAAAAAACACCTCTGTGTGAGAACAAACAAACAGATATCGTGCTGCTGATGGCCATTTTTAGATGTTTGTCTTTTTTTTTTTAATCAAGTCAAATTTGGAAAAAAATAGGACCACTGTATCCTGTCTTAATAGAGAAACTCAGTGTTTGCCAGTAAGACTTCCGTGTGGCTGTGTGTGGGAACTCACTCATCACAAATGCTACAGGAAAGTGAATGTCACTAACCAGGAATATCGTGTAACAAGACAACATTACCTCGACTTAGCACTGTTCAGCCTAATTGTAAGTTCTTCAGGGTTTTTGTTTTTCAACTTTCACAACATAAACACAAAGCATATATGGGACAAGGTGTTTATTGAGACTTTCTACAATGTGAACTTCATAAATGTTGTATCCACGTGAGTGATGGCTTCAGCAGCATTAGGGTTAGCTGCACACCTTTGTGAGTGGAACAAGCAGGGACCTTTCAGTAAGTGCTTTGAAGATCAGCAGATGGGTCAAAATACCTCCAGGCAAAGTCGCTGGGCTGAGTCTGTCTGCATGCACTCACAGAAGTGTGGGCTGTCACGCCAGGCCCCAACCTGCAGGCCACAAAGGCCAAACTAATGGTGACACAGCCAAGGTGCCCTCAATTCGAGGAGGAAACGAGGCAGGGAATGAAGACACAGGATGAGCCTATTTTGTTTTTTCACCTTTGCCAGGCCTGTTGTGTGAGCCCAATGGGACCGGGGCAGCACTGGGTCAGCAGGGCTGCCCACCTGGAATCTCAATGCAACCAGGCCTGCACCCTGGTCTCTGTGCTGCAAGGCCTTGTTCTCCTCCCGTGTCCACCTGACCTCCATCTCTTGGTGACAGCTGTACCTGTCCTGTGTGCTGACCCCCCCTGGACTGCTCTCCACTTCTGCCGCCGTGTCTGGAACACCCCACAGTGTGCCTCCTCACTTTTGTATCCCCATGACACAAATCCTGGCCTAGTGTGCTTGTGGGTGCTCATTCATGCTGTGCAATGTACATATGTATCTGTTTTTCAGGAAGTTTGGTCAACTCTACTAGCTCTGATAGGAGTCAGGGTAATTATACATTTATTTATTAGCAAGCATTCAAGAGCAAATTTCACATTGGAAGCATATGAAATATGTTATGTGCAAAGGAGTTCATAGCAGAAGAAAATGGTGCCAAGATGTGTGGAATTCTGGACTAAGAGCCTCAAATCAAGGTTTGATTTTCATACAGGCCACTCTTTTCTGCTTTGCCGTAAATGCTGTCCTTGAACATTTGAAGTGCATGAGTTGTTTGTAACAACGGCAGCACTGCAGCAGCTGCACTTACACGGTTACTTCTGAAAGGTTAAATAAAGGTGGATGTTACACTGAAATGACAATGCATTAAAGCAACCAAGAAATACATACAACTTTTGCCACCTGTGTAGAAGACTTTAACTCTGCATGTCAAAAATGATACTGGAAATCATCAACTAAAAGCAAAATAAAATTAATGTACTGTGTGGATATTGCTTACCTGGGCTGCTTGCACTGCTGTGAAGCTGAGTCACCAGCAGCTGTAGCTCAGTTCACTAGTTCAAAACCTTTCTTCTTGTTGCCTTTTTTGAAAATTTAAACAAAGGTCTTAATAAAAGGTCAAGGAACCAAAGATGTAAGGAACTTGCCATCAGCTTTGGAAAAGCGTGCACTAGAACAGCTGCCTTTTGATTTCCCGCGCTGGTGCAGGCTGTGGGTTTCAGCTGGCGGGATCCTGGCGGGACCCAGCGCGTTCTCCAAGGAATCCATTTTCCAGCCCCCCAAAAGGCTGAAGCCCTTGAGAAATTCAGAAGTCACAGTGGCCTTCCACCTTCAGCTTTAAGTCCTGTTGTTGTTAAAAGCTCCTGCTTCCAAGGTACGTTGTGAAGCCACCACACACCGAGGGCAGGAGAAGAGAAAGGAGTCGTGATCACATACATCAAATTGTGGTGTGCTGCATGTCTGCAAGAAGTGCAGCATCAGTCTGGACGGAAAATACCTATGAAGCCTGGATTTTAAAAGGGCTTTACTAATACAGCACAAACGAGTCAACATCTCAACAAAAAGAAAGGAATGCAATATATAAGGAAAAAAAAGTCATGGAACAAGTTTCTTACTACCACTATCGTCTTGTTCCCCTCAGATGACAAAGCGTCAGAACAACATCGGGGAAGGTGTTAAGTATAATGCTACAGAAGACTGCAAAAAGACCCTTTAAACTTATTTCAGATGTAACTGCTTTATTATTAATTGAGACTTCCTCAGCTGTGTGGTGCCAGGGCTGCTGTGATTTATCTTCCCTCGTCTGAGTTTCTTAACACAATATGCCAAATATAGTTCAAAAGTTAATTGAGGTATTTCTGTTCCTTGGCCTTTCGTAGCAGCAAATGCCTGTGGGAAAGTTTTCTAATCATTAGTATGCAGCTGTAGATGAATACAGAAATAGTATGAGCTTACATCATGCACTGTATTAAATGTATACTGAAAAGCCAGCTTGCACTTAATATGTGATTAAATATGTGTAGTTACCTACTGCATGTATTAAGAGCTCTTGTCAATAAATCGTGCTAACTTAGCTCTGTCATTTCCTTAATTTCTCTTCCTTTTTGGTGAGGATCCTGGGGAGGAAAGAAGTGATGTTCTTCCCCAAATGGACTTGTGCATGTGGGCTGTGTAAAACCACCTTGGTCTCACCTGTTTATGGATGCTGCTGCTGCCAGAGCAGACCCTGCTCCTGGGGAAGTCAGTGCTGACAGCCCTGTGTTGGAGGTTTGTCTCCTCCTGTTGCATCATAACATGCTGGCTCCTGCCACATGCCACTGGGGCATGTGTTAAAACAAAAATAAACCCAATAGAAGTAAACAAATACCACACTGTGATTCTTTGATGATCTGCTAGTGTATAATGTGGGCATTCGTATGTGCAAGAAGAAGAGTTGGAAAAATCATGTTTCAGTTCACAAAGGCAACAGAGAACACCTTTGTGACAGGTTTTCAAGTTCTTCCTGTGACAGCTTTTGCCCATGGGGACACACTGCAATGCAAGGGGGCTGATTCCTGGAAAGTATGCTCTCGCAAACTGAGCATGGAGTGATGGGCTGCTGAACTCTGCTACCAGCAGTGTAAGGTGCTGGCAGAAAAACAAACTGGGGCAAACAGTGAATGTGAAATTGTGGATCAGGAATCCAGTTCAGAGCATCGATCTGGTAAGGGACTGTGCAGCTTGCAGTCTGAGCACCGCCAAACCTCATCCAAAGAGAAAAGAGGAGCAAAGCCTCAGAAAATGAAGTATTTTGTGCCTGCATTGACCATGGTTAGCGAAGAGAATAAGTGCCAATGCATTTGGTTACACGCCCAGCAATGTGCTCCCTGCTGCAGGCTGGGGCTCTCTGTGCTGAGGGCTGCTGTCACCCCAAGCACGGGGTGCACAAAGCAAAGTCTTGTGTTACTCCTTGCACAGGTAACAGCCAGAGCATGCAGGGGATGGTCTGCAGCTGGATGGGGAGCCAGGCCAAATTGCATTAGAGGAGCACACTCCTGCTGGAAATTGCATTAGTGGCTGCTTCCCTCTCCCCCACAACCCAAGCCTTGGAGCTGAAATAGCACCGAGTCACAGCCTCATCATTCCAGAGCTCACAGTTCACCCTGACAGCAACCTGTGTGTCTGAGGGGGGTCTGGTCAGAGGTGTGGATTTCAGATGGTCTTCTGCTGGCACATACAGTCTGGGAGAGATTGAAACCAGGGTGACCCACTGTTCCCCATGGGCTTGCCCTGTGATGGGACTTCTGAGCAGGACAACTTCTGGAGTGAAATGCTGTGGGCATACAGAGTCTAAATAAAGCCAGAAAACTGTACCTGCTGCTGCCCGCGGAGCTGCCAGGCTGATCTACAGACATTCAGTACTTGTCCCCTGCTTTGCGCGCAAAGGGTGCTCAGCTGAGGGCTGTCCTGCCAGAAGGACCCCAAATAGAGTGCAATGGAGAGCAACACCTGAAGCAGTGGCTGTGGGCCCTGCTTTAGGAGTTACTTGTCGTGACTCATCTGCCTGGCAGCCTGCTGCCACCTCATTAGGCTCTTGAAGCACAACGGGAAGCAGGTGCCACATGGTGAGTGCCACTGGGAAGGAACTTTGGGCGTATGTTAAAGGGTTGCCGCTGCATTTTGCAGCAGCACTATCCAGCCTGGAGTCAGGGACCCTGAGCAGGCAGCCATGGGCAGTGCGCCTGAGAAGCTACGGTGCTCCGGCTGCAGAGCCACCCTGTTTTAGGGACATGCTGAGGAATTGGTGGAGCAAAGCCCAAAGCTCCCCACAGAAAAAGCCAGCCTGTCCCAGGTGTCACAAGGCCACTGCCGACATAGGCAGCAGGGTTTCTGCAGTGCCAGGCAGTGTGGTGACCCCAGGTGGCTTGGGTTCTCCTCCCTGTCTGGCATGTCCGTGCCCAGGTTTCACAGATGGGCTGAAGACTCTGTGATTTCTGTTGTACAAAGAGCCAATGTGTGGCACCAGCATTTCAGAGTGAAGGAATTCCCACCGCCTATGGCTCAGCTGGATGTGGGCGCTGGGGATGAAGGACAACACGCCCAACAGCTCTGATTTATGGAGCTCCATGTGACATTTATGTAGGGGTGGGAACCATGGCAGCTCTCCAGACTGTCCCTTGGTTTCACCCAACTGAATCCCACAGCAAAAGCCCTTTAATGCAGCATTGTGCTGGTAGAAGGCTCTGGAAGGATGCCACAGATGCACTCTCACTGAACCAGTGGCTATTTTTGAAAAGTTTTTGTGCAGGAACATCCTGCTTGTACATGATTCTAAGCGTCTGTATCAAAAATCTTTACTCTTCTCATAGCTGAAGGCAAAGCTCCTTCTGAGCTGGTCTGTGCAAAAAAAAAATACAAATGTGAACAGGTGAACCGTCCCCCAGTCCTGAGAACAACTCACCAGCTATTCAGAGAACATAAAAAAATGACTTGACTTCCTAATGTTAAAGGCTTAAGAAAAAGTAAATTTATATGTAACTACTTTGTCAGAAGAGGGTCTACAGAAGAGAGTCATATTTCAGGAGCAGTAGCTTGGGTGGGTCAATTTCAAGTACAAGATGAATATAAGAAAAGAAAGCACCAGATGGAGGAGCTTTCGGGATGGCTGGCAGAAGGCTGTCCCAGATTCTTTGGAAGAGACCAGGGTTGTCCCCAGATTCCACCCTGGGGCTGTTTGGAACCTCCCACCCAAGGTGACCGATAAAGCATGTAGTGGGCAAAACCAGCAGTGACTATTTATACAGCATGCTGTCAATTCAAGGTGAGAGAATACAAATCCTTAAAAGACTTGTCAGGAAATTTAATAAACTGAAGAAAATCAGTAATGAGATGTCCTGGCAGGAGTCAACGTGTGATCGGGAAGCTCATCAGTGTTTCCTGGGGAAGGGGACAATTCCTTAAAGGCCAAGTGCCTCCCCCTTGCTGTCCTGTTGCATGCACGCTTTGTTGCCCACACGAAGATTTTTGTTCTGTGGCTTTCGGGCAGCGCACTCACCCCGTGATGCGTGCGACGTGGCGAACCCCCAAGCTGAGGCTCAAGTATCGGGCAGTGGGGACGCACGGGGTGCCGAAGGGCACAGGGCTTCCTCACGCCTGGTACCAGCTGCCAAGCAGGAAAGCAAGTGGAAAACTGTGACCTATAGGAAACTATGTGAGGCGCGTCTGGTCTCTGGAGGCTACAGATGAGCTGATGATACCAACACTGGAAACAGATGCTAAATTAATTGGAAATTATTTTGGCGGAAAGCCATCGCTGGAGCAGGGGCCTTGGTATAAGACAAATCCACACAAAATGCGTTTTTAAGTCTCAGACCTGTTTGGGTTTGAGAAAAGAGTGTGCTGGCCTCTTTTTGGCGTAGCTGTGGGAACGTGCACAGGCCTCAGGCAAGCGCATCTTTAGGAAAGAAGTAAAATACGTGCTTGCACACTGTGGGCTGGTACCAGGGTCTGCTGGGGGCCGGGCAGGGAGGTGGCATCTCTGTGACACCTCGGTTGATGGCTCTAGGACACAAGGATCACCAGCCTCAGCTCCTCCTGCTGCAGGCACAGCTCCAACATTAATGCCAACGCCGTGCTCCAGTGGTGATTAAACAGCAAAAGCACCTGGAGGAACTTCACCAAACCTTGAAACCAGAACAACAGCAAAGTAGTATCAGCTGGTGAAAAGTGAAGGTTAGAGGAATGAAAGAATGCAATGAAACTCGGAAAAACCTCCTTCCCTAATGTGCAAAGTCAGGAGTTGAGCCTGCACTGTCATCCCTGCAGTGTCTCTAGGAACTGTCCTGTCACGGGTAGGAGGGGAAAGCTGGTAGCCTCCTAAGGCTGACGGACATTTTTTAGTGATAACATACAAGAAAAAAATCAACTAAAATCTGGCCCCACTGTAGTAGGGTTTCCAGCTTGGCAAAGAAGAAAACAACCTGGTAAAGGTTTCACTCTGTCTGGTAGCATTGGTCAAAGCCCTGATGTTGTGAGCTTGCATTGCTTTCCCCAGAAATTCAGAATTTTTATTTTTTAAGGACTTTTCTATATTGTAGAGCACTATTTAGCTATATTTTGGTCATTGCTGAACCTTTGATGCGTCCTCTTTAAGCTTCCCTTGTGGACAGCAGCACGTGTGTTCCCACAAGTCCAATTTGTTCAGCACATCGCTTCTTATTTTGAGCCACAGATCTAGATTCCTGTAGGGACAGGAATGTAACAGGCCACCTGTCAAAGCCCATGACCTTTATTCATTAACATCACAAATTCTGTCAAAGCTTCAGCTGGGACCCTGCAGTTGCAATAGATTTACTTTTTTTTTTTTTTTTTTTTTTTTTTTGTGGTGAAGAAATGCTTGCCTGGGAGCTTTTTGTGCATGTGATTTCCATTAGCACACACCTGTGCAGTGCTGCTGGTCTGTGTTGGGCTATTTAGGAAGCAGAGCATTTTACAGAGGTGACAACGTCTGATGTTGGTGGGCAGCCCCTCAGCATGGCCACACATCTCCTTGTCACCCAAATTTAAGGTTTTCCTTTCCTTCCAAGGCTGCACTCCAGAATAACAGACAGAGCAATGCTGAGTCTGAGGCTCCTGCCAGCACTCTTGCTGAAGCACAGGCAGCCCTTGGCCTTTGCAGAGCTGATGCCCTGGGGCCTATTTCTATTAGTTATGTGACTGAAAGAGGGTTCTAAGCATCCCGCAACCTCTACCTTACTCAGGCTCATCTGCTCTTCCCCAGCCAAGAAAACACCTGACACTTCACAGCTCTCCAGCTGGATGTTGCCATTTAACACATGGACTTGCCACTGCTATGGAGAGACAGTCAGGTATTACAGATACATGACAGATATGCTCTCCTGGTTTTGCTCTGCTTATACAGTGAGAGAAAAGGGAATGGAAAAAAAAAAAAGTGTTACACTCGCATTAAGTAAAGAGCACTGGTTTTCATCTGTATCTCAGGATGTCAACAGAGATTTCAAAACCTTCAGATACTCCTACAGAACAGACTCAAGTCCAGGCAGAGGAGGGACATTATTACCTGTAATTGTTATACACAAATTCCTCAGATGGTGCCAGGCTGGCTTTTGTAACCACAGCCTTCAGCTGTTGACATTAGCCAAGGACCCACAGCTATATTGCAGATGCAGCTTTTATTCTTGTAATCAAAACAGGCTCCATGTGTGTTAACATTCTTCGTACAAAGATACATACGGGTAGTTTCTATGAACCAGAAACATACTGTTTTCGACTGTTCACACAGTACCTAGAACAGATGCAGTCCTGAAGAGCACTTTAGGCCCTCTATTGTAATAAAAATAATAATAAAAAAAATCCATGCAAGGAGAAAGTGAGTGAACATGCTTATTTTAAATAAGTTTATTACAATGAAATAATTTAAAAAGTCTGCCAAAGGTCTTAACAATCCTCCAAAAGAAAGAAGAAAGATGCTGTATCACATGAGAGATGATGCAGACTGGAAACTTCAAAGTATTTCAAGACAGAGCTGCTTACAACAGCACAATTTGTACAATGCTTACACTGGAGGAGGTAATTTTGGGGGCATGAACAAGCCCTTAGAATTAAAGTGTGAGGCAATATACCTTCTCTTTGTCTTACAATGTATTCATCTAAGTAAGGCTCACTGTAAGCTCAGCTTGACATTAATAAAATGAATGCCCAAAACTGGACTGAAAAATGAAAGGAAATAGGAATGGAAACCACAAAAGCAAGCTGCTTTGGTTTTCAGTTTAGTCACCATTTTCTGGATTGCAGTTTACATGTTTCATTTCACGTAGACAAAAATCAAAAACTTTCAAGATGGCTTTAAATGAAGGAATCAAAAGAATAAGCTTTGGACCCCTGAATGATGCAATGCAAAATAAAGTAAGCAAACACAAAACTTCCCTGTCTCCATATCCTGATTTCTGCTTAACAACAAGTTTCAAAAAAAAAAAAAAAAAAGTCTTTAGCGCATCCAGAGCATGGGGGTTCACATGCACACAGAGATTGCTCTACCAAGAAAGAGATATTAAAAAAATGCCAGTGAAAGGCCACATGGAGGAAATGCATGCCAGTGTAATGGGGGAGTTTCAGTGAAACACATACCTATGCTCTAACTTCAGAGCAAGTGCTTAAACCCTTGTGTGAATTCCAAGTAGGATCACCCACTGAGTGCACTCTGACACCCCCTCTGCACATGCATGATTTTATATTACTTGGAGCATGCAGCACACCAAAATTTGCAGGGTTTGTGCACCAAGCGGCTACAGGAAGGTAGCAAGAACTTATGAATTCAGTTATTAGTTCCCCTCCTTCTCTTTTTGTTTTGTTATCAGTACTTTGCATGCAAGAGAAGTAAGCCCATCAAAAATAGCAAACCCTGTGCTTTCTCTCAGAAGAGGCAGAACTGCCAATTCTGAAATGTCCTGATTTAAATTTCGTCACTGAAATTAAAAGTTCAAAGTGGTATGGTCTTCCTGGCAGAATATGTCAAACCAGGGCAAAGCTTCAACGGAAAGCAGCATGTTCTCCATCTGATTCTATGTTTGATTGCCTGGCATAGAATTTTGATCTGCTTTTTAAAATTTCCATTTGTATGGCTTACAAAACATCCTGCTTCACACTTCTGTAGGGGTGCTTCAGCTGGACAGCAACAGCTCTGGCAGCAGAGAAGCTGATGAATGGAAAGGAAGGAGTGGGGAACAGGTGGGGGAAGAGTGAAAGACAGCGAGATAGGAAAGTGCTAATGATCTTTTCTGGTGTCTAAAAGGCCTTTTAGGGGTGTCTACAGCTTTTCACAAAAGCTGAATGGATAATAAAAAGAAAAGGTTAGAGGGCCCAGCACACACACAAAGATAATACTGTTATCTACAGTGGTCCATGCCCGTTTGCCAAAGCACATTGCAAACAACTGGAGCGCATTTTGGGCATACTTTTATGTGGCAGCCAAGCAAGTGACAATTTTCAATTGAAGAAACATTTTTAAAGCAAACAACTGTAACCTAAATCTTGATGACGCTCTACAAAAAGTTTGTAAGTGAAGGTATATGGCCCTTAACTTTAAGTGCATTTGTTGAAGGGAGACCCATACAACAGTACCCAGACAAAATGTTTCGGTGAGCTCTGAACACTAAAGCACTTGAGTATCCAGTTCATACTCTGCAACTGTAATGTCACAGAAGTTCAGTACACAACTCAGTATGGTGTCTTAAAATAGCAGAGGGGGCTCCAAAATACAGTTTGTTTTTAAAAGAAACACAAAATAAATAAAATAAATAAAAGCCTCCCATTGCTAAGCAGAGCTCGACTGTTGTGAGCACTGCTCTAATGCCAATAGTACTATATCACAAAGAGGTGTGTCTAATCACTATTAAAATATGCTGACAGCCATCATTCAGCACTAGATAGCACTTTTTTCAGATTGCCTTGGGATTTACCATGTCTCAGCAAGGACGTGCACTGGACTCTGTCCATGCCATAAGCTGTGTCAGAGTTCCATACCCAGCTACACTAAATTCACAAAAAGCAGTCTTACTCCCCTAGGGTAAGGCTGTGATTAATCTTATTTTGCCATGGCTAAGTAAAATCCCTGAGAATATGCAACTGTTGGATATTGAAGGAAACAGCCGAAAGCATTTCTAAAAGAAAGGGACGCAAAAACTTCAGACTAGGGCGGTTAAAGAAATTCAAGCAGTTCATGTAAAGTATATGGAGCAAGGGTGCTGCTATCTGAGAGTCACATGGCTGCTCTCAGTATGCAGGTCAGTTGTTTCTAAATGTCAGCCATTAAAGAAAAACAAAACAAATCCAATCAATGAACCAAATAAATCCAACAACCCCCACCCACCTCCTCTCCAATCCTAAATTTGAAGGCCAAAAGTTAGTTGCTTGCCCTTCACAATTACTAGAAATAAGACCAATATCCTATGCTTGCCAAACTGACATCATAAGAAAATAAATTGTCTAGCAGTGTATTTGCTTATGCTTGGTAATCTGTCTATTGCATCCTTAGAGGTATAACTCAGAGTTCAGCTCTGCAACATGCTGCATAGGTTTCTTTCTCAGTGGTGGTTTGACTGGAAGGACAGCATTCACAAGTCTTAAAAGTGCTCAACGTCCTGCAAGAACAGTGCATGATGAAGCACGGGTTTTGAAGGCAAGGTGACCTTGCTCAGTCCCAGCCTACAAGTTCCCTAATAAACAACAAGGGGTCTCCTGAAGCCACTGCCTCCGAAGAAAGTTCTCAAGCACCAATTCCAGAGTTTAGAAAGACCAACTCCGCATAGAAGAGCAAGGCAAGAAAGCCTTTTCTGAGGCAGGATGCCACACTGATTAGAGAATATGTCATGTGGACTACTCTCTACTTGTTAGAAGAAAGAAGAACTCTAGAAGTTAGCCATTGCTGAAACTAATGGCCAATGAAGCTGTTAAGTTCTTTGCTCAAGAAATAAAGCTTCTGTACTTCTTGCATCAAATACTGGGGTTGATGCACTGCTAACAAACCAGTGGTTCTCCACCTAGTTAAACAAAACTGAACAAATGGAAAAAAAAAAAAAGAGAAAACAGAAAAAGGAAAAAACCTCCAAGTCTTTAAGTGCTGGATTTGTTTTCCTGTGACTGGAAAAGCTTACAGTAAAAAAGGGAAGTAAGTCTTCATCATGATCTCACAATTAATTTTCGGAGAAGAGTGACCTCTTCCTGCTCTCCCCCTACTCCAACCGATATTTTGTGGCAATGTGGTCTCTGTTAGCTTCTCACAGCACTCAGCTAAGACCTAGTCTAGAAAAATTTCCCACATAATAGCTGAAAACCCTGAGGAAACCACACAGGGTGGAGAGCTGGTTATTCTGCTGTAGGCGTGTTATTTTTGCATTCATGCTTAGAAGAAGCAGACAGCCAGATCCCAAAGGCTCTCTGCTTCACTTTTAGCATTGCAATTAGAGAAATAATTGAATGGAGCTTTGGCCAAAAGCTCTGACTTCATATTCAAACATAAATATATACTACTTAAAACAAGAAAACTCCAAAAACTAAAAACCCTATATCCTTCTGACTCCATCCTGGTGCACGTAGGAACTATAGATAGGCACAATTCAGAGAAGATATCAGGAACAAGAAAGTCACACTGCTTAAATGCCTAATTACCACTCTAGTACCTTGCCCCATGCACCAAGTGTGTTAGTCAGTGTATTCTTCAAGCATCATATGCTTTTATTAAAGCTGGCAATGCTAGGCTCCTTAGGAAGGATCAAGGACCAAGTATGCAGAGGGGCTGCTGTCTCAGAACAACACTGAATGTACAGGCCTGCAGTACACTCATTTTATTTAAAATGCAGTTTTTAGCCTAGCAAAAGCCATTACTTCTGAGGATTTACCAAGTTTAATTACCTCGTTAGCACAATCTTCTCTCCTCCTGTATATGAGTTAAACTCAGCTCTTTGGAGAAAGCTATCCAAACCCTGTGTCACTACTGAGAGACCCACTCATGCCTGGAACTGGCAGTAGGTGACTCACAGACAGTGCTCTGGTCTTCATCACAAGCAGGAATTTTGTCCTTAAGCATATCACCAACCAAAAGGACTCCTTTATTACTTCTAATAGCAGCAGTGCTAAGGAGCACATTTTAATCTGTATCAGTACAAAGGGAAACATAGCAGATCTTACCTTCTTAATTCCCAGTCGCTTCTGCATAATTTCAGATCTTAAGATCTGCAATTGGCCCAATGCGCAACAACCCAGTGATAAATTCTAGCTTCCCCTAGGCTTTATTATTTCATGTCCACTTTCACGAAGTCTCTGCCCATAATGGCACATACTGGTAGCTGGGAGGGGGCACAATATCCAGTCTCAAAGGCTGGCTCCTGGCGGAAGCTCAGATCACCAGCCACATGTGCTCATGGTGAAGATCTCTAATATTTGTGGAGGTGCTGCACTAAGCAAAAAGAAGCTTCAACCCAAAATAAAGTAAAAACTCATTGCATACCTGGCATTAAGCTGGCATTTAACTGCCCTTCTCTTCTGCTACCAGGGTAGCAATAATACTCACTAGAGTGTGCAGCACAGGGCACGAGAGCATCCAAGCCAGTGTCGTCTGCCTGGGCTCCATGCTGACACCACAACAGCTCTACTGCATGTGTGGCTCCCACATAATGTGTGGAAGCAAAGGTCAAATTCTGCTCTGCTACTTTTACAAGGTGAAGGGAACAGGGAGTGAGGCAGGTGAGAAACAGTCAAAACACTCATCACAGACATAGTTACAATCCCAAAGAAACGGTACTTCTGCATTTAAACACAAAACAAGCACAACAAGAAGTAAAAATCATACATACTCTTCCCCCAAACACTCACACTCCTCCCACCTGAAAAGCTACAAAAAACAGAAATGATGTTCAAAAAAAAAAAATCTTTGTTAACAGACATAGTCCCTGAAGTTTTAAAAATGTTGTCTTGCTGTAGTCATACCACCTCATCTGACTCCAAACCATGTACTTCATAGAGAGTGTCCAAGATATTTAGCTGCTTTTCCATGGCTGGTAAGTAAATGTTGAGGTCCCTCTGCATTCCTTTGTAAAAAGCTTCCTCCTGAGGATCGCAGTCCTCTACGGACAGAGCTGCTACAAAGTCTTCGTACGTTGGAGCTGCCCTTAAAGCTAACTGGGAGAGGAAACAAAGCTTTTAGATTTGCCAAACAGAACAGGAAAATAAACCCAACTGAAGCTGTGACAAATTTGTAGGACATTCCTCTTTGCACTTAGATTGTGTAAATTTAATTAATTGATGCGTATGTGCATATGTTAAGATTTTTAACTGAAAAGAAGGCTAAAATTTTTATCTCAGTGTAGATCCTCAGTTTAAGACATCTTCAGAGGTGCCTGATTTTTAGCAAGCATCACTATACCATATTTTGTACAAGAGCAAACATTAGAAGTTAATTAAATACAAAACCCAACTGAAGTCCAGATTGTTAGGGGAGCTCCCAACCCAGCGTCACGCACTTCAGCACTGAAGCCCCATTCTCAGAAGACTTTTTAGAAAACTTTCCCCAGCATTCCTTCTCCCATTCCGTCATGATCAATTGGCTGAGGCTTTCCTTTTCCATTTTACAGTTTCAGTAACAATTTCCAGTGGCAGACGCAAGGGGGAGCTGCCAGACTGGACAAAAAAATAAACCGCTTGTGCCAATACATTCTACTTCAACTCCCTGACACTGCATCAGCCCTTCCTAAATGCTCACACACAAAGAGAGACCAATCCTCAGATAAGTAATCTCAACCCCACCCCCCCCCCCTTTTTTTTTTTTTTTCCCCTCCAAATAGGACTGCAAGACTGTGTTGCAAAACATAAAATGAAAACAGTAAGCATACAAAAATAATCTGCTTTGGCTCCAGACAACAAGTTCCACCCTGGAAGCTCAATAGTAAACATAGCGATAGCTACAATCCCCACTCTGAGGATAAGATCTGCCAAAGGAATCTACTTATTTTAATGCTTCTAATTCTAATACTATTTGCTGATTAAAACCAACAGAAGCTCACAGTAACAAGACTCCAGCTCAACCAGTAACTAAGATTAGCGCTTACCGCAAAGACCCCGCGGACAACCCAACCATGGTGCTGCCGTAACGTCTTCCCATAGGCATTGTCTGAAGGAGACAGGAGAGACCTTTATGCTCCTAGATAGCTCCATCATATACAGAACAAACACCTTTCAGCCTTATTTCCCCAGTCTTAGTTTGTTACTGCCATTGTTCCATTTCCTTGGCTTTCTGTTCAGTTTTTAAGTATCTGACGTAGTGCTATAATTTCCCCGAGCTGCATCAAGACAATCTGTTTTGCTGCATTTGGATATTTGCTCAGAAAACTGCATAGAGTTGTTCCTGAAGAACATACAAAGTCTGCCACAGTTTCTGCTGTAATATGAAATATTCCTTGTCTATCAGTCTAATGACTGTGGAATGTGTCATTTTGACATTTAGAGTAAGTTATGATCTTCTTTCTAACATGCCAAGACAACTGACAGCCATACCGGCAAAGAGACAATTTCCAAGACTGATGGCCAACATCACAAGAAACTAAAGAAATAAACAGCAACTGTGAAGTCGGGAGTGCTTTCACTGCTTTTCAGTGGAGAACATGGATTAAGAGAAAACACTATTTTCTTAAGATATAACTGTCTCCCCTGCCAAAAGTATGCCAGTTAAGTGAATCATTATCAAGATTGACCAGTTAATTAAAAATTAGTCATTTTCAAAAGACTGAAATTTTCAGAAAGAGTTGCGTCTTGGAGATTACTTCCGTCATTAACCACTGAATAAAACCAAACACATTCTAAGCAAGAAGAAGAATAGCTACGTATGTAAATTCAGAAGCACATGAAGAACAAAGCATAAAGCAACTGGTACTTACTCAGAGCTGTTTGGATATTCTTTTCTCCATTCTTCACTTCTGTCAAAAACCCTTTCAAGAACTTTAAGCCTCTGTCAGGATCAACCCACAAAATAAAGAGAAGACACATTTACAACAATGTACGCCCCATATTTTGCAACACAACTTAGGAGGTGTTGAAACATTAACATATAGCCATACATATTTCCATATCTCAGAGGGATGTTCTGGAGCCAAACCAGCCGAACCCCCCCACTCAGTTATGGAACCTTTTTCTATCTGAACAAAGAAATGCAGCCATGTGCTCCAGCCTCTCCTCCAGACCAAGGAAAAACACTTGGCTAAAACATTTGTGCTGAAGTCTGAAATCATCTACTTGATGTACTGACCCAGCAGGAACAGTCATTCCCTGTAACTCGTTCTTCTCTTTTATAGGAAAAAGGCTGTCTGTGACACTTTGAGCCTTTTGGTAAAGTTGCAGTGACACAACTACAGACAATACATTAATCTTGAACCTAGTCAACTCAGATAGATGCAGCTTGTGAAAGTAACTAGTTTTCTCTGTGTACATAAGCTTCTGCTGATAAAAGGCCCTTTGCTGCCCTTTACAGTTCAAACAGATGTGAAGCTGTTACCTTTTCAGCCACAGGAGAGCCTCTGTAGCAGAGTTTCTAACTTGTGCTACACCTGCATTGACTTCATGGAGCACAATCTTCTGCAGGGTATCAAATTCTTCTTTGTTGGTTATAAACTTCTGGTTTATTTTCTGGGAAAAAAAAACAAACAAACAACAACAACAAAAAAAAAACAAAACATGAAGCAAGGTTTTATGCTGTTAAGATCAAACAGCAACCTGTCCCATGCACATCACCTATTTACTACAATTCTTCCCTGCAAAGAGATATTACAGACCTCTACCCCCCCAATCAATTCCACCCTCAGGCTTATTATGCGTTATGCATCCAGCAGCTGACAGGCTTGTACCACACATGGGACAACATGCACAGCCCCACACAGACACACCTGGCAAGCCCAGAGGGGCCTGCAGCTCAGACCACGGAGCTGCTGGATCAGCCTCGCACCACAGCAGTGCCTGGTTCTGCATGTACCAGGACTGGGCTCCTACCGTGAGCCCACCACGCTGACTCCACATAACGCAAATCCTTGACTGAGCTGCTTGCTCTTGTTTGCATTTTCTTTTTTCAAACAGCATTCTTCCCCCTCGCTATTTTCCCACGGTCTTTCAGTGGCTACTTGCAGTAAGATAAGCCAATACCTGACGGATTTTGCACCAAACAAATCTGAATGTGTGCAGTGTTCCTTATCATACACCTTATCATACACGATATGCTTGTTTGTTTGTTTTTCCTTGAAAGAAAAGCTATGGAAAGTCTCACTACAAATACATCTTATCTCACAAGTAGCACTTCAGACCTTTTCAGATCTGGAGCTGGAAGAACTTTCAGCAGAATCTAAGCTGCAGGTTCTGCCTCGATTTGCAGTTGCTGAGAAGCTGGTTCTTAATGAGCTAATTAGCTCCCACTTCCTGTCTGTCCTACAGTCTGCAGTTAATATTGATGCTACCACATCACGACTTATGATCCTTGCGGCTCAGAATCAAAGCTATATGCACAACGTAATAGTCTTTTTACTTGGCTGTCAATCAACTATGTGCACAACAGTTGGATTTATTAAATACAGCACATACTGTAAGGACAGAATAAGGACATCTCAGCATTCTGATCTGACAGACAGCAATGTTATCAAATATTAATAAGCCTTCCAGTATTGACTCCTATGACAAAAACTCTTGATGTCTGATAGCTAAGATAGATATTTTATTTTAAAAAGGCATTGTTAGAAATCAGCTGTTACCTTGATGTTACCTACAAAATCCATTTTAACAGGAGCAAACACAGTTGGTCCCAGCTTGTCTAGAGGGAAAAAAAAAAAAAAAGCTATACTTTAAAATTATGTCTTTTTCCACTCCTCATGTTTTAGTAACAATTTTACTTACTGTCTTAACAATCCTTCTAAATGGTAGGAGAAACTAGAGGAACAACATCAACCTAAGACTTTCTTTGGTGTAGAACAAATCTGCCTTAGCTGGTACAAGTGTTAAAATACACTGACCTTCAAACGATAAGTACTCAAGAGGACACATGCTTACAAGGACTTCATATCCACTGTCAGATTCGGGGGAGTAAGGGTAGGGAATCAAAGAGAGACAACAGATAACTGATGGTGTGCAGTGTGCTGTACCGGATGCATAAGGAAAATACATGCTGTTCCTTTGAGGAGAAAAACATTGCTGTTTCAGATATGCCCATAGCTTCTCAGACAGCTTATACGTGGGTCCCGTCTAAATGAGAGAGGATCCTCTACAAAGGGCAAGAGTGAGAAACATCTTCTAGTACCAGTTGTGTTCATTCTGCTGATAGAAACTGCTTCTATTATATTTCTTCAGAGAAGTGACCGATTCTCCAAACCAACTGCGCCACCTTTTCTCCTAGCTGGCGGCAGATAAAAGAAAGGACTAAGAGGCACCCCAGCAGGAAAAGAAGCTGCTTACCCAGAACAGGCACGATTGCATAACATGACTCCAGGAACTCCTCTGTTGGTATGCCCTCTTCCTCCCGAAGTTCAATGTCACTGAACCTGGTGTCCAGGACAAGCAAAAAAGATTGTTACTTTAACAATGACTTTTCTGCAGCTTCCGAAGACCAGAATTACAATTCATGCCTACTGCATTTGAACAGGGATAAAGTTTATAGATATTGAGCCACCAACATGGCTTTTGTTTTGCTCATTTAAAGTAAATGACTGCTGAAAACACATGTCTGGTGGCATGCAAGGCATGTAATGACAAACAAGGAGAAAAACCCTCCCACTCTGTACAACTGATTTTACAAAGGATACCTTCATCCATTTCTGTGCTATAGGCGTTCTTGTTAAACAGTCTCAGCAAATACGGCTTTGCAGACAGAACAGACTTGAAAATGAGTCATTAAAGGCTTAACAAAGCTTCATTATCCTTGTAATTTAGATCTGCAACATGAACTACCTATTGCTCATGACACTGAAGAAGGTAGGGAAACCACTTTCATCATCGTTTTCCTCACACAGAGTCAATTCACTTAAAGAATTTGTTTCCAACTGCAGCAACTTGTGGGCACCAAAGCTTTCTACAGCTTGCAGCTTGTTCTCTCCATCTTCTGTATCACCTTCATAGGAAACAGAAGAAAAACAAAAACAGAAAAAGAAAACAGTCACATACCCACATTATTGTTACTATTCCTTAAGATGTGTTCCATTTGAAGGAAGGCATTTGGATATCTGGATCATGCCAAGTTTCCCCTGCCAGCATCATGTCACTCACCACACTTCTGCTCTCAACTGCTAAGACATTTAGACCATTCCCCTCCCCACAATTTTTAACCAGTCAAACCAAGTACCAGGCGGCAATCCTGGCAAACCCACGCATCCCCAGCGAGGATTGTTAGACAAGAGCTTTGAAGACACAGTTATGTGCAGGCCAGTAGCAGACTCATCTGCTTCAAGGAAAGAGTAGTTCTCGCCCAGTTAGAACTTCCCCAGTACTGAACAAGTGGCACTACCCATTTTCAAAAGCTGACTTGTTTGCTCCTCCTGGTAAGTAAACTGACTGCTTAGATGGGTACTGCCATGGTATTAAAGGTTGCTACATTCTCCTCAATTTTGAAGAATATCCTTAAAGCTTCCCAGAAGATCCAGTTGTCATTTCCCCACCGTGGTCTATTTTATTTCTTCTTTGGGGTCAAGTGCACCTGTTTCATACAGAGGACTACACAAGCACCTCCAAAGGAAACTTAGATAAGCCTTAGATTCCCAAAGGAGGGTCACATCCATGCAGGGAAGACCTTCTGACCTCACAGAGAACTGCATACAACAATTTGAGAAGTAAAAAATGATACATTCACAGCATCTACAGCATACAGGCCACAGGCCAAAGCAGATCCTACAGCCACACCATCACACTAACATCCAGAATTCCTCAGGGAACCCAGGAAAGGAATACTTTCAAATGCCAGTGAAAGTTTATAAACCTGAAGTGGAATTGAACTTCTGGCTGAAGAGATTCAACTGCAACAAACTCTCTCCCTCTGAAGAAAGCCTGAGAGCAAGTTTGCGACAAACCCTGCTATTTGCAGAACCACTAAATAAGCCTGGTGTGGTGCTGGGTGAAAAGAACCTTTCACATCTGGTAACAGCAATGAGACTTGAGCCATGCTCCCCAGGGGGAGGAAAAAAAAAAAAAAGGCCTAACTGTGCCTCATTCACAAGCAAAGAACTCTGCCAAGGGACTAACCAGAGCTTGAAGGATGTCACTGATCTGTCCTGCAAAAAGACACACGAGCCAGTGAGTAAACAAACAGCCCAAGTCCACAGTAACCACAGGAGTACCATGCATAAAGCCCAGAGCCTTCTGAAATGTCTAACTCAGACAGTAAGCCTTAATAAGCGACAAAAACAGCAAAAGCTCTGAGCTGAAGCCTTGTTACAGTACTTCAAATGTTAAGAGAAATCAGATCCATAGAGAAGCTTTTAGTAGGCTTGATTTCAGGGCAACTGAGAAAAATACTGAGGGCAAACACCTCTTGTCAGACCAGGTGGTGTAAGAGGTGCTTTCTAATACACTATGTTGGAAGAAAAAAAGGGTTAATTTTCCAGAAAGATTTGTCAGAGCAATCATTAGCAATGACAAGGTCAAGCCCTCTGACACAGGGCTCCTTTCTGACAGTGCAGCCCTACATACTAGCAGAGGTTCTGCTTTTCCTAGCGGAGGCCCTCTGAGAATGAAGTTTGTCCACAGATCAAGAACTGCCCCAGCTCTGCCAGAACATACTGTCACCCCTGCCAATCAGCATCTAAGGGAGTATGCACCTGCCCAAAAAAAGAATTTTTATTTCCTTCCCCATTCAGTCCTAGAAAAACTATCAGCAAGGGAAGGAGCTATGCTGAGAAGACTTGACAATGGACAGGTATCAGACTGAAATACACTGACGTTCCCTCCCCTGGGAAGCAAAGCATCAGCAGCCTACACCTCCCACATCACAGGCAGCCCACATCTCCGTCCACTTAAAGAACAACGATTCTGGATAAAAGATGGTACATAGATTTACCTGCCAAATCCTCTTCTACATGATCCTCAACAGAAACATCACTGCTCCCCTCATTCGTTTCCAGGTTTAAACACGCTAGGCTTTTTATAAAGGTTTGTTCTTGCTGGTTGATTTCTGCTTTCACAGAGCCATTTTCACAAGGATTCAATTCCATCTGCCTGATGGAAGTGAAAGCATAATGGTTACTATAAAACAGTGCTGGGTAAGCTTCTTCCAGTGAAAACACATAAATAACAATACAAGAAAAACAGCTGCCAGAAATTACATGCTGTGACAGGCTGCTCTGAGAAAATAACTTGTCTACAATAATAAAAGGAGCCAGGCAGCTGTCCACAGCAAGCAGGATATACATTAATAGCCCCAGTTTTCAGAATACCAAATACATTGGCAATGATCTTTATTAAAAAGAGATACAATCAAAAAAGTCCAACTGATCACAAAAAAAGGAAATCACATGCAGGTATTATAGGTAAAACAACATCCCCTCACTGGTGCTCTTAAATATTCTAAATATATATAAAATACATATGTACACTTGCCATTCCATCCATAAATAATACAGTCTGCTCTCCATCAATGATTTTACAAGCTTATGGAGTGGAACCTAAGATGTAGGGAAGAGTACTGAAGTGGAAAGAGATGGCTGGTGACTGGCCAGGAAGTCACAAAGTGGATGGCTGGGAAGGAGGAAAATAAAAAGGAAAGGGCTGAGAAAGAAAAGACATGGAAGTGGGGGTGAGCCAGCTCCCTTTTGTTGTGTCTGTCTCAGAGCAATACAATTCTGCCCATATCCACTACTGGAAATATCAGAGTAAAAATATGGAAAGAATAGACACTACCAAAACAAGATTAGAAGGAGATTTTCAGTAAAGATTTATTATACCTTTCTGTTGAGGTGTGACTGGGCAAGACTGAGTGTTTTATCTGTAAGACAGGAGGGGGCGGGAGGGGAGACATTCTTTGTAGCAAGAAAAATGTATCGTTTCTTGAACTTCACATTTTAACAAACCCAAACTGCAGCCAGTAGAAAAGCTGAAAAGCTGAGCATAGACCCAAAAACACTATACAGACAAATGTGAAAAATACCATAATATTAATATGTTGGGGAAAAAAAGACTTCTTTCAGAAACTAGCCAGCAAGTGCCTAATGGGATGCCAGACAGCATATGAACAAAACTAGGGCAAAATGTTTTATTTGCAATGACATTTTCTTTACTTAAAAAAAAAAATCTGAAAAACTAAGATAAGAAACATGAAGCCAGATGCCAGGTATGGCAAAGTGAACTCACTTCCCAGATGCAGTGAAGCATCTACATTCCCTACATACACCTTAATCTGCTGTTTGCCAGAGATGTTGCAATTTTACATACACAGCTGCAGACCCAAGAAAGTGTCCTCGTCATTACATCAGCTCCTGTTGGCATGTCAACACACATGTGATGCAGCAGTACCTTAGGAGCAGTAATTGCTGTGAGTTCCCACAGTGGACCAGCTTGCCAGGATATTTTAACACCACTGTCTGCAGTTGGATCAGGCCCTGAAAGTTATGGTTAACAGCTTTCACCTGTCATTAAAAGCTAAGAGCCTGGGCATTACTTATCAAAAAATAAATGTGTCCCCCCGCCCCAACTTGCAAACCGTAAGAAATACCAGAATGGATCCAGTAGAGGACTACTAGCTATAGTATGTAAGTAGAAATTTATTCCCTGCTTCCACAAATGCTACTTTAAAAATGGTACCTTCCACACCCAGACTGATAGAAAAGGGTACTGGCCTTTACCTTGTTTGTTCTGAGAACTGCTAAGTGTGGGGATCCAGGAGGAGTCTGATGTAATAATTCAGAAGTAAAGGCAGTATTTGCAATCTGCATACATTCTTCAAGAGTCTTCAGGAAGGTGTCACAGGTTGATTTCAACAGAGCTCCCATATCAATCCCACTCTGTGGGGATAAACCAATTGTTAAAAACACATCGAGTGCAAGCCTTGATGTACTCAACAGCGGTATGCCAGGAGGAAATGGGGGAAGTGAAAGTATGCAAATGACATAGATACAAAATAATCTGAAGATAATAATAACTTCAAAAATCCCATGAACAAAACATTACTGCCACTGAAAAACACACAGAATGAAGTATCACAGTGCCAACAACAATACAGTATTTTTCCATTTAAACAAGAACTGCTGTGTGGGTATGCTATTCCCCAGGTGCTCAGCAGAAACAGTGCAACAGTAACTAAGTGTGAACCAACACCACATTGGCTAATCAGAAGAGTTTAGGATGCTTATAGAACTGGTTGACACCGAAAACAGAGCTGTACCTCTGGTTCTGACACACCAGAAATGCTGGCTTCCTTAGTTTTATGCACTTGCTGAACAAGGAGGTTACAGTACAGTCTAAGTTCAGACATTTTAGTCTTCAAGGCTTCTGTGTTTTCAGTGAACTCTAAAAACCAAACAAAAGAAATGTTAAATTCATTGTATCCATCTTGCAGTATATGATTTTGGAAAGCTGCTGAGATGTTATTACCCAACCTAATTCAATCAATACTACTTTGTTTCAAAACATTTTCTATCAAGCCAAATAGATGAGCTGGATTGGCCATAAATTGCAATTGCGACAGGTAAAAATGTCTCACCATTTGCTGTCATAGGCAGGATCAGCATGTTCCCAGGCTTACAACAGAGAGAAAAAGCAAGTACACAACATGTCACCTTAATGGGCCTTTTAAATAAGACAAAACTGCTACACACAGTATTTTTGTTTGTTTGTTTTCATTAAGGAGCTTAAGGTGCAAACAATTACACTGAATTAAAGGATTAGGATTCTACTTTCTGTGTGGAAAACACTGGAGGGAAAAGACACTTACTTTCAAACAAAACTTAATACACATCCTTGAACCACAGAATGGCTGAGGCTAGAACGGACCACTGGAGATGTGCCAGTCTGACTCCCCTGTTAAAAGCAGGGTCAGCTAGCGCAAGTTGCTCGAGGCTGAACTCCACAACCTCTCCGTGCAACCTGTTCCAGTGCTCCATCACCCCTACAGCAAAAACAGTTTTTATCATGTTTCAATGGCATTTCTTGTATTTAAATTTGTGCCCATTTCCTCTTGTCTGTTCACTAAGAGTCTGCCTCCATCTTCTTTATACTCTCCCACTGTGATATTTCCTTTCTCATCATAGGGGTCCTTTGCTAGACTCACTCCAGTGTGTCCATGTGCTTCTTGTACTAGGGAGCCCAGATTTGGGCAGAGTACTCCAGCTACCTTATGACTAATAGTCAAACTGAGATTTTTCAGAAGTAATCTCGTTGACAGAGTCCCAGAATTATGAAAGAACTTAATTTGTCTGTTACTGACGTAGCTTAGTTCTGCAAATACGTCCATAGCTTTTTACCCCGTGTGTACCAGTTTGTTGCTAATTTTCTGTAGGCACCATGATTCTGATCCTCACTTTATGCAGTTACTACACTAGCATCTTCTGTTCAGCATCAGATTGAACTGGTAGATGCAAAGCCCGGTGAAGACCCACATAAGGTTAAGAAAAAAAGCTACTCCTTACCTCAGCGAAAGGTAAACCCTCCCACCCCACAATTGCTCAGAATCACTAATTATATAAATAGTAATTTTCTGTTTTCCCATCTTCTGCGCAGTCACGCTGACATTACACAAGGCTGAGCTATGATGTCTCATGCTTACAAGCACGATGAGTCAACAACAGGATTTGTCACTGTGGTGAAGGCGAGATTGTTGGTGAAACCTGAGAGATAGGTGAATTAGTTTGCATAGCCAGACCACAACCAGATTCAGTTTCTGAATACTAGGTTGCATATTTAAGACCAATTGCCAACCTTTATTTTAATTGCCAAGTTGTCCTTGAAAAGCACAAGACAGCCCAGTTAGAATACAGAAGGAATGGGTTCGAGAACCTCCACTCCTAACAGCCACGGCTGTAAGAGGTTGGGTCACCATATCAGGAGGTGGGTACAAGGTGGGGGTCTTGCCCTCATGCACAGTAACAGCCTGCATGCCAGTGACCCACAGCCAGGAGCTAGTAATTCCTTGCGCTCACAGAAGCCATCAGCACAAAGTTTTCAAGTGATTTATACATAGCATGTTATAAGGAAAAGTTTTCAAATCCCTACAGCGACAGCTAAAACCTGAGATTTCCAGCTAGAGTTCCCACATCTTGGCATTTAGCAGCACCAAAGGCCCAAAGCACAGGCTGGACACAGAGATCAAGCATTCCTTTTTTTCCACCTTTCCATGTACATCTGCTAGGGTAAGGATGGGGAAATAAGAAGTAAACAGTATGCGCCAACAGAAGGAATTTCTTGCCTTTTTCCTTCTGTGTCCTGCTGTCTGTCAGACAGGCTTTGGCAGTTCCAAGTGCAACCAGCCACTTCTGCCTCTCTACAGCATTTCTTGCCTTCAGATAGAAGTATTGTTCTCCTGGGATGATCAGGTCCATCCGTGTGTTATCTGCGGGATGAACTGGAAACAACACGGATTTCAGGCCAACGCCTCTGCCCTTCCCAGCCCAGCTGAACACCCCAATGGATACACCAGGTCAAACAGCAATGGAAGAGTAGGAATCTACAGCCCTAAACCTCCCCCACTGCCACCCCTCTCCTGAGGGAGGGAACAGATGGGACAGGACACACGGGTACAGCTGAGGGACAACAGAAGACAGCTTTGTGATCAGTACAGTACCACCCAGCAAGTAAACCAGTCTGAGCGAGCAGACCAAGCATTGAAGCTTATTACTCATGTTTCTAGCTTTAGTGCTTCATGCGTAGGAAGAGATCCTTGAAGCCGTGTGCCCCTCCTCCATGGCTCAGGAGAAAAACAGTGACACACCTCCAGGTAGAACACCCATTACATTTGAGACCTGCAGCTCTTGCAATATTTTCAAAATACTATAGAACAAAACCTTGCACATGAATGAAGTTACTGAGTTACTAGAAATACATAACATAAAAATAATAACACAAACAACTCGTGACTTGAAATCTCATCTTAAATGCAACATATGCTTATTGGTCAAACCTGGTGCAGTTGTGTCAGTTGCTGTATCTCACTTACCTTGAATTTCACACACAGCCATTTGGATACTTCCCTTACAACCCTTCCAGGCATCTTCCTGAGAGTCATAGTAGGACAAGATACCGCCACAGAGAAGGAACCATCGAGGCTGCCAGCCTAAAAGAGAAACTGCATTTCTCAGTTACTTCTCTCCCTGCATTTGCACCAGACCTTAAAAGACTTGCACCATAACCCTTGCTAGCACGGTATCACTGACTTTTCTCTCCCAAAACCATGTTCTCAGACCACTGTCCCTCAATTCCATCCATCACCTCCCAGCCCACCCCTCTGCTCTTTCCAGAAGTCACCACAGATGTCTTGCCTTACATATCTTCCTCCCTTACAGAAAGGGACAGTCAAACTACCTGCAGAAACAAAGGGCAAGAGAATCCTAAATCAAGGGAGAGAAGGGACAGAGGAGGACACATTGATTCTGACAGACATCTTTTAACAAAGCAGTTCTCAATAGCTCTCGAAACCCCAGTGCTGCCCACATAAAAAGCAGTCTTTAACGAATAACTTGCGCTTCTGGATCCATTCCAAGAGAATAATGAAAATGACAGGATAGAGCAAAACCAGGAGTTCTGGGTACTGCTTCGGCCTACCCTGCTGCCCAGCTTCAGAACTAAATTATCCTTTTTCTTTTCTTCTTTTGGAAGGACTTTTCCAGTATGAAAGGTTACAAACAAACAAGACAGGACAGCCATCATTTACATCTAATTAAAAACCAAAAGCTTATTAACATAAGTAGCAGCAACGTCACTGGAAGAAATCAGCTTTCATCCCTGAGCTGCAACCAGCTTCCCCGGCCAGAGCCAAAGCCAAGGTGCCCATGTTCCTAGGCTGGGTCACCAAACTAACTCTGGAGAGACACAGGCACTGTGCACCCATCGCCCCAGCAGCCCGAGCTGGGTGTGGAGTACACCTCCTCGGAGGCACGGCTACTCCTAGCCAGCCAAGCTGAAGCCACTCCTGAAGCCAAGCACAACTTGGTTCAACCTTAGAAAGCCCTAAAGCTCCAAGCAAATAGAAGGAGATTGGCTTCATTTTGTTTACAAGCAGTACTACAGCATCACGGACAGCCTGGTGTATAGATTAACGAACATTCAGGGCAATGGGAAAACAAATCAAACACAAATCCTTCTTCACACTCTTCTAGAGCTCCTCCATCATCTTCTAGAAGAATATAAAAGCATTGTAAATGCCAAAGTATTCTCAGTAATTCTTTATTTTGTTTGAAGGGAAAAAAATAAAAAAAAAAATATGAAGAAAAAAAAAAAAGAAAACGAGATCGCTTTTTATTTTTTCTTGCCATCAAAATAAGCAAGCTATCCTAAAACCATTCTTTCTATGGAGGAACTCACAAAAAAGGAGGTGATTGTTCAGCAGAGAGAAGCAGTTAATTGCTTCAGACACTCGATGGCACAGATCCAATCCTTTAAATAACACAGAGCTACAGTCAATACAAGCCTCTAATTCAGTGTGGAGATCCCACTGGTGCACATAAACCAGCTCTGGTCCTGCAGTCTAGAACTGCAGCTGATGCTCAGCTAAATTGCATCTCATCAATCAAAGGCTAAGCAATCAATCAGCTGACATACAAAGCACCCTGCCTCTGTCATTTGGGATGCTGCTTAGAAACATCGAGAGCCCATATACTTGGTTGAGGTTCTCCTTTATCTGCAGGATCAGCAATTGTCTATCTTGCATTGCAAAATCTAACTCTTCTTTATTAGACAGGTGAAGTACAAAGATAGGCAACTGTTAGCATATATTTTCAGAACATAATTGTTACCCTAATAAAAATGCACTTTTCTAAAAGTAAAATAAAATAAACAAGCACAGCAAGATTCTGCCAGAAGATGCACTAACCACCTGGTATCAATGCCACAGGAAGGTTATCCTAAACAATCAGCTAAAAATAGTGTGTGGCTGACAAATCCTGGACGGTGCCACAGGGATACAATCCTCAGTTAGAGGAGCTTCACATTCACAGACAAGCATAGAGCAGAGGAAGAAAAAAACAAAGCAGCAAAGAGACATGTCCATGAACACAAGTCTTGCTTTTATCCAGCTTTATTCTCTACCCATGAACTCAAGGAGGAATATTGCAATTTCTGGAATTCAGGCTTCACCTGAGATAGAAAGTTAAAGCTGAAACTCTCAAGGTCTCACTGGTGACAGCACTAACACAACCCTGCAGAGTTTACTAAGCTCATTCTTACTGCTGGTGTACAGGCAGGACAAAATAATACAGCTTCCACAGCTTGTCTTAGAGGCACAGGGCCATTAAAGGTAACAACTGACCTTGCTGGGGGGAAAAGGAAAAAAAAAGACAATAACATTCAAACTGCATGAAAAGCAAGTAGTACCTCAAGGGCTCAGTCACAGAAGGCAGTGAAGAGATTCCAGACAACCCAGCAGACACTGGTTATGGTCTTAATACATGCAGCACACTCCCTTGTTAAACACAAAGCTAGTACCTGCAGTGCCTGGAAGACCTGAGACTGCCCACCACCGAAACAAATTCTTAAGCAGTCTGTGGCTGCCAAGGATTCAGCATTCCTCCAGAAGTTTCCCCAGGCTGAGAGATCTGCCTACTTCCATCATTACACTTCAGGAAGTCTGGAAGCAGCTACCGCTGAGCAAACTTGACATTTCTTGATAACACAGATGAAAGTTGGACATAATTCAAACTTTAATGTTACACAACTCAGACTCCAGAAAGCTCTGGTTCCAAAGTGCCAAGCCCAAAGAAGAAAAAAAAAAAAATTGAAGATATGTAGATCATGTCAGACACAAAGCCAAACCATCTGGGAGAATTACATACTCAGGAAGTCAAACTGATGACCTGGAAAACAAGCTGCAATTAAGAGATGCCAGTTCCAGCTGCATTTCTAAAAGGCACAAAGGCAACACACGGGCTTTTACTACTGCTTGCTTCCCACTAGGAATTTGTAATACTTCATCTTACTCATTCCTTGAGCTTCAACATTGGGAACACACACACTCAAGGTTACAGTTCAGTTCTTAAAAACTGATTGTCTTTGCGAGATGGTTCATACAGCCACACATTCAATGCTATCAGCCAGGAACAGCACTTAGCAGCAGAGTGTCTTGCACAGACAAAGCTTGAAACTTTCCCCCTTTTTTAACTCGTACAGTGAGCAGAAGTAACACAGTTAAAGGTTTGTCTTGACAAAAGCACTATGCACCCAAAACTGCTGCCTGCTCTTTCCATACAGCCTTCTACGGCTACTAAAGCATTTTGTGAAGGCGCGACCTGAGGCACTGGAATGCATTTTGCAGCCGTAATTCTGTAGAGATATAATTTGATAGGATAAAAATCCACCCATGAGGGACATCAGAAACAGAGACAAATGGGTCATGATTAATGCACCTCCTCTGAGCTGCTGTCCTCTCACCTAGAGAGCACCTTCCTGAAATGCCTGCACAGCAACTTTACTATTGATTACATGCATGGCAACAGAAGGCATCAGTAACAGGAGCCCCTGAAGTCAGGAAATTAACAGAGATAGCACTTCAACCATTTTATCACTTTTTAAAGCAAATTAATAACTCTGAGTGACAAAAGAGGCTCAAGCGAACCACACAGCAGCTGGAACTGTCTAAGACAGTGACTTTCTCCCAAAAGATTTTGCTCCCAGAAGTCACACAAAATCCACCTCCATTCCAGACACAGCTGTTAGCACAGCGCTCGCAGCACTGAAAAAGCAACCTGCCTTAGGATCTCCATCCTCTGTTTACACTTCCCTGGCTCCTGCCTCTGACCTGCAGTGTGGTTATCCTGCTAACCTGAGTCAACACAATGAATCTACCAAAACACACAAGACAGTATCTCTGCCATCGCTCTGCCCCACCTTTTGATTCTGTCCGACCCAGCTGCTTCCTGTGATCACTTATTTCCGTGCAGAAGGGCAGAATGCAGAGGCACCGGTACTGCAGCATACCTGCTGGGAAGTGCTGTGCTGCTCTGCAGCTCCCGCACCCACAGAGGAGAGAGGGGACACTGCTGGCCTTTCCTGCAGCCTCATCAAACTTCTCTGCTGCAAAGCACATCGCTCACTTCCAGAAAGGTAAGGCAGGAGCAAGACTGCTGAGTGAAGAAAAAGCGAGGTGGGGGAAAGGTGTGCTTGTGGAGGATTGGTGAGAAAGGTCAAACCACACAAACAAGCACACAAAATGAAAGGAGAATGACTTAAGCTGTCCCTGAAACACCCTGGGTGAGAAGTGCAGCCAGGGCTGGGCGGGACTCCATCGCACATCTAAAGCGACACCTGGTCTGACAGCAGCACGGTCAGTAACGCTGCTGGGATCGCTGAGATGAATTAGTTAGGGTTCGGGTTAGTCAGCAAAGGGAGTATTTAAGTAGTAGGAAAAAGTTAGAAAGAGAGTGATCAAAGCCACCTCCCTGAGCATATAAACAATGCTAGGCAAATCAGTGGGGGCAGTCAGCAGCCTTCCTCCTAATGACTAAGCTGCCTATGATGCACAAGCCAGGCCTGACACATGCCACCCCTTCCAGAGTCAGCCTCAATCCTGCCCGGGGTCAGCTATCCCAGGTGAAGCGTGCCTTATGCTGAAGATCTGAGCTTAACTGAATTCAGCAGAAAAATCAACCAAAAGTGCTACACACATCACTGAAGGAAGGCATTCCTCAGCTCCACCCTATTTCTCTATGGGTAAGTAATAGCTTCCTCATTCTATAAACCTTGTGAGAAATCAAAACCCCAGCTCATTTTCACAAGGCCATCTCCAAAGAATAAAGAAATCTTTTCTATTAATCAGAAGGCACCATTAACCAGAAGCGTGACTTGCAGCTTGAGTTCAGCAGGAGAGTCACACGGGAGACGGCTGCCAAGGAGAAGCGAGCAGCCCGCACGTGCGGCGCACCTCTGCTCGTTCCTTTCCGCTGTTCTGCAGTCAGCATCCCCCATTTGGGAACGGCTGCGTTACGGCACCGCAGCCACAGATCCGCTTGGACGCTGGCCATGCCAGCAAGCTCCGAATTTGCCACGGGCATGGCACAACGGGCAAGCTTTGACTGCAGGTTTGGCTGAGGCCATCTAATTTAGATGCCTTCAAGATTTAAGATACCCAGGGTTTGAGGATTCGTAATCTGAAGTTTGATGAGGCATCATGTATTTGCCTAAGTAAAAAAGTTCTACAACACTTCATACTTTAGCAGTGATTCTTGCAGAGGTCCCTTTTCAAGTTTAAACCAGTTCAGGGGGTGGGACACAGGAAAGAGCATCTGATCCATGGCTGGCAAAGCTCACTTGACCTTAAAGAAAAAAAGGAATAACCACATGGAGAAATCACTGTCCGGCAGCCACTGTATTAAGGACAGAACTACTCTAAATGCTAAAACCCAAACTCTCTAAACTCAGATTTCAGAGGCAGCCTGGAACACCTGTTTGTAGAAATCACAACACGAGCAGAGGATCAACACCAGAGAAAAACCTATCTCCAGGCAGAGATCAATCCACGCTAACTCGATTCATCCTAATCTACACAAAGCAAACAAGCGTGTGCGTTATGAAACAAGGTAATTGAGCAGCAAGGCAAGCTGATCTGTCTTTCAGTCCTTGGCAACCTGTGCATTCCAACCTTTGCCCAACCTGTTTCCTACTTCTGAAACGTTTTTGCTGTCAGTAACTGTAGGCTGTAAGACAGACCTAGCTCCCAGCCCCAGGGCCATGGGGAAACACCTTGTCGTGGACATCGCCTCTGCAGATGGTAGAATATGCGATAAAACCAGAATTCTCAGAGAAGACTGAATTACCAGCAGACCCCATCAGCTCCTCTCTCACAGCAACAAGTGGTTCTCCTGTTCCACACATTTAAACTCGTTCTTCCAGCGCACCTTATCTGCTCTCTGACTGTGGAAAACAAAGGTGTGTCCCTTATTATTAGGAGGGAAGGGTGTAAGATACCTCCTGTGTATGTTTACATCAGCACTGTATTACTATCACAGGCATACACTGACATTCAGAGACGTTTTTCCCCACTTCTTGTATACGCCATGCAGCATCAGATCAGTTAACCTTGAGCAGGAGGCAAAGCAAACTGGAGGCACAATACTGACACTGAGAGAAGTACTGTTCTGCTTGACCTGGCAAGCCCTTGCCTGACCTCTTGCTTCCTTTAACCTCTGAAATGGGTTTTCCCATCTCTCAGTCCCCAGCTCTTTGCTGCTTCTAAGATAAATGCCATATTCCAACACCGTATTTTTTTCTGCATCATCACATAACTTTATAACCTAATGGCCTCAGGGCAGGAATTTTGCATTACATGCCAAAAGCAAGCACACGTAAGCATAGCCAGCTTCCAGAACCGCAATTTTACATCTCCAAACATGTGCTAGGCCTGTGACAACCTGAGAAAAGACACAAAGTAACTTTGACCAACACCTTTACTAGCAGAATCAAGTTTCAGCAAAGAAATAAGAAAGATGTTTCAATCCTCTCTTACACATCTTCTTTCTGCTGAGAACAAAAGCTTATCTGGTTTTCAGTTGTGGCAAACCTCGGGCACCCTAGGAATACAGACTCCTTCATTCTGCATTCATTTAGATAGAGATTTAGATTTAGAATCATCCTTCTTCACAAGGGTCGTAGTTTGAAAGTGAATGTCAGTGTGGTTAACAACAAAAAAAAACAACTAAGTTTTGACAGAACTGGAACATTTCTGGTGGCAGAGCAGTCCAGCTGGTCCTACAGCATCCACGCATCCCACAGTGCCAAAGGCAGTCAGTCATCTAAAGGATTTAGATTTCCCAGATTTCACGGTGCAAAAATAAGCACAACGGTTTGAAACACGCCCCAGCACCAAAGCAAAACAAAGAGAAACAAGCACGTCAAACTTTAGATCAAATGGCCCAAGCACTTCTTGCCCTCCAGCGCAGCAGCAGCAGCGCCCACAGCCCCACGCACCGCTACCCGCCCGCCCATCGCCCAGCTGCGCCTCGGCTCGGCTTCGGCTCTTCCTGGGCTTCCAGCACAACCCCAACCCAACAGGAAGGCGCAGCTGCCCCAGCTTCTCCCAACAGGACCCGAACGGGGAGCAAGCAGCCCCTCGAGCGCACCGCAGCTGAACTTCCCCAGAGCCGAGGTCACGCCGCGCTCCCACGCTGTCACGTCTCCAGGTCTTCCGCGGGGAGACGCGGGCCACCCCGGCCCCACCGGGGGAAGCGGCACCCCACGAGCAGCCCGTGGGGCAGGGTGCACCCCGCAG